>CM067508.1:34554454-34601954 GCA_034509495.1 Acestrorhynchus altus
GGAACATAGTAAGGAAACGGAAGACCACAGGGACAGTTGGACAGGACAGAATTGGCAGGCCAAGAAAAATATCAGAAAGGCAGAGAAGAAGAATGGTGAGAACAGTCAAGGACAATCCACAGACCACCTCCAAAGACCTGCAGCATCATCTTGCTGCAGATGGTGTCGCTGTGCATCGGTCAACAATACAGCGCACTTTGCACAAGGAGAAGCTGTACGGGAGAGTGATGTGAAAGAAGCCGTTTCTGCAAGCACGCCACAAACAAAGTCGCCTGAGGTATGCAAAAGCACATTTGGACAAGCCAGCTTCATTTTGGAAGAAGGTCCTGTGGACTGATGAAACAAAGATTGAGTTGTTTGGACATACAAAAAGGCGTTACGCATGGCGGCAAAAAAACACAGCATTCCAAGAAAAACACTTGCTACCCACTGTAAAATTTGGTGGAGGTTCCATCATGCTTTGGGGCTGTGTGGCCAATGCCGGCACTGGGAATCTTTTTAAAGTTGAGGGTCGCATGGATTCCACTCAGTATCAGCAGATTCTTAAAAACAATGTTCAAGAATCAGTGACGAAGTTGAAGTTACGCCGGGGATGGATATTTCAGCAAGACAATGATCCAAAACACCGCTCCAAATCTACTCAGGTATTCATGCAGAGGAACAATTACAATGTTCTGGAATGGCCATCCCAGTCCCCAGACATCTGTGGGATGATTTGAAGCGGGCTGTGCATGCTCGGCGACCATCAAACTTAACTGAACTGGAATTGTTTTGTAAAGAGGAATGGTCAAAAATACCTTCATCCAGGATCCAGGAACTCATTAAAAGCTACAGGAAGCGACTAGAGGCTGTTATTTTTGCAAAAGGAGGATCTACTAAATATTAATGTCACTTTTCTGTTGAGGTGCCCATACTTTTGCACCTGTCAAATTTTGGTTTAATGCATATTTCACATTTTCTGTTAGTACAATAAACCTCATTTCAATCCTGAAATATTACTGTGTCCATCAGTTATTAGATATATCAAACTGAAATATCTGTTGCAAACCCACAAATATTTATAAATAAAAATGATTAAGATTAATAGGGGTGCCCAAACTTTTTCATATGACCTGGTAGCACCCCGGTGAGTATCACATCACGTGCTTAACAGTGTCTTCTTCTTACAAAATTCTGTCTCTATTTTGTCCTCCAAACATACCTTTGCTCACTGCAGACAAAAGGTTCTATTGTAACCTCGTCAGTCCACAGGACTTGTTTCCAAAATGCATCAGGCTTGTTCAGATGTTCTTTAGCAAATGTCTGGTGATGAATTTTATGGTGATGACGCAGGAGACGTTTAACTTCTGACTGACTAACGATTCTTCCATGAAGGCTATATTTGTGTAGGTGTCCCTTAACAATGTCCCACAACTCCAGAGTCAGATTTGCCTTCCTAGCAATCCTACGAGCAGCTGTCTCTACATTTTTCTTCGTCCTCCAGACCTTACCTTGACCTCCACTGTTCCTCTTTACTGCCTTTTTTTCATTTACATTTCAAACTGAGGAAATGGTGACCAGAAAACACTTAGCTATCTTCTCACAGCCTCTCCTGCTTTATGGACCTCAACCATTTTTCATTTTCAGAGTGCTAGGCAGCTGCTTAGAAGAACCCATGGCAGCTGATTTTCAGGACAGGGTTAGAGGAGTCCAGGGTTTTATAAAGCTTTGACGTTTGCATCACCTGGCCTTTCCTAACGATGACTGTGAACAAGCCAGAACCATAATTAGGTCTGAGACAGGGTTCCCATACTTTTGCAAGGAACTCATTTACAATTAAGATGTACAAAACCAAAATAAATGGTGTTGCATCTGGTGTTGCATCTTAAACTTCATGCCTTTTGGAGATCATTTCAAAACCTTTGCATGACACTGTACATTAGGCGTCTTTGCAGTCAGCAAAACATTCCATCAAACGTCAGCCCAGACCAGGTCAGGGTCACCTCACCGGAACAGGACTGTGGTTTGAACGTCCACCCATTATGCCCTTTTCCCAGGAAGTGTCAAGCCCCCATAGACATTGAAAGCCAGATCACAGCAGGGAAAATCTGACCACACGTTTCCTGTCATTGTGCCGACTGTGTATCACTGCTCTTAGTGCATTTCCAGCTCAGCTCAATTCAATACGCAACACACACAAACACACCGCAGGACAATAATGAATGAACCAAAAGCAGCCGTGGTCAAACGGCAGCCTGGCCACCAGTAATACCTGATATATTAATCCCCCGAGAATCTGACCTATAGGGGTGTGGGCATGTCCAGTCACACAGCCCACAGCCAGGCTTTCAGACACAATGCAATAGAGACGAATAATGACACCATCATTGATTTGCAGTGTAGAAATAACTGTGGTATTTAGACGTGTTTATATTTGACTGGTATTTTCTACAGATTTCTGATGACTTGCAGGATTGTCGTCGTAGGGTTTTGTGTGTAGAATTTTAAGGGGAACATATGGATGCACTGTATTTATTGTGCAGTGGAATGTAACGTCTCATGGACACAGAGGTAGGGGCGGACGTACACGCTGGATTGTATTTATTGACAGGGTACAGATAAACACTAAGACACGTAAACACGAAGTTGCAAAGCCACATAGCCACACATCTGACATGTCTTTCAGCCCAGAACCTCCATCAACAGCCCGCCAGCAGGCTCGAGGCTTGCAGCGCCAACCCGTAGCGCCCCCCCCCAAAATTCTCCCCACCCTTTGAGGAGCAGTCCTCTGGTGAGGGAGCGCCCCGAGTGCGCCGCCTATGGCGTCTCCTCCGCCTGCTGGTCTGCACAGCGTCCCGTAGCTCCATAAGGCCACCAGAGAATGGATCCCGGCGGATAGCCAGACGGGATCCAGCAAACCTGGACAACCCAGCCACGTCCATGATAGGTCGGTCTTTATTTAACGTCTCACGTACACGCTGGGTTGTATTTATTGACAGGGTACAGATAAACACTAAGACGCGTAAACACAAGCAGTCACAAAGCCACAAAACCACAAAGACCGACAAGGACTAACAAAAGACAAGGGACTTATATGCACAGTCACATTGGACATGGCTGGGACATGATGACGATGGGGCAGGGTTACAAATGGAACACAGCTGGGAATGGGAGGAGACATGTGCTCAAAAGCACATGGGACTGAAAACAACAACAAGACACAAACTGGACTCTATACGTGACATGGAACAGCTGAGTTTAGGTGACTCTGGGCTCCGTTCAATCCGATTCCCTCACCGATCCCACACTTCTACAGCTCATAAACCGTTTAATTTAGGTGTCAGAAGCTGGTTAATAATTAATGATGCACCAAAATTATCGTAGCACCTGAACCGATTTGATTGGCTCATCAAAAATGTCATTTTTGTCTGAATCACTATTAATATTGAAGTAAAATCACTGTGTGTTTCATAAACGGTCTACATTTTACACCCCTGCCACCCCTTCGGACCAGCCACCTGCTACAGGACTCAGATTAGTTGCCCACCCTGCCCTGGACCAGTTGCCCACCTGGCGTCACCAACTATGTAGAAATTTACACAGACCCTAATTATCTGCTACTGTTACTATTATTATGTTCACCATCAAACTATCATTACTCCAGTACACCTGAGCATTACAGCAGACATGTGGTGGTCCAGTGTCCCCTTATCAGTTATGTATGAAGAGTCTGACCAGAGGAGGAGGTGTCCCCCCTCATAAGCCTGGTTCCTCCCAATGTTGTGTTTTATGTTTTAGATTTTAAGCATATGATGGTGTTTTTCAGTTCTATGACAAGACCAATGGTTTGTTGTCACGTGTCACATGCGCAGATAACCTGGTGTCATGGTGTGGGGTCCAGCAATCAGTGGCTCCATTCCAACAGGACGACGCTCGTCCATCTCAAGATCTCGTCTTGAAGAAACAGATACGCCGTGGTCGGTCTCATCTCCAGACCTGTCCCTGATTGAAAATGTGTGTGACGCTATTGGAGGCTCTATCAACACTCCACCCCTACCACACCATCTGCAGAACTGAGTGAGAACATTCAAGCTGCATGGGATGGATCATCACAGGACACCATTAGGAACATCTACACCTCCATGCAGAGACTTCTGGCGTGTTGCGTTAAACCCGACGCCGAACTGAGAGACACCACTTCTGTGTGAGTAGATCAATAAATATTGATCAGATCCCACACTTCCTTCTGGGTGCAGCTATTTGGTGGATGATGAATGTCCATTTATAAAGCAGTTAATATGGAAGCTCAAAGTGCTTCAGCGGTCGAATGCAGTAGCTCTGTGATCCAAGGATCCACACCTCCCCACTTCCCCAAACAAACACACACATCTGTCTATCAGCACTTCTGATGCATTTCATAACACTCTAGGACCAGCCCACCATCCACCCCTTGCCAGTGTGCATTTTGGCAAGGATGGAAGCAGGATGAGAAACATCTCCGGCTGATGTGGCCCCTGAACCTGCACATCTGCACCAACAAAACCGTTCCCTCTCAATCGTCCTCCACCGATAGCCATCGCCCCATCTGTCCCACACAAAGCACCACCAAGCTGCCAGCTTCCCTTCCAGCCATTAACGTGTGTGTGTGTGTGTGTGTGTGTGTGTGTGTGTGTGTGTGTTTGGAAGACAGTAACAGATATGGCAGAAGAGTAAAGATAAAGTGAGGCGAAAGAGGAAACAAACACACAGCGTGAGAAAGGCAAACTGACAGACAGTGGGAGAAAAACACAGTTCAGGGTCAATATGCTGACCACACCACTGGCCAAAATCAATCCAGATGTGAACTGTGATACCTAAGCTCTCTTCCTCAGACAGTAAAGGTCATGTGAAAACATTAGGACCCCATGAACATGTTTGACTTTAACATATTCAAACGTATGGACTTTGATCTTCATTTTAATTATATGGAGAGATGAAGGTGATTTAACTAAACACATCAAAGGGAACAAAATGTCCTTTTAAAATGTCCTTTTAAAATGTCCTTTTAAAATGTCCTTTTAAAATGGATTTTTTTTTTTATGGATTTTTTAATATCTGGTATTTTGCTCATTTGAAATAATTAGACGTCTGAAATTGCTTGCCCTGGTGATCAATCCGTTAGGAAAGGGTTTCTCAACCTGTGGGCTGGGAGCCACCAGTGGACCATGAATCACTCTGTGGTGGTCCACAGGCTCATCTTCAGGGGGAGGCAGTGGTCCGTAGTGGGACAGTAATGAATGAATGTATGAAGTTACACTTGTACAGCACCTTTTTAGAGACCACTTTACATCATATAGGTCTACATGAAAATATTTTGCATAAGTAAAAATTGAGAAATCATGTTATTAAATATTATAATAAAATAAAATATATAAAATAATATTTACAGGGGTTGGACAGTGAAACTGAAGCACCTGGTTTTAGATCACAATAACTGATTATTATGGTGAACTAGGGCCTCCTTTTGCGGCCAATACAGCGTCAGTTCGTCTTGTGAAGGACATTTTTTGGATACAATCCGGGTCAGCACCCCAACATCCCTTTCAGACAGCGTCCTCTTGCATCCACAGTTAATCCTGTTGGATGTGGTTGGTCCCTCTTGGTGGTGCTGACGTTACCCTGGATACCGTGGCTCTTGATACATCACAAAGACTTGCTGTCTTGGTCACAGATGCGCCAGCAAGACATGCACCAACAATGTGTCCTCTTTTGAACTCTGGTATGTCCCCCATAATGTTGTGTTCATTGCAATATTTTGAGCAGAACTGTGCTCTTATCTGCTAATTGAACCTTCACACTCTGCTCTTACTGGTGCAAATAATGAAGATTGACCACCAGGCTGCTCCAATTTAGACATGAAACCTCCCACTACAATGACATCTGTTTCAGTTTCATTGTCCAACCCCTGTACACATTTATACACACACACATTGGAATTAGGATTAGGGACTGGGAATCTTGTTAAAGTTGGATAATTCAGCACCCTGAATTCAGGAGACCTTTACCAAGTGTCAGGAAAAGCAAAGCAGCCTCGATGAGTGTAGTGTGAGACTTTAGGGTTCACACCGACATATTTGACTCTGAACTAGTGTGCTCACTAGTGTGTGTGTGTGTGTATGTGTGTGTATGGATGGGTTAAATGCAGAGGACAAATTCAGCTGTGTGCACCCCTGTAGGTCTCTTTGCACCTTTACCAGAGATGGTTCTGCACATTGTAGTGAATTCCCTGCTTTAATGCACCACCAGCAACTCTGACAGGGTTATTAATGAGCTCATTAGCTGAATCAGATGTGTTTGAAGGGGAATACTTAAAAGTGGGGACATGTCTCCAGGACCAGGGTTGAGAAACAGCTGAAACAACGGAAAACAAAGCCTCGGGAGCAGAGCTTGTTTTAACTGTCAAGAATTCAAGAACTGAGTTTGTGTCCCAGCACAAGTTTTGAGGCAGAACCTTCCTGATAACCTCCAGTTTCATCGTTTCCTAAGGAGGGCTCTTCGTAGGACAGAGCAAACAAGGATCCATCCTACCGAGGCTGCAGTCCAGGCTTTGGGATGCAGCTGAGAGTAAATCTCAGTTACTGATTTTTTAGGTTCCAGCACAAACTCAAACATTTGCTCTTAAAAAAATAACACAAATTATTTGCATTAAATAAATAATATGTAATATTATTATAAACCAAAGTGTATCAGTAAGCATGCAGATCCTGACCTTTCATGCTGACAGAGGTTTAGCTACTCTGTAAACTACAACAGCATAACAGAATTCCTGAAACTCTGGCCCCGGATTTTCAGTGTCCCCCCAGGAATGAATTAGAGCTGTATTGAGATGGAAATAATAAAATATACAGTCTGGAGTCAATCCAACCCACCTGATTCAGCTATTCCCTGCCTTCAGACTGGCTGATTGGCTGAATGGTGTGGGTTAGATTTGGGCTGAATTCTGTAGGAGGTGACTTTTATTTTGTTCATCTAAAATATTGTATTTCTTTACTGTATTTAAAGTATTTATTTAACTGGAATGAAACCAGTCAAACCATTTCATTCCCTAAGCACTTTTTACCACACACCTTAAAATCACATTCTTTTGCTGTAGTAAAGAGGCTTTCATCCCTCGGCCTGCTCCATATTGACAGATTGGGTGTGTTCTCACGCACAGTGCCGGGGGTCCTCTGAACGGAGCGGAGGGTAAATAACTGTATGAAAAGATAGGCAATAAAGCAGCATGTGAACACACACAGCGGTGTTTGCTGTACAGATTCCTGACCTCTGGTTGTGTCTTATCTCTTCAACTGCTGCTTGAGGGGACGCACGCACACAAACACACACACACACACACACACACACACTCATGCTGTACTGTAAGTACATGCACTAAATAAAAGAAAGGTACCACCCCATCCTGGAGCTGCTGTTGTGCACAGGTTTCTGGGTTGTAGAGATGGATGTACAGCTGATCAGGGTTGGAGCTAAAGCGTGCAGGAAGGTAGATGAAGATTTCTCAACTTGTGGGCTGGAGACCACCAGTGGGCCATGAAGCACACTCTAATGGTCCGCCGGCTCATCCTCAGGGGGAGGCAACCGACTATAGTGGGCCAGAAACGCCATCCATCCATCCGTCCGTCTTCTGCCGTTTATCCGAGGCCTTGTCGTGGGGGCAGCAGTCTAAGCAGGGATGCACAGACCTCCCTCTCCCCCGACACCTCAGCCAGCTCCTCAGGAGGGACCCCATTCCCAGGTCAGCCGAGAGACCCTCCAGTGTGTCCTGGGTCTACCCCGCGGTCTTCTCCCAGTAGGACGTGCCTGGAACACCTCCCTGGGGGGCATCCGAAAAAGATGCCCGAGCCACCGCAGAAACGCCATATTAAATAATAAACCTCAACGTGAAAAATTAAAATTCGAGAGATTAATCGTTAATTAAATGTTCAAATGATCAACGTTAAATAAGCCTTAATAGAAATGAAGAAATAACATCAGAATTAATGCAAAATTGAACTTTTAACGTCGTCAAAGACAAAAACAATTATGCTTTCTAGTTATGAACCGGTGGGCCTTGAGGTGGGAAAGGTGGGCGGTGAGGAAGACCACCCTGAGCAGGCTTGGTGACCATTGCACTACACACATTAACATTTAGGGCATTTGCAAGATGTTCTTGTCCAGAACAACCATGTCACGCACGGTGTCCTGCAACAAACATCTCATGATGCAGTGATGGTCAGAGGCTCTCTGTGACCAAAAACACCCATTATATAACAACAGTACAATCTACAATGTTAACTGAAGCACATCAATAGTACACACAATTCTCAGCCAGCGCTGCTCCCTCAACGTTAAAGGACACAGCTGACCTTTCTGTTAAATACTAAGGGCTGTTTTTAGAGGGTCAATGACCTTTGCCCACAAAGGTCAGTGTAAAGAAACTTGCTTGAAGTGATAAATGTGTTGATGTGATCGGAGTTATTCACACGTCAATCAAGTGAATGTCTTTTGTTCAGTGCACTTTCAAAAACATAACTTCAATAACATGAGTGTCTCAGAGGTCTAACGTGCTTTCACTATCATCTGAGGGTCGCAGGTTCGAGTCCCGGGTCATGCTGCATGCCATCGGCAGCTGCAGTCTGAGAGAGCAAAATGGGTTCCGGATTAGAAGTTAGAAATGTGGGTGTGTGTCTTACATAGTGCAGAAGATCACCCAAGATGTAAAAGTGTACTCTACACTGTTCTGTTTCAGCTTTAGCAGTGAACCCCAGTGAACCCGTGTGCTTCATCAGCAGTAGCTGCAGCACTGATAACATTCGCAGGGCTCTTGTGGGGGTGCGGTGGCTTGGTGCTTAGCACTATCGCCTCCCAGCACTCGGGTCTTGGGTTCAAGGCCTGATCTGGGTGGAGTTTCCATTTTTCTGTCTGTGCGAGTTTCCTCCTGCATTCCAAAATATGGATCAGGTGAATTTGCTACTCTAAATTGCCCTGGTGTGTGGTGTGTGTGTGTTTGTGTGTGTGTTTGTGTGTGTGTGTGTGTGTGTGTGTGTGGAGAGAGTACACTGTGTTGGGTATCTAGAAAGGCGCTGTATTAATGTAACTAACTCACTGTGTTACACTTGTTCCAAAATTTGGCACCAATACATTTGACATGAAGGGGTTCTCAGTAGTACCGATATAATTCGGTCGAGCACCATTAAAAGCACAGACTCTGGCAACCATTAGAAGTAAGGATTCACAAATCACGATTCGAATTCATACAACCACGTCTTGATATATATTTTACTTTATTTTATTTTTATACAGCAAAAATAAAGCTCGTGATCATATCTCACACTGATATGTTAACCTTTCCATTTTCAGTTTTGTTACCTCATTTAAAGCATAGCTGAGCTTTATACTGTCCCCATCGAACACACACTAGTGCACTGTATGGACAAAAGTATTGGGACGCAAGGGTATTAAAACAACTTTATCCTGCTTTTGTTGGATAACTGTCTTTTTGTTGGTTTCAATGAATTATGAAATTTCAGCAAATAACCAATACTGTCACACGCTTTTGAACTAGAAATATAATAAACACATCCACAGACCCCTGAAGGGTCGGTTTCCAACAGAGTGACACTGATTAGATCATGTTTGATAGTTCAATAGCAAACCTTAGAGCTGCAGGAGCTGAAGTTAAAATCTGTTATCGTAAGCAAACCAAGCCTCAAACTCCCTCACTATACTCAAACTTAATGACTATATTCAAACTCACTCACACTCTGCTCAACTAAAAAATTGATCTCAGGATCAGTGAAACCTACAGACATGATGAACATATCCAAACAAACTACAGGACTTACCAGAGAGAATAACCAGCAAGTAAAATTCACTCGTTTCCATCTGAATTCAATCCCAGTTTAAATGCCAAAGCAGCTTCCAGTGAATGTTTACTGCTCTGTCCATGTGAACATGATCAACCTGCATACAGACTCTGACTGATCAGAGAGAGGGGGCGGGGCTGATGCTTAACCTGCATACAGACTCTGACTGATCAGAGAGAGGGGGCGGGGCTGATGATCAACCTGCATAAAGACTCTGACTGATCAGAGAGAGGGGGCGGGGCTGATGATCAATCTGCATAAAGACTCTGACTGATCAGAGAGAGGGGGCGGGGCTGATGATCAACCTGTATACAGACTCTGACTGATCAGAGAGAGGGGGCGGGGCTGATGATCAATCTGCATAAAGACTCTGACTGATCAGAGAGAGGGGGCGGGGCTGATGATCAATCTGCATAAAGACTCTGACTGATCAGAGAGAGGGGACGGGGCTAATGACACCACTGATCCACATATTCGGTTATAGAGGAAAATGAGAAGGGAGGGGATCTTTGCTCACAGAGTGCTCAAACTTCAGAATAAAGGTCATGAGAAGAGATAATCCTGATATTCCATAAATAACAAATATAATAAAGGACATTCAAGTAGTTTTTTTTATTTTATTTGAACCACTGTCAGGTAATTTGAACAACATATTATTATAAATATCCATGTCAATTTAATCAATGCATATGAATTATGAATTATTAATAACTCATCAAACCTTTTTCAGCTCAAAAACAGTCATGATGATCAAGTTCCAACAGGAATTCTGAGATGTGAGCTGATTATTTTTAGGTCTCCTATAAATAAAAGTAAAGTGAGACAAACTACAAAAACATCCCACAGAACCCGTCTAGGGTTCTAAAGTTTAATGCACTAATTCAGTTCATAAAGGAGATCAGCAGTTATAGAAATGACAAACAGAACATAGCCCTGTCCAGTACATATGAACAATGGAACAAGAGTCAGGAACCCAGTCTGGAGTTCAAGATCAGAGTTTGAAACCACTGATGAAGAGGATCATCATGTATTTGATTACTTCAATCACCCTGCCAATGACCTTCCCATGACCCTCACTGAAGCCCTAGACCCCATGTCCCAAAGTCCACCACACAGTGTCTGTCCATAACAACCTCACCTGGACAATTACTGGTGCAGAAACACTCCCAGATGGAGAACTAATGATTAACAGTGAAGCAGAGAAGGTGCTTCTGAACTGAGATCCACAAACCAAACCAGACCAGACCCAGACCAGATCCAGAGCCAGACTCAGACCAAGACTAGACCAGACCAAACCAGACCAGAACATATAGAAATACAGATACAGGCTCACTGGATGTTTTCTGGACGTTTACTGGACGTTTCCTGAGAGCTAACATACAGGGATTCAGGGAAGATCCCTGACTGTGCTTCTGAACTGAGATCCACATACTAACCCAGACCCAAACCCAAAACAGACCAGACCTGACCCGACCAGACCCAGACCAGACCAGACCACATAGTAATACAGATACAGCTACAACCTCACTGGATGTTTACCAGACATTTACTGGACATTTACTGGACATTTACTGGACGTTTAGTGGACATTTACTGGGAGCTAACTGAGCTGAGCTGTGAGATTGTGTGCATGAAGGGTAGATCCCTGACTGGTGCAGAAACACTCCCAGATGGAGAACTAATGATTAACAGTGTAGCAGAGGAGGTGCTTCTGAATTGGGATCAACAAACCAAACCATACCAAGCCTTAGACCCAGCCACAGACCAGTTCCAGACTCAGACCTAGACCCAGACTAGTCCAGTCCAGTCCCAAACACAATCATGGACCACACCAGAGAATACCCAGTCCCAGTCCCGGACAGACCAGACCAGACCAGACCAGACTAGACCCAGTCCAGACTAGACTAGACCAGACCAGACCCAAACCCAGTCCAGACCCAGACCAGTCCAGACCATACAAATCCATACCAGACCAGACCCAGTCCCAGTCCAGACCATACCAGACCAGACCTTAACTCAGACCAAACCAGACCAGACCCAGTCCCAGACCAAGTCCAGACCCAGTCCAGACTCAGACCCAGACCCAGACCCAGTCCCACACCAGTCCAGACCTAAACCAGACCAGACCAGACCAGACCCAAACCCAGACCAGACCAGACATAAACCCAGACCAGACCCAGTCCCAGACCAGACCATAGAAGTCCATACCAGACCAGACCCAGTCCCAGTCCAGACCATACCAGACCAGACCAGACCAGACCAGTCCAGACCCTAACTCAGACCAAACCAGACCAGACCCAGTCCCAGACCAGTCCAGACCAATTCCAGACCCAGTCCAGACTCAGACCCAGTTCCAGACCAGACCTAAACCAGACCAGACCAGACCAGACCAGACCCAAACCCAGACCAGACCAGAAACAAACCCAGACCAGACCAGTCCAGACCCAGTGCCAGAACAGATCAGACCATACCCAGTCCCAGACCCAGTGCCAGACCAGACCAGATCCAAACCCAGACCAGACCAGTCCAGACCCAGTCCCAGAACAAATCAGACCAGACTCAGTCCCAGTCCCAGACCAGACCAGACCAGACCAGATCCAAACCCAAACCCAGACCAGACCAGACCAGACCCAGTCCCAGTCCCAGAACAAACCAGTCCAGACCCAGACCCAGTGCCAGAACAGACCAGACCAGACCCAAACCGAGAGCAGACCAGACCAGTCCCAGAACCCCGACTCCCCTGAGACTTTGTACAGCTGTGCTTTTCTCAGCAACACCAACTTTAAATATTTAAATCATTGATTAGATGTTTAAACCCATTCTCCAAACAGGAGAGCCTGGAAAACCTGGAAATCCTACCTTAACCGAACCGAGCCGCCCAGAAAGCAGGGTCCAAAATTCGCTTAGGACGATGTTGAATGTGAGGACAGACCCCATACAGCCGCCTGCGCGGAGACCCCCGGACTGTCCGCTGCGCGAGCGGGAGGGTCAGTCTGAGCGCAGAGCGACAGCCTGCCACACTGATCTGAAGTCAGTGAATAAGACTGGACTAAACTGGGGACAGTGAGTCAGACTGGACTGATCTGAGGTCAGTGAGCCATTGCCAGACCAGTGCCAGACTCACTGTCCTCAGATCTGATCTGAGGTCAGTGAGTTAGACTGGACTGATCTGAGGTCAGTGAGTCAGACTGGATTGACAGTGAGTCAGACTGGACTGATCTGAGGTCAGTGAGCCACACTGGACTGATCTGTGTGAGGTCAGTGAGTCAGACTGGACTGATCTGAGGTCAGTGAGTCAGACTGGACTGATCTGAGGACAGTGAGTCAGACTGGACTGATCTGAGGTCAGTGAGCCACTAAAACTGATTTAAGGTCAGTGAGCCACACTGGACTGATCTGAGGACAGTGAGTCAGACTGGACCGATCTGAGGTCAGTGAGTCAGACTGGACTGATCTGAGGACAGTGAGTCAGACTGGACTGATCTGAGGTCAGTGAGTCAGACTGGACTGATCTGGGGACAGTGAGCCACACTGGACTGATCTGGGGACAGTGAGCCACACTGGACTGATCTGGGGATGACCAAACCAGTTATTCAAATAATACACTTCTGGAATTTAATAAAACAGTCTTTTTCTGATTCTGACTGGTTTATAATGGAAACAGACCATAATGTTATTAAATTAAACATAATAAATATGTTTGATTGCTGACACACTTCATCTCCACACCTGAGAGAAAACAAACCTCCTGTCTTTAAGGTGGTAGGATCTTCACACTCCTGCAGAGGGTGCTGCACAAAGATGGTTGGGTTATAAATACCTGTGGGGTGTGCAAACAGATTTATAGGGTGTTTCCCAATACTAAGAATGGACTTGTGTTCTTGGGAAGAACCTTCTAGACTAAGGTACCAGGCAAGAACAAACTCATAGAACACAATACTGATATGTGCTGCATACGTCCTAAACTAAATATGCCACAGGAGGGCGTACGACCCTCACGGCATAACAGACATTCAATGTCCCTCCCCATGTCTCACCTCGTTTTTAACAGCTGTCCCAGGTTCACAGTTTATTTAAAATAATCTTAAGGGTCCAAAATCACCCACCACCATGTTTAACAGTGAGCCCTGGAGCCCTGGAGTGAGGCCAACTTTAGAGGAAGTGAGACATCACCTTCAGGCTGGTAAGGGGAACAAGTTGGTCTACCAGCCTTTTCTGTCATGGCATCAGTGCTGAATGCTAGGTTTTTCCATCCGTCACCAATCCACGCATCCTCGGCTTTCGGGTCAGAACAAGAAAGCATCCACAAACCTTTAATGTTCTTGTTAACTGTGGCAAGACCACCAGGATGGTAGAACACACAAGGTCGTGTATTGAGAATATACGAGAGTATAAGAGGTGGTACAGTGCAGTGAACGTCTCACTGGTGGTGTGGGAATGAAATTAAAGTTTTAAAAACTGATGTTTAATAGGTATATTTGCCAGGTGGTTGTGATTGACATCTAAGGATTGCATGACATTGCAGGCCTTAAAGATCATTTAACTGATCTGAACAGTTGCATGAACATTGCATGAAGCATGAAACATTTCATTTACATTCCAAACTTGTGCATTGGCCCTCCTGCGGAAGGAGACACGGGGCACTGCCTTCACTGGACGCTTTTTCCCTTGGACTAACACATCTGGGTCATCCTGTTCTGAAAAGTCAGAGCTGTCATTGGAATGCTGAGCCAAGAAGGTCATGGCCACTTCCATTCGAAATTCAAGGTACTGCATGATGTTCTTCTTTGGCATGCCACATAGAGTCGGGTCTTTGCGGTACAGTAGCCAGCTGTTGGCTAAAGCCAGATCGGTAAAGTGCATTAGCACCGGCAGCGTCCATTTCTTTGTACGGCCACTCGTGCGATAATCATCATTCTTTCGACATGGTCAACTCCGCCCATTTTGGAGTTGTATTCACGAATGATATTTGGTCGCGCAAGGGTCACACGTTGTTTCTGCTTTTTGTCCCATCTCTGGCAGTTGCCTTCTGGCTCTCTAGCATGAACAGAAGACATCATCAACGCTGGTTTATTGTCGTACCATTTCACCACGCCAATCTTTCCATCCTCAGTGGTAACTTGTGCTGAGGTACCTCTACCATTCTTTTTCATTCTTTTGTCAGTTGGTAGCTTCTGTACTGCTGCAGCGACCCGAGTCTTCATAACTGTACCAGTTACATACATCTGCTTCTTCATCACGTGTTCCATAACTTGGATGGATGTGAAGAACTGATCACAGTAAATGTTTGTATTAGGATGCAGAGTTTGAGACAGACGATCTATCACCAAGCCTCCCAAACCCAGATCCCCTGGTTCTTCAACCTGCTGAAGGAGTGCATCTGTACCTTGGACAAGCTCCTGTGAATGGAATCATCTGCTCATCAATGGAAACCAAAAAATGATATATTTCATCAGTTGATGGGTTGAGTGGGACCCCACTTCTACCCAGTGATGTAGCATTAGAACAATCTGCTATCGTTTTCATTCAGTCTTTATCAATATACTGTTCTATGTAGTCCAGTGGGGTCCAGTTCTCTCTGTTCTGCACAGTTTCCTCCTCATGCTCTTGGATTGCCCTTGATGGCTTGGTCCTGGTGTTGTCTCTTCAGGGATATTGTTTGAAACATCAGCCTCATCTTGCTGTGTCTGAGAGTGACATCTAGAAGGGCGTGATCTGGCAATGTCACGATCTGAACGATATCCTTCATATTCAGCACGGTGACGTTTACGTCCCCTGATACGCCGAGAGGGCTGTGGAATGGGGTCCTCACACCCACTACTGTCCTCACTGCTGCTTGGGTCCTGTTGTGGGGGTTGATATTCAGTATCCCCCATGAGATCATCAAATCTTCCACCTCTGAGTTGTCTCCACTCAGTTAGCTCCAGTAACTCCAGTACTTGTGACAGAATATAACGCACTGAAGAAACAAAACATGAGAAAATTCAATTAAAAAATGAGTATTTATTTATAAAACATGCTATAAAAATTATACCTAAAAAATCCCAAAATACAAATTCATTCTCACATTATGTTGTTAGCCATCTTGAATCAAAATTGTAATGTGTTAAACTCTTCTGCCACCACTACGTGACAGTATAATGTCCTCATATGAGGACAACAGGCCCTCACACAGAAAAAAAAAATAGTGTTATGTTCAAAACAACCCAAAACTTGATGATCCACAGCGTCATGTATGTGACAGGACTATTTCATAGAAGGCATTACCACCCACAGTGGACAGTGCAGTCAGTGATAGTGATCGTGACTGGCAGCGTCTGTCAAGCGACTCATTCAATCCATGACCCCCCCACATGCATATCTTGCAGCTCAGTGCAGCGTTCTTTTGTCTCCATGGGACACTGAAATAGTTATGGGATAACTTGTTTCTCTTGTCTGACGTTTGGGTTTTCAGTGTAAGAACAGGGCTTTATGGACAGTGTTTACGTCCATATAAAACTTGGATGCTGCTAAATGACCACCCCACCCCTCAAATTCTCAGTTTAATAAAACTGGACAGGATCAATGAATACCATTTGTCCATGTCTCTCTTCATAGATATGTGCTGTCTGGATACAGAGGGAATGTCCAGCCATTAGGGGTGTTGTTTGTGCACTTCTGGTGCCGGTCCCAAGCCCAGATAAACGGTGAGGGTTGCGTCACGAAGGGCATCCGATGTAAAGCTTGTGCCAAAACCATAATGCGGATCACAAATATGGATCGGTCGAGGCCCGGGTGAACAGCGACCGCCTCCGGTGCTGTTGTCCAGCAGGACATGTCCATTCTGACTACTGACCTTTTAAGATATATCTATGCATTTTTCTAAGTTCTGGAGGCAAATGGTCTCCTTTCTCCAAGTAATAAAATGCATTTCCAGACCAGGAGCAGGAATCTGCCCAGTAAAAGCAAACCTGGCTCTTTGGTGTTAGAGAGGTGCGTTAACACATTACTGATTTGCTCCTGCTGCTCCTGCTGCTCCTGCTGCTCCTGCTGCTCCTGCTGCATTCAGGTTCTCCATAGAAGTTCCTACTATAGTTCTGAGAGGAAGTTCTGCAGGAATATCTTAAGTTGTATTGACATAATTTTCCACAAGAGGGCGGCGATACCCACAGAACTTCAGAACATTATAACGGCAGCAGTTCAGGCACTTTTCACCTTGAGAATGAAATTTATGGCTCAAACGTTTATCCAGCTTTCCTGCTGCCTGATAACCATGGGACCATAAAAATGAAGAATTAGATAAAAAAAAGTATTATTCATACTTTTATTTGATTTGAAATTATTCATAATAATGATAGAAATTTTATTTTCAACGAATGACAGATTTAAATTTGTAATTTTATTTAATTTGTCTTAAATTATACATTTCTCCATAAGAATTGTTCAAATGTCTTCTAAGACATTAATTTTAATTAATTTTAATCTATATACAGCTTTACTAATATTAAATGATAATTAAAGCATGATAAGGATTCAAATGTTTTTAATTGAGTTGAATTAAATTGAATAGAATTCATGTTCATAAGGATGACAGATTTAAATTCTTAATTTGATTGAATTTCTCTGGAGTTAAATTCTACTTCCTGACTCATACCAGTGACACCTCCCACCCTCTACACTCATACTTCTACCAGCCACTGGGCCTGTTCCATGACACCATGACGACTCTACCTACCCCCTCTGTCCCCTGGACCGTAACACACCCATAGTAAAAAAAATAAATAAATAAAATTAAAAAATACACTCAGCTGGATGTAAATAAGACTCAAATAAGATTTCAGTCAAACGTATTCATACATCTGCTGCTAACTGCATTACATTGCACATTTGTGCTCCACTACTGTACCTGTACTGCTGCTATACAGCTTATATTCTGCTCTTCGACTCATTATTTATGTATTTATTACACGGTCACATCGCAAATTACTGTAGTTTTTCTTCATTTCTATACATTCGAAATGCTGTATATTCCTATTTTTTAATATACGTTTTATATTTGTTGTTATGCTTTGTTGTTATTAAGTTGAGAGAGAAACCATATCTTGATTCTGACATAAAAAATCTCAAATCTTGATTCGTATGACTTACAAGAATAAGAAATATTCATAATTTAATTTATCTTGAATTAAATCAAAAGAATAATATGCATGCATTTCATTTATCTAAAATGTAATTATTGTGGATATATCTCTTATTTCTAATTATTCCCTGATGATTTCTGTCTCCTCCTGTGTCACGGAAACTGGCCAGTGTTCACTGAAGTATCCTCAGGACATATCTTTAAGGAATTGAGGGCAGAGATCAGACACTGTCTATTTATATTTTATTATCCTGCTTTTATTGCTGTTCATGTGCAGGCAGCTATCTTGGATTCTTCACTCAGGGTTGCTGAGGTTCTTGATTTGTTCTCTGTATTTATGTGATTATAAACACGTATCATCAGTGTGGGAAAAGGGACATCCACTGGCTAGGCTTCCACTGTGTCTTCTGTCTGCTCTTTCTTTTCAGCCCATCGTGATATTTTTTCATTTTCCTTTCATTCCCCCCATTGTTTTCTTCCTAATCTGCTGTCACAGTGCACTTTGGAAAATCCTGAGACTGGGAAAGGGAACAACAAGGGAAAGGAAAAGTTTACACTTGTTCCAACATGACTCACAAAGCTCTCTGCCTGAAAGCTCCTCAGCAAACCACCCGAACAGACTGTCCAGTAAAACTAGATTAGAAAACAAAGTTTGCTCATACAGTGAGTTTTGTAAGATAAAAGAGTTTGAATTATTGATACACTAATCTTCAGCTTCAGTACAAAAAAAACTGCAACATCGTCAAAAAAAAAAACCCACAATAGTTTCATTCTGCATGGCAGCAGCTGAACTTTATTATCACAGGACACCATCAGGAGAAAAGCTACCAGCTGTAGTCAATCATGATCACCACAAGACATTTAAGAGGAGAAAAGGCATTCTTGTCAACTGTTAAACATAGGACAGGATCTGTGATGCTTTGAGATTGTGAGGCAGCCAGTGACAAATGAAACATCGCAGGTATATACATTTATAATGTAAACGGGACAGTTTATAGAATAGTTTCATAACCGATCGCAGGTATATACACTTATACTGTAAACGGGACAGTTTATAGACTAGTTTCAGAACTGACCGCAGGTATATACACTTATACCATAAATGGGACAGTTTATAGACTAGTTTCAGGACCGATCGCAGGTATATACACTTATACTGTAAACGGGACAGTTTATAGACCAGTTTCAGAACTGACCGCAGGTATATACACTTATACCGTAAACGGGACAGTTTATAGACCAGTTTCAGAACTGATCGCAGGTATATACACTTATACCGTAAACGGGACAGTTTATAGACTAGTTTCAGAACTGACCGCAGGTATATACACTTATACCGTAAATGGGACAGTTTATAGACTAGTTTCAGGACCGATCGCAGGTATATACACTTATACCGTAAATGGGACAGTTTATAGACTAGTGTCAGAACCGATCGCAGGTATATACACTTACACTGTAAACGGGATGGTTTATAGTCTAGTTTCAGAACCAATCGCAGGTATATACACTTATACTGTAAACGGGATGGTTTATAGTCTAGTTTCAGAACCAATCGTAGGTATATACACTTATAGTGTAAACGGGACAGTTTATAGACAAGTTTCAGGACCCATCGCAGGTATATACACTTACACTGTAAATGGGACAGTTTATAGACAAGTTTCAGGACCCATCGCAGGTATATACACTTACACTGTAAATGGGATGGTTTATAGTCTAGTTTCAGAACCGATCGCAGGTATATACACTTATACTGTAAACAGGACAGTTTATAGTCCAGTTTCAGAACCGATCGCAGGTATATACACTTATACTGTAAACAGGACAGTTTATAGTCCATCGCAGGTATATACATTTATAATGTAAACGGGACAGTTTATAGAATAGTTTCAGAACCGATCGCAGGTATATACACTTATACTGTAAACGGGACAGTTTATAGACTAGTGTCAGAACCGATCGCAGGTATATACACTTATATTGTAAACGGGACAGTTTATAGACTAGTGTCAGAACCGATCGCAGGTATATACACTTACACTGTAAACGGGATGGTTTATAGTCTAGTTTCAGAACCGATTGCAGGTATATACACTTATACTGTAAACAGGACAGTTTATAGTCCAGTTTCAGAACCGATCGCAGGTATATACACTTACACTGTAAACGGGATGGTTTATAGTCTAGTGTCAGAACCGATCGCAGGTATATACACTTATAGTGTAAACGGGACAGTTTATAGACAAGTTTCAGAACCGATTGCAGGTATATAGACTTACATGTACTAACAAAGAGGTGGTCATAATGTTATGGCTAATTGGTGTATAAGATAACACAAACTGACATTTGCTAAGAAATGTTATATTTTGACAGTTTATATATCAACAAAATACAGAAGTGTATTAGAAAAGCCTTGTTGAATGTTGGGGCTTCAGCATCACCATGGAATGTCTTTGCCTTCCCAGTCCAGTAAAGTTCCACTGTCCTTCCCAGTAAGAGAAGAGATCACATTCAGCATGCCCTTCACACTGGCCACTGGTAGAACAGGTGCCTGTGTGAAAAATCACAGTGTCAAAATCACTGCGCCACTCGGGTTCCACTCTGCTACACACACGGGTGACGTTTCAACAAACTGGTATGATGACGCGTCACATTATGCGAATCAGTCAACCAATGTCACCACCCCCCATTCCGCAGGGAGCACTCCTGAGGACCTTCTTTGACACAGTGATGGCACATGCCATCTTTTATGCAGTGGTCTTCTGGGGCAGCACTATTTCAACAGCAGACAGGAAGAGGCTGAACCCATTAAGAAGGTCAGTTCTGTCTTGGGAAGCTCCTTAGATCCAGTGCAGGTGGTGGGAGACAGAATGATGTTTGCCAAACTGGCATCAATGCTGTAGAACGACTCCCACCCCCTGCAGCTCCTTCAGTGACCAGCTGCTTCACCCTAAGTGTGTGAAGGAGCGGTATCGCAGGTCCTTCCTTCCTGCTGCTGTTAGACTGTACAACCAGCACTGCTCTCAGCAGACCATGGACACACACACTTAACTCCACACACTACTGGACTTTTTTATATATATATAACATAACAATGTGAAATACGTCCATCTCCTCATGTGCAATTACCTGTAAAATTGGCGGTTTTGGACTTTATAATGTTAATAATGTATATTGTATATGTACCTGTACATCACTGCAGTGCCCCTCCTATAGTGCACCTCCCACGTTTGCACGTTTTTCAGAGTCGAACTATGGGTTGGGATTAGCTGAAACTAGTGTGGTTCAGTTACTCCTTAAGAAGCAAAGCCCACATCAATCCTGTCAAGATCCTTTGTTCATCTCTGTGTGGCCTAGACATACATGAGCGTTCAGTAAACAGGTCCTGCTCAGCTTCAAAGCCTACTTACCTCTTTACCCCCCATGTCAGTTTTGACCCAACCAGGGTGAAGTGCCATGACAAGAATCCCCTCTTTACGAAAATCTTCAGCCAAACATTTAGTCAGCATGTTCAAGGCAGCCTAGAAGAAGAGAGACGTTAACGTGCTTTAAGAAGATTAGTGGTGATGGAGAATAAGTGCCTTGGCTCTCAGGTTCATTAAGAGTAATAAATGTTGTTTGGTTGATTCCTGTAGTGAGAGGCTTATTTTGCTGACTTCTGCACCATCATTATGCCCCCACAAGCCTCAAGAAACAGTGACTGAAATGTGTCTGAAGGATGCAGATGCGCGGGAAACTAGCTTCACCGTTGACATAATGAACTCAATGAACTCCGGCGTATTGGTGGCCGACTCAACGAGAGGTCTCACCTTGCTCATGCGATATGCGTACATCTGGGCCGAGCTGAAGGTCTCGTGGCACTTTTGGATGGAAGACAGAAGTGTGGAGACGTTGATGATGGCTGCTCGTCTGCAGGACATGTCTGTCTGATGGGCAGACTGCGACGCTGCTTTGCGCATGTATGGGAGGAATTCCTGTGATTGACAATGTGTTCTATGTTGAAAAAGTACAACATTGCTACAACGTGATATAACCAAAATTCATACATACGACTAAAGTGCTCCCCATCGATTTCGTACATATTTACTGACAAAAAAATGTATGTATTGTTGGATTGTTGCATCATTGTGGACTGATTAATCGCTGGGTCTTGGCACTGCACCACAAAAAGATCTCAGGCTACTTTTGGGTAGTATACGTCTATAGAGATCGCTGACTGCTCGACATGCCTCTATATACATTGTGCCCAGACTTTCAGAGGGGGACAATCATTGGTCTAAGAGAAGAAGAATAGTCGTTTCAACATGTTGCCGACCATCTATGCCATTCTGACAAAGGCACTATCACCTTTGTTTGCAGTGGTGTCATGAACGAAAAACCTGAACTGCTACAGACTGAAACCATATCATTTTCAGTTTCTGTTTGGGATCCAATGATGGTTGGGTTTGAGTATGCAGACCTCATGGTAAGCACTTTGATCCTGCCTTGGTGATAGACTTCACCGACTGCTGGTGCAATGAGCCATTGTATACAACAGTCGGTCACCCCTGGTAGTTATACAAGGAACACTCACAGCAGTATAATGCTCCCACCCACAGCAAGGGTTTCTGAGGACACTAACATTTCCTTGTTTTGCCCAGCTGCCAGATTTATTGCTAATAAGGCATTTATGGGATGACCTGGGACATGAGCTTTGGCATCCAACAAGTATCCAGAAATTTCAGGCCCAGCTGCAACACCTGTGGGCAAATGTGCCACAGGATGCCATATAGACCTTATATGACACCATGCCCCAAAAAACAAAAATGAATTTATGGATGGAAATTCATGGTAAGAATTTCAAATTCTACAATGTTTATAGTTAGCATATGGGTTAGGATATGTTTAGTGTGAAGGTTGGGGTTTAGTGAAAGGTTAGGATAACATTTAGGTTACAGTTAAGGTTAGAAGTAGGGTAAGGATAAGTGTTAGGTTAAGTTTATGTTATGGTTAAGGTTAGTGTTAGGGTAAGGGTTATGTTACGTTTAAGTTACAGTTAGGGTTGGGGTAAGGGTAAGGTTACGTATTGTTAATGTTAGAGTAATGGTAAAGGTTACATTTAGGGGAAGGGATAGGTTACGTTTAGGTTATGGTTATGGTTAATGTTAGGGTTAGGGTAAGGTTACGTTTAGGTTACGGTAAGGGTTGGGGTAAGGGTAAGGTTACGTATGGTTAATGTTAGAGTAATGGTAAAGGTTACATTTAGGGGAAGGGATAGGTTATGTTTAGGTTACATTTAGTTTATGGTTAAGGTTAGGGTTAGGGTTAGGGTAAGGTTACGTTTAGGGTAAAGGTTGGGTTTAAGTTTATGTTATGGTTATGGTTAAGGTTAGGGTTAAGGTTACATTTAGGGGAAGGGATAGGTTACGTTTAGGTTATGGTTATGGTTAATGTTAGGGTTAGGGTTAGGGTAAGGTTACGTTTAGGTTATGGTTATGGTTAATGTTAGGGTTAGGGTAAGGATACATTTAGGGGAAAGGATAGGTTACGTTTAGGTTATGGTTACGTTTAGGGTAAAGGTTGGGTTTAAGTTTATGTTATGGTTATGGTTAAGGTTAGGGTTAGGGTTAGGGTTGGGGTAAGGTTACGTTTAGGTTATGGTTATGGTTAATGTTAGGGTTAGGATTAGGGTAAGGTTACGTTTAGGTTATGGTTATGGTTAATGTTAGGGTAAGGTTACGTTTAGGGTAAAGTTTGGGTTTAAGTTTATGTTATGGTTAAGGTTAGGGTTCAGTTAATGTTCTGCATGTTTGCATTGCGTCTGTAAAAAAGTGCAAAGGTCACGGTATATTTAGTACACACTGTACACGTTGATCTTAAAAGTACTTTTAGCCTCACAGGTCGAATTTCCATGGAGACCAGACAGAATAAATCGGATATTAATTGTTTGTCATCACTATTTGCTAGTCTCGGAATGAGATTTCTGCAGTGGGCCATGAGGTACGTTCTGCAAACACAGTTATATAACACAGATAAGGAACACCAAACCACACTGTGGTTTCAGTGAGGTCCACAGCACTCAAAGTTCATTGACCTTTGCAACTAACATGGGTCCCACTGCGTTGGTCCGGTATGTCTCCACCAGCTCCTTCTCTCCAGTGTCTGACAGTGCTTGGTGGACATTCACACCAGCATTGTTGATGATCAGATTCAAGCTGCCATTCTTCAGCCTGCTTCCCACTGTCTTAGCAGCCTGGGAGATGCTGGCTGGACTGGCAGTGTCTGTAGACACATGAAAGACAAACATAGCACTTATCAAACCCTGGTCATGGAGTAGTATCGTTTTTTTCCCGCACTGACACACCTATTTCAGCTCAGGAATAGCTTTTTTTATTGTTTGAGTTGTTGGATCAGGTGTGTTGGGAGCAGGAAAAACAATAAAGTGTGCTGCTCCTGGACGAGAATTGGGGAGCCCACCACTCAACATAACTGTGTGTTTATTGATCTGTTCACTGGGCTGAACTGGTACAAGTGTTGTAAATAAGATGGACTTCTTCCAAACAGGAAAATGTTTTTGGTCCTTACTTTTGGAGCATGAAACCTTTTTCTGCTGGGCTTTAGTGTAATTGGTGTAATGAACATGTAAATGAAAAATGAATAACCACCCCTGATTGGGTCGCACAGAAAACCGAGAAGAGACTATAAACATTTTGGAACATACATGGTTTAGTTGAACGTTAAGTTGATAATCATTGCAACAACAGCACTCCGGCAAGACATGGTCCTGATGTCAGGGACGAGCAAGCAACCTGGGAAGGTCGGCTGGAGGAAGCTCAAGAATGAAAGAATCTGGTGGATGAGTGTCCAAAGGAACGATTGGAAGACCTGCTGTGAGCCTGCTGAAGTGGGTGGCAGGGGCTTCACAGGCCAGTCTTTACATCTAGGACACTTAGGGACCTTTGGACTACACATGCAAAGAGCCATGAAGAACATCATGGAAGTTGCTGAAGAGGCCTTACGTTGGTTCTGGTTAAGGAGGGGGAATGCGTGGCATAGGGTGCTACCTGGACACCTGGACACCCTGTCTGATGTCAGACCCGAAACAACAAATATTCTACTTTTGGATGGTTAAATGTGCACCAACCCAATTTGACCCAAGAACATTAATGCTGTTGGTCACAGTTGAACATAACAGGTGGATTAAATAAAGGGGCTTCAAATGGTTCTTTGGATGATGCTGCAGAAGGACCACTATTCATTCCATGAGTCTCATTCACCAAAGAAATGGTCTTATGTGAGATTTCTTTAATGAACAAGAACAATGGGACCACAAAAACAATCAAGGGGACTTTGTAAAGTGTAAAGAACCTCTGTTCACCAACCCTGCTCCTGGAGAGCTACCTTTAGATTCATCCCTAATCCACCTGCCTGCTCCAACTAATCACTGCCTTCAGAAGAGTTTGATTGGCTGAATTGGGTGTGCAAGGTTTGGGTTGCAGCTGAAACCTGCAAGAAGATCGCTCTCCAGGAGAGTTGGTAACCCTTGGTCTTACTACTTTAAAGGTTCTTCAGACTCTCACGTCTCATGTCTATTACAAACATGGTTCTTTGTGGAACCAAATGTTGCTCAACGGATCATTGGAAGCATCTTCATGTTTACGAGTGTAACTCCACTTACAGGTTCTTTGAGGGATTCATCAAAGTGATCTCCCAGTTCCTTACCAAGCGGAATGATGGTGACCACATCCTTGTGCTTCTGCGCCAGCTCTCTGAGCTCCTGCAGAGAAGGTTTTCTGTATCAGCGCTGATTGAACATGTATCTGTATTTTTTTATGCAATTCCTGTCAAATGTACAGTCAGCTTCCCTCCTCCTCTCACCTGTGATCTGGGTCCAGTCGGGTCCCTGCACCCAGCAAAGATCAGCGCTGGGGGTGAGGGCATCTCAGCCAGCTGATGCACCAGCTCCAGTCCAATGCCCCGGTTTGAACCTGTCACCAAAACGCTGTTACAAATCCTGGAGTCCATCTTCTCTCTTCACTCCCGGCCTGAATCTGAGATCCAGACACTTTTATGTGGACTGTAAGTAAACGTGTATGCGTGTTCACATGTGTGTGTGTGTGTGTGTGTGTGTGTGTGTGTGTGTGTGTGTGTGTGTGTGTGTGTGTGTGTGTGTGCATGCCTTCTCACCTACACAAGTTAATGTTTACACCCCTTAATATGGACCTGCAGTCTCTTGGTCAAAGTCAACACATACAATGTACACAAAGCTTTAGGTAAGGTGGTGCAACTTTGCTGTCGTGCACCTTTAAATCAAATCAAATATTAAAAAACGATTGTTGTTGAAGGAACAAAAGGTTCTTAACGTTGAATCGAAATGAAAGTAAAGAAGAGTAATGAACAGTATGTACAGAGCAGCAGCAGGGTTCAGAAGATCAAGAAAACTAATGGAGATACGTGTTTTTCTTTGGACGGCAGCGACATACACGGACACCAACACTATGCTTGTCCATCTGTTTCTCTGTATACTTTGATAGCCTCCGTTCACCCTGATCTTTGATGGTCACGGTGGTGGTGTGTTAGTGTGTGTTGCTGGTACGAGTGGATCAGACACAGCAGTGCTGCTGGAGTGTTTAAACCCCTCAGTGTCACTGCTGGACCGAGAACAGTCCACCGACCAGAAATGTCCAGCTGACATCGTGCTGTGAGCAGCGTCCTGTGAGTCCTGATGAAGGACTAGAGCAGGGGTTCTCAACCTTTTCTACCTCATTTCTCAAGTGCTGATATTGAAATAATGAGAAGAAAGACCTGAAAGGATAAAAAAAATATATATAATATAATTATAAAATTAATAGTATTAATAATAATAATGATGATTGATAATGATATCATGATGATGATAATAATAATAATAATAATAATAATAATAATAATAATAATAATAATAATAATAATAATAATAATAATAATAATATCATATAGAATTTTATGATCTAAAGTGGCATTCCCAGTCTACAATGCGCTACTGCCTCCACCTGAGGATGAATCTGTGGACCACTAGAGTCCTTCAGGGAACACTAGAGAGTGCCTCACGGCCCACTGGTGTCCCCCTGCCCACAGGTTGAGAAAACTTGGAGTAGAGGACGACCAACACCAACTGCAGAAACAGATGAGCTTCTGTCTCTGACTTTACATCTACAAGGTGGAGACACTCAGTAGGAGTGTCTGATCGAGTGGACAGTGAGTGGACACAGTGTTTAAACACTCCAGCAGCACTGCTGCGTCCGATCCACTCGTACCAGCAACACACACTAACACACCACCACCATGTCAGTGTGACTGCAGTGCTGAGAATGACCCACCACCCACATAATATCTGCTCTGTGGTGGTCCTGTGGGGTCCTGATCATTGAAGATCAGGGTGAAAGGAGGAGAATAAAGTCTGCAGAGAAACAGATGAACTACAGTCTGGAATTATAGAACCACAAAGAGCTCCTGTGTGATCAGAGGAGCTGATAGGATGGACAGTGAGATGAGAATCAAGGAGGTCATAATGTTATATACGAAAATTAAGGTTCTAACAGGAAGGCTTGCTGAGTTTGGCATATTTTGTCCAGCAGAGGGCACAATTTGAAAATATTTCACACACACACCACACACACACACACACACACACACATGCCGTCACACATTGTGTTTTTCTGTTTCAACTGTGGTATGTCTCCCTTATCTCACTGTCTCCACACACACACACACACACACACACACACACACACACACACACACACACACACACCCTAAATACTAGATAAATCTAATATATGATTAATAGATGATATAAGATACAATGTGATAGAAACCTGTGTTAAACATGTTCTGGTGCTTCAGGAAGTCTCCAAGTGTCTCCATCAAAGTCATTCATTCTCAGAGTGCTGATCTAGGACCAGCGCAGTGAGCTCAAGAGAACATAGAAATATAAATCTAGATCTTAGATCAAAACTCTTTCCAGGAGTCGGGAGAATTTGCATAACTAAATCATATTCCACTCGTGATGGCACAGAGGATGTGGAAAGATCGGATCTCTCATCAAGTCTCTCTGGCTTGTGTGTGGCTGTCACTCACACCTTCATTTCCACTACTCTCCCTCTGATGTTCAGTCCCTGCACGGGTTCAGCCCATCCTGCAGCGTGTGCTCATCACTGTCAGGCTGCACTGCCAAAATTCTGCCTCGTCGTAACAAAGCACAGAAAACAAGCAGCTCAGTTATCTCTTTCCATGGAATCTGAAAGGATTCCTTAAGATTTCCAAGGAACAGAGCTGATATAGCCTGAAAAAAACATCTATCTCCAAAAGTTGTAACTCTACAGGAGACAACGAAACTGTTCTTATCTTCTACTGTAAGACCATTTTGGATTATTTCTGTTGGTCCAATCCAGACGTGGGGATTTCAGGTCCAGCAAGTCAAAATCCACCCCAGGATCTTCCTGACATGTCATTATTACAAAATCCTGGGAATGATTTTTGACTTGTTGGACCTGAAATATCCACCTCTGGTCCAATCATCATGATGTCCATGGTGCATAAAGAACAGCTGCTTTGTTCAACTAAAATCGTATTGTGATTTTTTTTGGACAGCAACTCATAAGAAGCTTGATTCACATGTTGTGTATCTAAACCATACAGACACCAGGGGATGTTCTGCTGCTTGTTCTGGATCACACTGTAATAGCTCCTTCCAAATCTGGATGCCAGAACACAGCTGGCTACAATTGGCAACAAAATGGGAACGATGTACAAACATTTCGTAGTGAAGGTCGCATGTGGGCCACATGTGGCCTAGAAATTTAAACCAGGCTCACATTTAATTGTGACCAGTTTTGGTCCACAATACACTTGACATTGCTGTAAATGGGGCTCCCCTGCCCTGCCCATGCTTTGAGATGCTGACCTTAGGCTGCCCTCTCGACACTTCAGAGGCGGCCTTGAGCTCCCCTGCCACCCCTTCAGACCTCGAACTCCTCTGCTACCCCTTTACACCGACATCATCCTTCTCCTGGACTCTTGTCCTAATGGACAGTTGGCCATTCTACCTTGGACTAGTTGTCCAGCTGCCATCGTCAACGATGCAGAAATTTACACGGACCCTAATTATCTGCTACTGTTTCTATTATAACCACCATCGAACCATCATCGTTACCCCAGCACACCTGAGTGTTACAGCAGACGCGGTGGTCCAATGTCCCCTTTTCCATAACGTATGAGTAGATGGACCAGAGGAGGGTGGGTTCCCCCTTGTGAAGCTGGTTCCTCACAAGGTTCCTTCCTCCAACTTTGAGAGAGATTCCAACTGGCTCGCTCACCGGGGGGTTATGGTTTAATGTTTTTACGTTTCGTCTAATTACTCCTTTATGATATGTGGAGAGTAAAGGGGATCTGCAGGGCAGTTGTTTCATGCCAGAGATTCTTTTTTTCACTTGTTTTCTTTAAGCTTTAAACCTGAGGAATGCTGGGTAGGCAGCTGATTGGCTGACGAGCCTGCGGGTCGAGTCTGGTAACCTGCTGAGGAGACGTGGGAGAGCCAAGAGAATGTGGTGCCCTCGGATGCACCGACCGCTCTGACAGCATTACTCACATACATACAAACACACACACACACACACACACACACACACGCTCACATGGCCCAGCTCAGGAATCCTCTGAAACATTCCATATCACATCCCTCACAACTAGCACAGGTTCCTGTCCAAACCCCCACACTTTAAGCGCCGTCTTTTACCTCGCTGACTGTTCCTGTCTCAAAGCACCATAAAAATATCGCAGCCCGTGTTCGCTTGTTTCTCATGAAACATTCATGGAGCTCACTCTCAGCATGCCATTCCCCGCATCTCCATCAGAACTGAGGAGTATCACTTATATAAGCCCTTTCCTCTGTCCTCCACACTTTGACTGGGTGAAGTATTCACCGATATCTTGAGTGAATGCCGAGATGTTTGCGATGTTATCAATTCTGTCGTGTTTACGTCAGTCTTTTTCCAAGCATTTCTATAGGACTATAGAAAATAGTAGAAACAGGATACAGGATCTTAATACCCTTGATTTCAGAATGGATGAATAGGTGTCCCAATACTTTTGTCCATATACTGGATTGATAAGAGCAAATCTTGGTTGTTCTTTCTGGGCAAAACCTACTAATTTTGATGATTTTCATTCATAACAATGTTCTATAATATATTCCTTTGATGTAACTTAACATTAACGTTAACATTAGACTCTTCAGAATCAGGGTCTAATGACCACCAAACTGACTAGGGCCTCCTTTTGCGTCCAATACAGCGTCAGTTCGTCTTGAGAAGGACATTTTTTGGATACAATCCGGGTTAACACCCCAACATCCCTTTCAGACAGCATCCTCTTTCGTCCACAGTTAATCCTGTTGGATGTGGTTGGTCCTTCTTGGTGGTGCTGACGTTACCCTGGATACCATGGCCCTTGATACATCACAAAGACTTGCTGTCTTGGTCACAGATGCGTCAGACGTGCACCAACAATGTGTCCTCTTTTGAACTCTGGTATGTCCCCCATAATGTTGTGTTCATTGCAATATTTTGAGCAAAACTGTGCTGTTACCTGCTAATTGAACCTTCACACTCTGCTCTTACTGGTACAATTAATGAAGATTGACCACCAGGCTGCTCCAGTTTAGCCATGAAACCTCCCACAATACAATGACCGGGGTTTCAGTTTCATTGTCCAACCCCTGTATCTCTCTGATCTCCAGCAACTTTCAACAAGTCATCCAGCTTGGAAAAGGGCTAAAATTCTAATCATTGTTATTATCAATAATAATAATGATAATAAAAATAATAATAATACTTATTATATCAATAAATAACAAATAATGAAGCACATTCCATTTTTATTTTGCCTGAAATGAAGTCAACCATTGCAAACAACGGTTATTGTGTAGTTCTATTTTGTACCGAATATACAATATCATACATTTGATGGTACAAAACAGTACCTCTAAGTGTGTAGATTAACAGTTTCTAACAGGATTCCCAAGCTTGGAAGTTAATATTTGATCCAAACATGGTAAATTCATGCATATTTCTGAATTCTGTATTGAGATCTCAAATTAAGTCGTATTAGAGCATCCTAGCATCGTCTGAATAATCAGATTCTTGAAAATACACAGCCATACGTCTATAATTCTATAGTAGTTGTATAGAGTGGATCATAAACGGGAACAGTGGCTTTAGGTGTAGGCCTACCTGATAGGGTTTGGGAATGTGGTGGCCCTATATAACCCCACTTGTTAGGAGCAGGATTTTGCAGGCTTTGTAAACAATGGGCTTTTATTCACCCACTGTTCTTTTGGTGAACGAGGCCCAATTTTTCTGTGGATTTGTACACAAAGCAGGATACTGGCAGCGGCTGGTTTTGGATATTGCCAGTTGTTTATGGATTTGACCAAACCATGTCAGACTCGTGCTTAGTTGGTCCAAAATCCCAGAGTGTACCATTCGATCCGAACGAAAATCACGAGACAGTGAGGATAATCTGGTTCTGCTGAGCTCTGTTCTGTGGAACTGGAACAGAGAATAGCTTGTACATTAACTTTCCCGGAAAACGTGTCCTGGCCACCGTGCGGGACATCTTTACAACATTCCAGAAACACAGATACCTTTAACGACGTCCGATTATTCCGAAGTGAAAAGGGGGTGAAACCCAAGGCTTAACAAGTTTCAACACTTGAGATGTTTCTTTCATTTGAATATTAGAAGAGGTGTGACTTTGAATATGGACTTTCGGACCCACCCAAAGCTGCAGTTTCACTGACATTTCGCTCGAACCCGGAAAGCTGCCGGGCTAGCGCAGCATGTAGAAGTAGGAATATCAAAAGGATATAGGTCAATGCCCAATCAAGGGTGACGAAACCAGCAGAGACTGAAGTTGTGAATAGGGAGAAAGCCTGTCCTTTCACAGAGCCAACAATAACAGACCAGGCTGTGAGGCTCGCAGGATGCTGGAGGCAGAACTGCCTCTGAGGCAGAACAAACGCAATTGGATCAGAAAATAACCATTTAAAGTAACCGGTAGGCGAAGCTTTAGACATGTGTGTTTCCCGCTTGGAGCTTAAGATGTGGATGTAGATTGTAACACTTGAAGAGCTCTTTTCTCCAAGAACCCTCTAGAGCTTCTATCCAATCTTTTCTTTCTGCTTGCCAGGCCACCAGTGGGCCATAAAGCACTCTCTAGTGGTTTGCAGGTCCATCCTTAGGGAGAGGCAGTAGCCCAAAGTGGGCTGGAAACCTCACTTTAACACTTAGAACCTGATATTCATACATTGCAGTAAAATGCTGTTTTCTAGGCTTCATAACTCAGGATCAGAGTAACCAACTAACATGACACATATCATAACACACGAGTCAAGACTAACTAACTGTATTAAACTGAATTAAATCCCAGTTTAAATATCAAAGGAGCTTCCAGTGCATGTTTACTGCTCTGTCCACGTGAACAAGATCAACCTGCATACAGACTCTGACTGATCAGAGAGAGGGGGCGGGGCTGATGATCAACCTGCATACAGACTCTGACTGATCAGAGAGAGGGGGCGGGGCTGATGTTCAACCTGCAAACAGACTCTGACTGATCAGAGAGAGGGGGCGGGGCTGAAGATGTCACTCAGATATTGGGTTATGGACAAAAATAATAGTCTTTCTTTGCTCACATATTGTTTCATAATAAAAGTCCTGAGAAGGGATGATACTGATTCATACTTAAATATCAAATATAATAAAGGATATTTGGGTTGTTTAACAACTCATTATTATAAATATCCTTGACAATCTAATAGTTACTAATAACTCATCAATTTGTTTCTATTTTCAGCTCAAAAACACTCTTTTTAGTCTTTATAACCCAAACTATATTGTAGGTGCAAATACATTTCTGATCAAAAAATTCATAAAAGTTATTTTTTTTGTTCATTTTTACATTTTCAAATGAAGACAACAAAATCACACAGTAAATCACAAAGAAAGCTTTTGCACACAAGCATTCTGCCTCAGAGGCAGAGCTGCCTCTAGAACCCCATTGAGCAGCAACTTTGCACATGAGTACTTTTTAGAACTTCAATTTTATAAAAGGTAAAACCAGAAAGCTGATTACAGTTCCTGTAAATGTAAGAAGGTTCTTTCTGTACTCTTGAGTCATTTGTGGTACTGCAGCAGTTCTGGACGTGATGATTCACTGAGGTTCTGAAAAAGTCAAGGGTGGTTCTCTGAGTCATTTTTTTTGTTGAGATGATTTTCTGGAGAGCGTCTTGAGCCAGTAGGGTGGAGCAGGAATGGAGTGGAGCATATCTTATCAGCTTCACTGCCAAGCAGAGCTCTTTTAAATAGCTCACATTCTTAGGCATCCTTCACCTCTACAGCTGGAAGCCAAGTCTGTCTCACTGACGAGTTCTGACTTAACATAACAAAGCCTCACAGCTAACACGATTTTTTTTCCTTTTGTACGAAAAAAAAACAAGAAAAAGAAAGTGTAAAGTGTTTTCTGGAACACACGGAAAAGCACGTTCTGGCATTTACACGAAACTGTCCTCAAGACCAAACATTTACAAGAAATGAAAAGGGTGTAAACAAAACCCTTTTTTTATAAAAAAAAAAATGATAAAGGGCCTTTATTCAACCAAACGCTGCCTACCTCGAACAAAACACTGACGCCGTGTGTAGCAGATAACTGCCGTGAGTCACCATTTGCTCACAGAAACAAAGATGAGTACATGCTTCTCTTAATTACCGACCACACTCCTCAACACGCTCCACTGAGGAATATCTGGTTTAACAGGTGAAACTGTTTAAGGATGAGTGTACTGAGCAGGGAGATAATGACCCTCCACACACAGACAGGCGACCTGTTCCTGCTGCCGAAGATCAAAGAGCACGTGCCTTAACGAAGCACTGAAAGATGAACAGATGAGTCGAACGGCGAATCAACAGGCCATCGCACTACTGACCCGGAACTACCACAAAGATTCTCACACAACCTGTTAGTCGGTACATGCACCTTTGACCCCTGAAGCAAAGTGCTTGTTCACTATGATGTTCTGTAAGTGCGAGGAAGGTTAGGATTACACCGTTCTTGGCCTGTTGTAGGAAACTGGACTGGGAACCTCTCAGTGTTCTATGACGTCATCATCTTCAGGTTAAGCTCAGACATCCATCCTTCATAACCCATAGCCTATTCGCCTTATTTGGGGGGCGGGGGGGGTGGGGGGGGGCATATTTGTTTGTTACAGAATGAGCAGTATAATATGCTAATTTGGTTGTCACGTGGGTTTCTCAACCCTGGTCCTGGAGGCACCACCGCCCCCTACATATTTTAGCTTTAACACACCCCTGAAACTCGGAAAGGCTTGTTAATGAGTGGAGCAGGGGAAGCTCTAAAATATGTAGGGTGGAGAAACACTGATCTGATATCATTTTAGAAATTCCAACTCAAAGATGAGTTAAACATAACCTTGCAGCAGTCAGATGATGCTACAACGTAAGACGTACCGTGGGAGCTTCCCGGCTCACGGAGTCACACTGCCGACAGTCCCACCTGAGTGAACACGGACTGGGTGAATGTCAGCTGAAAGGGAAACATTTGACATTAAGCAACTACACATGTCACAGCCCAGTAACACCAGCCCTGTGAGCACGTCATACTGAGGTGAAGGACCAGTGTTGTGGAGTTCATCCTCCATGAACTGTCATCGTCTGATCTACAGCGCGATCTCTGATAACAAACAACCCTTTCATAAGATTCTGGATCGTTCTGCTTTTTGTCTTTCACTCACACCTTTCCCCATACGGACTTTTCCCATAACTACTCCAAACCAGTGATGTTACTGGTAATAAATAGCCTGGCACATCTAGAAGGTAGCAGCTGTGTGAGTTTAAACTACACTTTGATCTCTCATCTGAACTGAGAGAAGGGTCTGAAGGGAGCTGACATCACTAAGCGATGTGGAAATTTCATGTAAAATCAGAAAGAATTCCAAAGATAGGCTGCTGTGTATCTCAGATTTCATTCTTTTTTTTCCACGTTTTTGAACCTACAAAGGGTTCTTTGGGAGATGTCATAGAAAAGCCCATTTTTCATGCATGAACAATTGTTTAGAACCTTTTAAAGGTTTATGAAAATGTAAACGTGCATCTCTAAAACGTATATATCTCTAAAATAGCAACTTCACCGGAGAACGGAAAAATGTGGAGGATCGCAGGTTCGAATCCCGGGTCATGCTGCTTGCCATTGGCACCTGGAGTAGGTAGATGGTGCTCTCTCTCCACTTTGTCTTTGTATCGGAGCTAGGGACCCGGCGCTTTCGTCTGAGTGCGTTGGCTGCCCAGCAATGATTGGATATTGCAGTGTGTGTAAGTCAGTTCTTGATGAATAGGATTTTAACACAGATGTTCCTCATCACACATCTTCGCAGATCTTTATTAATCGTCTGGAGGTTCATTGTGTAGCAACTTATTCTTCCCAAATGGTTCTCGCTATCGAGCACCGGTCAGCGATACTGACTCTAGTTTAGGAGGTTTGCTCCCGCTTTGGTGTCAGAAGTGCAGACTGTAATGAGGATGTACGACCCTACTTATGCTCATGATCTTCACTAATGAATATGGAGATATAGAGCCACTTAAACATCACCTGTGTGTTCAAACCTACTGTGTTCATGATGTTCATTTAACTCTCTACTAACGTTCTGAGACAGTTGTGACCACTGACCCTCGTCTACTAGGTTTTAAGTGGGACATCCTTGAGACTTGTTTGTCGGACAGGTTTGTAATCTGATGTTCTGGATGATGTCATGTCCTGGAAAAGTCCTGGAATATGTTTTCCTAAACAGAGAGAATCCTGTAAAAATGGACAGAATAGTGCTTAGTGGCCCTAATTGTTCAGATAAATAGTACACACACACACACACACACACACACATTCAATTATACAGCCACATACTGTATATACACACACATGCACACAAACACTTACACACACACACACACACACACACACATACAGTCAGACACGCACACACACACAGACACACACACACACACACATTCCCTTATACGGTCACACACACACACACAAACACACGCTCTTATACATACACACATACACAGTCACACTCCTACACTCTTACACACACACACATCAAAATGTAGTTTTGTGCAGCATTTTTTCAACCGTTAAACTGGCAAATCTTAATTTTGGAAATTAAAATTCAACTGTTGATATAATATTCATCTTATGTGTTTACAACTTTCAAGCGATTGTGAGGTCTTACAGACATGGTTTTGTGCTCTTGAAAAGTTGTGAAGATATTAAAAAAGATGTCTTAAACTGTTTCTAATCTCTATTATTAGCGGTTTGTGCTTCTATTTTACTGTTTCTGTTCATGTTTTAAAGACATGGTTTTTCGATCTGTGGGGACAGACCGATTCCCGAGGACATTCTGAAGAAATGGTTTGGTGAGCTGTGGAGGTGTCCTGGAAACATTGGTTGGACTTTAGAAAAGCCCAGATGGGAACGTTGGCTGAGAGTTGGTCATCACTTTTGTTGTCAAAACAATGTTGGTCTGTATTTGACTGTGTCTGCAGAATGTTGGATAATGGTTATTAAGGGTAACGTTAGCTCCATATTGACATACTGTAAGATGTCCCTTGAACGATTTCTGGGAGAAATACAACATCTAAATAACATTCATAGAATGTCTATATAACGTCCACATAACGTCCATATAATGTAAAAAATAACATCCATATATTGTAAAAATAACATATGTCTATATAACATCCATATAACGGCCATGTGTCTATGTCTATATAATGTCCACATAAAGACCATATAACGTAAAAATAACGTCCATATAACGTCTATATAACGTCCATATAACATAAATATAACATCCATTTAACGTCTATATAACGTTCATATAACGACCATTTGTCAGTCTCTATAAAGTCCATATAACGTCTATATAATGTCCATTTAACATCCATGTGTCTATAATGTCTATATAACGTTCACATAACGTCCATATAACGTAAATATAACGTCAATATGTCTATAATCTCTATATAACGTCCACATAACGTAAATATAACGTCCACATAACGTCCATATAAGGTAAATATAACATCAATGTCTACGTCTATATAACGTCCATATAACGTAAATATAACGACGACATACCGTCCATATAACGTACATATAACGTCAATATGTCTACGATGTCTATATAACGTCTATATAACGTAAATATAACGTCTATATAACTTTAATATCACGTATGAACCTGCTCCAACGTGTTTTTCGGGACAGGTGAGTAACAGCCCACCTGACCTGCTCGTGGTGACGTTTCTCGAGGGGCGTGTTTTTGTTGTGGGCGGGACGGCGTGGGTGCTGACGTCATTGTTATTGAAGGGGAACAGACTCCGCCTACTCCGGGAGCAGCAGAGCTCGCGCCGCCCGCTTGTACTGCGGATGGAACGGAGGTGCGCGCGCTCCGGGCTGACCGCTGATACAGACACACACACGCACACACACACACAGTCTCAGCCATGTCGAGGAGCCAGAGGACGCCGCTGAAGAGCACGGACAGCGTAGTGGAGGTGAAGAGCAAAGTAAGTGTCCGTGTGCGCGCGCAGAGCTGCCCACCTCGGGTCTGATAGAGCGCAGTGCTGGTGCAGTGTGTGTGTGTGTGTGTGCGCGCGCGCGCAGTGTCTGTGTGTTTGTGTGCAGTGTGTGTTTGTGTGCAGTGTGTGTTTGTGTGCAGTATGTGTATGTGTGTGTGTGTGTGTGTGTGTGCGTGTGTGTGTGCGCGCGCGCGCGCGCGTGTGTGTGAGATGCTCGTGCGCAGTGAAGGTCTGGTGATTAATTATGTATGTTGGACTGCGCGGCGACGGTGCTGTAAAATATCACCCTCTTCATTCTGATCACTGGGGGGGTCGGCTCACTGCCGCCCCCTACACCCCTCTGTACACCCCTCTGTACACCCCTCTGTAGACCTTGCTGTGGTTAGTGCTGTAGATCCCTCTGTAGACCCTTCTGTGGTCAGTGCTGTAGACCCCTCTGTAGACCCTTCTGTACACCTCTCTGTAGACCCCTCTGTAGACCCTTCTGTACACCTCTCTGTAGACCTCTCTGTAGACCCTGCTGTGGTCAGTGCTGTAGATCCCTCTGTAGACCTCTCTGTAGACTTTGCTGTGGTTAGTGCTGTAGATCCCTCTGTAGACCCTGCTGTGGTCAGTGCTGTACACCCCTCTGTAGACCTTGCTATGGTCAGTGCTGTAGACCCCTCTGTAGACCCCTCTGTAGACCCTGTTATGTACAGTACAGCAGTACTACAGGGTGTAGAGCCGCTGTAGACATGCTATCGACCCTGCTGTGTACAGTGAAATGCCAGCTGTGGTGGGATCTGAAGACCTGAAGATCTGTGTGAACACTGCTATTTAGTGGTTGGAGTTTAAACACAGCACAGAATGAGACGATGTCTGCTACCATCTTTACATCAATCAACTATTGATTCAGAATCAATACACGGGGTTTTAGAGAAGCGGTACATTATTACCAAATGTAACATGACTTCCACTGATTTTCACTATCAATAAAACTTCTATTTACCCAGTGAAACAACAGCGTCCGAGCGTGGTATGTGATGATGATTATGGTCAGGTTTTACAGGGACTGCTGTGCCTTACAGCAGCTGGAATCTCAGAACTGTTGGTAAACAGTGTCTCAGACGTGAGGAAGCTTATTCAGGATTTCAGACAATTGTTTTGTGAGGCGGAGCTTTTAGAGGCATTAAACTCTTAGGATGTCTCCATCCAACTCTAGATTCTCGAAACTGGAATTTTCCGCACCAAGCCACTCCGAAGGACCAAACCTCAACCCCTCAATTACGTTGAAGTTTTGACAGAACAGTGAAACGATGAAATGTTGTTTCTTCAGCGTTGACAAAATGTTGAAACAGTGTTTAAGCTCATAAATCAATGTTGTGTTTAAAAATGAGGAGCTATAGACCTGATAACGACCTTGAAACAATGCTGAAACAACATCGAAACAACGCCTCAAAATGGAAGTTGATTGGTTTTCCAGAATCACACATTCAGTCAGGGGTGAACAAGTGGCGAAGTTCCATCTGGGTTCTTCAAAATGAAACATCCGCACCGACAAGTTTTTAATTCAGGAAACGTTTGAAGGCATCTCCTGACCTTCACACGGAGGTGAGATGTCCCGTTGAGTGGATTTTGAAGGGGTAGTTTTGGCGATGTGAAGTTCTGCGTTCGGCATGTTTGTTGTGTTTACTTCAAGCATTTCGTGGAAAGCAGCAGCCAGACCCACTGTGGTGCGTCGCTCTCGGAGCGGAAGGAATGTCGGACGAGTGCGGCTTGGGAAACGAGTAAAAGCTAAGAATAGGAGAAGAGAAAAGAGCGATTCTCGTTGTTTTCTCACGTCGTATGAAATTAGAGGCCTGGCCTCAGTCGAGGTCAGTGGAGGAATGGAGACGGCAGGCGGCTGGTCCTGCCTCTCGATGATGGTCTGGAGGCAGCGAATGGCGTGGCGGCAGGGCTCGCTGCTCTTTCTTGGCAGTGAATCTGAAGTGTGTTGACCTTCTCTTGATCAAAGAAAGGCCATTACTCCGTCCTTCCCTCTGCTCTCCACCCTCCGTCCTCCTCACCCGCTCATTCATGGTGGAAGAATTCTTAGGGAAAGCGGTGTTTGATGATTTCACGTATGAAGAGTGTGAGCTCTCAGTGAGTCAAACTCCACGTTAAATGTCAGCCGCTTTGTGTCAGCTCAGGCTCTGCACCACGTTAAAACACCTCCCTGCTTGGTTCCGTGACTCATGGCAGGAGCTTTATTTAGGATCTTCTCGCAGAGCTTGAGTCTAAGTTTTGATGAACTCTGTAGCTGAGGAGGTTTGGTGTTCTTTGTAGGAGCCTGTTGGTGGAATGCTGTTTGAGAGACGTTGGCATGAACTGACTCACATAGTTTGCCTTTGATTGGGATTTTAGCTTGGTGTGTGTGTGTGTGTGTGTGTGTGTGTGTGTGTGTGTGTGTGTGTGTGTGTGTGTGTGAGCCATTTTGCGGCTCTGAAGAAATTCCACTGCAGGGAAAAATGAGATAAGGCAGGTTTGGAGAGTCTTGGTCTATGTATGAACTGCATGCCTCCAGAAGATATCAGACTTACTGTATGCTTGTGATGGGTCCGGGTTTGGATTCCCAGACTTAAAAGAGGGAATTCCAGTACAATTCCTGAATAGTGCCGTTACTTAAGTTGAGACAAAGTCTTTCCGACTGGTTTGGTGGGGAAAATAAATGGATCCATGTCATTTATGGCTTTTCTCCTCATTGATTATTGAGCCACTCTGAGCGAGCGAGTGAAAATCAGCAAACTGATTGGCTCTTTTTGCTGGAGCGCAGTGTTTTATCCGTAAACGGACGACGTGCTCGGCGTTACAAGAACATTACTGTTTAAGCCAATGGCCAGATGCCCCCCACACCCTTTTATGGACGCTCCCCTGTTACATATTGGGTCGATACCGCCTCTTTTCGAACTGCCACCCTTACGTGCCATCCATCCACCCAGAGAGAGCGTGGTCAGTTTTGCTTGGACCTGAGAGAGCGAGCAGCACGACCCGGGACTCGAACCTGCCAGCCTTTGATCTGAGCCATTCGGAGCCCGTCGACTGTATTTTCCCAAATACGGTTGAAATACTTTGCTTGTGTTGGTTTAACTATACAGAGAACTGAGAACTCAGTTTAGCTTGGGAACCTCTTCAGAAGGGCTGGATGCAGTTTGATCAGGGTACAAATAAACAAATAGCCTCTGGCACCTTCTTGGCCTCATCATACCCGACTTTTACCCCCATAAATTAAAAATAAAAGAATGAAAATAGAGTTTCTACACCAAAAATCAAAACCAAACTATCAGAGAATACGGATTCAGGCTCCAGGCAAAGCGTGTGTACGTCTGTTTTATGTCAAACAGCTTTTACAGGCATTAAAAGAAAATTCCTCCGAATTCTGCCTTTAATGACCACCACTGTGACCAGCCGAGAGTAAGTCTGGGTAGATCAGAGAAATGGCCTACTTTCTCCACATCTTTTACATTCATGTATTTCTTTGATGGCGTTTTGGAGGAATTCCCCTTTAAGTCTCTTTTCCATACATCAGTGAAGTGATGCTGTGCGAGGACGACTTTCTCCTGCTATAAATAATATGAACGAGGCTCCGAGAGAGAGCGAGGATGTGTGTGAGAGCCAGACAGGCCTGAAATAAATCAATTGGAAATGCATCACCAAGCCTTTACATAAAGACCTGCAGCGAATGACCACTGAATGTGGACACCCGAGTGCAGGAACAGCAGAGACGCTCACCTCCCCCTGAATGGTGATGACCTCACGATATCAGCTACGTGCGGCTCCACGCTGCTCTTTAACGGTAAGAAGGGTTCTATGAGTCCATCTGAAGCAAACCCCAGACCACCCATTTCAGGAGGACCAGAGATGGGTTCTCGGAACTTCTTCTGGGCTCTGAGACGACTGTTGCACGACCAAGCGTTCCCAGGTCCCAGGTGTGAAAATGCCCTTGCTTTGTACTGTGCTCTTAAAAATGTGCTGCGAAGGATTCTTCGGGCAGTGCCATTGAGGAGAGGTCACTAATAGGTGGACCCAGATGCTTTCCCATCTGGACCTGGACTTATGACCGATGAACTATTGTTTGTTTATGGCCTCAAAAAGTCTTTATGACATTTTAGGAGTCCAGGAAAGTCATATAACGGGACGTGATCGGGAATAGACATGATGATGTTTTGGGTCTAATTAAATAAGAAAGAGATGTGAGCGTGAAGAACCTTTACCATCAGGTTACCGGCAGGTCCAAATATCCATCGCTGTATTCCTCTCTCTTCCTTATCCAATTGAATTGAAGAAATTCCAAGGAATTCCCAATTGAGGGGGACTGAGTGGCAGCCGCGAGGAATATCCCTGAAGGAAAATAAGATTTTAGACTCATGGAAACATAACGTAACATCTGAAACTGTATAAAGCCATTGTGGAAACAGAGCTGTTCTCCCGGCAGGAGAACCGGGCACCTTTGATTTTAAACCAGCTCTGAAGAACCGAGTTCAGAACCGAGAGGAGGCCAACACCATTGAAAACCAAACAGCTTGTTCACCACTCCATAAACCAGTTATTTAACACCAGTATCAGTCCAGAGTGTGTACTGTATACACATACACACACACACACACACACACACACACACACACACACACGTCTGATTGTACTTCAGTATTAATCAGCAGCTCATCGTATCTAAACTGTGGATTATTAATACACACAGATCGGATCAGAATCAGTATAAAAGGACTCATATCTGGGACAAACTCTCAGGACGGGGACATTCCTAATCAAGGGACAGCTCTTCAAGTCTTTTAAAGGTTCCTCACACTGACCATCTCTGTTACGAACACAAAAGTGGTTCCTCTAGGCATCGTTCAAAGAACCGTCTGTAGTGCCTTTATTTTTAAGGGTGTGAATGGTCTCCTGGACTCTTCAGGTCCTGTTCATACCCTTCGGTAGACTCGCAGCACCTGCCTTTAGCTCTTTGGTTTCCCCGGGTTCTCTCACAAACATCTCCATGTCTGAGGAAGTCCTGGCTGCTCTGGGAATTACTCTGAAAAAGCAGAACTGAGACCCAACCTGCTGAGTGAGTTTTTCCCATGCTAAGAATTCCTGAGACAAATTGGTGTGTGTGCGTGTGTGCGTGTGTGCGTGTGTGCGTGTGTGCGTGTGTGTGTGTGTGTGTGTGCGTTATTGTGTGTTAGTATAAGCTCTGTTTTGATGCTCTTCTCAGTCTTTATCTGAGCTGCACTGACCCTGGCTCTGTCTCTCCTCATTCATCTGTCATCTCAATGGCTCCTGTAGATGCGTAAGTGCACATCAAAGGGATAGGCAGGCGCAGGTGGCCTCGAAATTGATACTGAAAGGAGCTGCTGCCAGTGTGTGTGTGTGTGTGTGTGTGTGTGTGTGTGTGTGTGTGTGTGTGAAAGTGCTTGCCCATGCATTATACGCCTTTCTGATTTCACATATCTCAGTCTGGCTAAGAGAAGATAACGATATTCGGATTCTCATCGGCCGCGCAAACAGAAGATTTCACAAAGCCTCATCTTCTAAATGCATTTCAAAGCCACCGTAGAAGAATGGAGACCAGGCTCCAGTGAGCACTAATTCTAATATTGTTATCTTTTCATGAGCAGTGGTTTGAGTGTCATTCAGTCTCCTTTCTCTGTTGTGTTGAGTAACCCGTGTGCTTGTCCCTGCAGTTCGAAGCGGAGTACCGGCGCTTTGCGCTGAAGAAGAACGGTGCCGGAAGCTTCCAGGAGTTCTATCATCTGCTGCAGACCATTCACCGCATCCCCGGAGTGGATGTTCTGCTTGATTACACTGACATTCATGGAGACCTATTACCCATCAACAATGATGACAACTTCCACAAAGCGCTGTCTTCCGCCAACCCAGTGCTGAGGATCATCATCCAGAGGAGAGGTAAGCAGCTGCACCTTGGAGTGAAATAGGAGGGCTCGGGTTGGAGTCCTCCAGTTCTGGAGTTTGCGGTTAGGGCTGGTCTAAGGGCTGTATTGAGATCACAACGTTGGCAGCTCCTCTGATCACACAGGTTCTCTTTGTGGTTCTATAATTCCAAACTGTAGTTCATCTGCTTCTCTGCAGACTTTATTCTCCTCCTTTCACCCAGATCTTCAACGATCAGGACCCCACAGGACCACCACAGAGCAGATATTATGTGGGTGGTGGGTCATTCTCAGCACTGCAGTCACACTGACATGGTGGTGGCGTGTTAGTGTGTGTTGCTGGTACGAGTGGATCAGACACAGCTGATTTTATTTGTGGAAAAAAGTGGGACCCGCTAGGGCTGGACGATATGATATCCCGATATATGTTGTGATGTGAAAAATACAATGTGAAAATATTAAGACACTTTTAACATTGTTTAAACGTTTTTTTAGAACTTAAAGGCTTGAAATGAACAATACGACCTCACCCCATATCATACTCTGTTTATCATCATCGTGATATGGATATAAATATCGATAAATCACCCCATACTAGGCCCTACTGTGTGCATATCTTCACTGTTAGTGTAAAGAACAGCCGGATGGACATCAGTGTCAGGATTCACGATAGACAGACCAATAGAAATGCCCCCAAACAACGTTTTACACCGACTGCTGGTGAAAAAGAGGTTTTTCTTCTCTTATAACGCTGCCATGTTACAGATCTGAGATTCTGTGCGCTGATGAGCAGTGATATGAATTAGACCCTCATTACACCGTCACACGTTAAAGCTGAGTGTTTCTCCTTCTTCTGTAAAGTTGTGATGACCGCGGTGTGTAGCTGTCGTCGTCATGCATTGTGGGCAGTGTGCCAGCAGCAGCGTACACGGTCTTAAAATGTGTGAATGCTGGTCCTGTCAGGGCAGAGGTCAGTCGCACTGATGACAGATACCAGTGATTTCCATCCGTCAGCGCAGAAGAATCTGAATTGAGCAATAAGGTTTGTGGTGTGCATGAAGCTTCAGTGTCGGTGGTAAACAGGACCTGCCTTTAAGTGCTCTGCTGTTGATGAGAGAGAGAGAGAGAGAGAGAGAGAGAGAGAGAGAGAGAGAGAGAGGCAAGAGAAAGAGAGAGAGAGAGGGAGAGGGTCAGGGAGAGACAGACAGACAGAGAGAGAGAGGGAGAGGGTGAGGGAGAGAGGGGCAGAGAAGAGAGAGAGAGAGAGAGAGGAGGGTGGGGGAGAGAGGGGGGCAAGAGAAGAAGAGAGAGAGGGAGAGGGTGGGAAGAGAGAGAGAGAGATTAAATGAGTTATTGCTTAAACGGTGCAGTGGTGATGGTGATGGTGTTGTTGTGAACAGGAGGGGAGGAGGAGGGAAAAGGGGCAATGTCAGCGATAGTTGGTGCCAGTCAGACCCATCTCAGTTCCAGGACTACTTCTGGCACCGGGCCAGATCAGAAGAATGCTGATAGCTGTACAGAGGAGAACCAGAACTTACATCTCTCTCTCTGTCGCTCTCTCTCTCTATCTCTCTCTTCTCTCTCTCTCTCTCTCTCTCTCTCTCTCGCTCTCTTCTCTCTCTCTCTGCTATGTTTCCCTCTTCTCCTCTTCTCTCTCTCTCTCTCTCTCTCTCTCTCTCTCTCTCCTCTCTCTCTCACTCTCTCTCTCTCCTCTCTCTCTCTCTCTCTCTCTCTCTCTCGCTCTCTCTCTCTATCTCTCTCTCTATCTCTCTCTCTCTCTCTGTCTCTCTCTGTCTCTCTCTCTCTATCTCTCTCTATCTCTCTCACTCTCTCTATCTCTATCTCTCTCTATCTCTCTCTCTCTCCTATCTTTCTCTCTCTCTCTCTCTCTCTCTCTCTCTCGCTCTCTCCTTATCTCTCTCACTCTCTCTCTCTCTCTCATTCTCTCTCTCTCTCTCTCTCTCTCTCTCTCTCTCTCTCTCTCTCTCTCTCTGTCATCACCCTCCCATTTCTCCATTATGCAGGTCACGGATGGTGGTTCTGATCAAAACTGAATCGGCAGCCCTAACGTGAAACGTGCCGTTAATGTATGAAGTTGCCCTCCCTCTCGTCCTCCTCTGTTTCATGTTTCTGTTTGTTTACGCTGTTTTCGGAGACGGACGTCGACTGTGAACAAAACTAGGCACTAACATCAGAAAGGTCTGTCCTCTGTCCTAATAGAACAGCTACAAGAGAATGAACTGTCCACGATCTCTTTAGTCGTCATTCATTGACCAAAAATAAGTCACCAAAGGAGTTGGAATGGAGCCTTGTTGGACCTCTAGCCTGGATACGAGATGAGATACGGTTGGCGTGGGAGGGCAGGTTCCATTTTGACACTCCTGCAGCTGGGCCTGTGGATCCTGCACACAAGGAAGTGTTGCAATCTGGGGGAGACATTCCTGGGAAGCGCTTGCTGTATGTAGAGGAAGCCCTACCATGAGAGGCAACACATGTCTGGGATGTCCCTGAGCTCGTTAATGTCCTCGTGTCACTACTGAGAGTCGTGTTGCTAATTGCGCAAAGCAAGCCTGAGATAAGTGCCTCTCTTGATCCTCAAATACTAAAGCTCAGTGGTGTCAGTCTCAGCCTAGTTCTTAGTTCTAAAAGTTCTAAAGAAATGTATTGGGGAGGGTGCCTCACAGGTTCAGGGCGAGTCGCGGTAGCCCATGGTACTGTCTGATCTGCTGACGTGTCTTGTGGTGCTGTGTGGCTCTTCAGGAATCCGTGCGGGAGCTTTGAAGATGACCCGTGTGAGGATGAACACTGGCTGACAGCCCTTGCTGGGCCACGGTTAGTGTTGGGCGCTGAAGGTTACAGCGCTGCTTGTGACATAGACGAACTGCGTGCCGCTACTCAGTGTTCTGGGTGAATGGGTACTGCTGCCTCAGCAGTGTGGCCTGGTGCTGACCGCTACAGGACACACAAACACACACAGAGGGGATGAGCTCAGCGCAACCCCTGTATATACTGGTCAACAAGGGAATTTGGGGCTTGAAGAAGCACGAGGGAGTGGACGGAGACCTGGAGGGAGGGGTGTTTTATTTTTTTAAGGGGAGGTCGGTTTGGGTGGGCTGTGGAGGGCAGAGACTGATTGATGTGAGGTAGAACTCGCTCACAGAGAGCAAGAAGGAGTATTGCAGAGCTGAGGTTGCCCCTGGCCCCAACTTCCCAGCAGTGGGATTGGAGGGATTAGGTGTGAGATGAGAAGGAGTGTTAAATGGAAGGAGTGAGATTAGAGAAGGGTGGGCAGCGTGCAACATGGAGTGTTTCCTGCCATTTTAATTTACGAAAGGCTTTCAGTTGTGGTGTGTGTGGGGGAGAGAGAGAGAGAGTGTGTGTGTGTGTGTGTGTGTGTGTGTGTGTGTGTGTGTGTGTGTGTGTGTGTGTGTGTGTGTGTGTGTGTGTGTAGGCATATCCATGTTTTACATAATCACATTGAGTCAGGAATGAAGCTCATTATGCATGTATTGTAAATACTTGGAGACGGAGGAGGCGAGCCTGTTAGATTTACCCTCCACGGTTGTTCTAGCAGACGAAGCCCACCTTTGCTGACTCAGAGTTCGGGGATGGACGAAGAATACTGGCTGATTTTTAACGAATTCATGTTTATGAGAGCGGTAATTGTAGGTGAAGGAGGTGTCGGTAGTCTATAGCGTCGGTAGTGCTCGATTTGGTGCGCCCTTACACTGTTTTAATTAAGGTGGTCCAACCCAGCCTTAGGGATTGTATCAGGTTTGGGCTGGACCATGCATGTATTTTAATGAATGAATTATCGGCTATTTTAATCCTGATCCACTCCCGCTGTGTTTTTAACCACAGAGCGCCATCTGGTGTCCTCACTAACACACATTATCTTTAGCCTCTGCAGCCGCGAGGAACGTCTCAGAAGGTAAACTG
>CM067508.1:34606954-34708099 GCA_034509495.1 Acestrorhynchus altus
GATTTCAGTTATTTTTTCCAAAGGTTGTGCAACCAAGTATTAAGTTGAGGGTGCCAATAATTTTGTCCAGCCCATTTTTGGAGTTTTGTGTGAAATTATGTGAAATTTGCCTTTTTCTTCCTCTGTTTTTTTGTGTTCTAATAAACACAAAGGAAACAAACATGTGTAACAAAACATGGAATTGCAAAAATTCTGGGGTGCCAACACTTTCGGCCATGACTGTATATATGTTGGTTTTCTCAATGAGTTTATGTTCTCTGTCATCTCTTTCTGATGCTGAAAATAGATTCATTTGTACTTGGCTGTGTGTGTGTGTGTGTGTGTGTGTGTGTGTGTGTGTGTGTGTGTGTGTGTGTGTGTGTGTGTGTCACTGACAGACTGTAGAGTTCTGTCCTGTGGTGGTTGTATGTTAGTGAGACTGACCCTTCCACCCCTGTCCTGCTGTAAGAGTGGGTCGTGTTTCATTAGTGCTCAGTGTGTCATCTCTAGAGAGGAGCCCGAGTCCTAGAACACGAATAAACTGCACCCCCACTCCTCCCAGCACCAGCCCACCACAGCATGTTCAGCATTTAACGGGGGTGTTATTAGGTAATTACTGAAGGAGACCACCGTAACACCCATCAGCTCCACTGCTGTTTAACTGCAGGAACCGAGAGGGAAGGAGGTTTGGGCTGAGGTTCCAGCATCTGCTCAGGACCCCCGGGAGGCCCTGTTTCTGAGTGTGTACATGTGTGGCTGTATGTACACAGTACGCTGTCTTGTCCATGTTTGATGTTTTTACATTCACTGTCCATCCTATCAGAATGACCCACCACCCACATAATAGCTGCTCTGTGGTGGTCCTGTGGGGTCCTGAGCATTGAAGGGACTGCAGGATGTGGCCATAATGTTATGGTCAATATGCAGGCTGCCATGTAGCATCAGGGCTGACCCTCATCGCCTGCTGACTCCGTTTACGTTCGCAGGGTTAAACCACAAAACCTTCATCGCTGTTACAGTCAAACTCTCCATTGTCAGGACCGGCGGAGAAGATGTGGGGATTGTAAAGGAGGTAAAGGAGCAAAGGGGCACTAAAGCTTTCACCAGAAGAACAGAGAGCATGCAGAGAGGAGAGATGAACTGAGAAGCACAAGGAGAGAGGGACAGAGGAATGAGAGAGGGAGGGAGACAGTGTCTTACATCTGAACATCTGCTGTGCAGGTGCATGTTCATGGCAAGATCTTAGTCTTAACACTCTCTCCTCTGAATACACTTCACTGGGACACCAGTTCATTTGTTCGCCGGGTTCCAAAGCTTAGTCTGCGTCCATGGTATGTCGGGTCCTCGGCCGACTGGTCTCACAAACGTAGTAGTGTAATGATGCTGCACAGTGATGTCACAGGAAACGCCCCGCCTCCTGATCATGTGATGCAACACTTTAATTCCCGTACGTGGAAAAACACTTTGAAAGGAACACTGTTCTGGGGGCTTTGTTTTCCACTATGTTCCTGGTTCTGTTCTGGTCATGAAGGATACATCAGTTGCAACCTCTAACGTATCCTATGTATTCGGGACATCTGTGAGATGTTCTTTGATCACTACCTCCGTGTAACATCCAGCGTCTGCTGTCTCTCGGCAGCTACTCGCCCAGATTGGCCTTTGACTCCTCTCCCACCACATGTGGGCAGCTCCCTGCTCGCTGGCTATAGGTCAGTAAGTTGCCAAGACAATGAACCAGCGAATCGGGCGTGAGCCGGCCTGGGCCGTCTGCTCCACAGGTGCAATATCTGAGCCTTGATCGCCATGACAACCATGCAAATGGAAACTGCTGTTTGGGGAACAGAATGAGAGAGTAGAAAAAAAAAACGGGGATGAGAGACGGAGAGAGAGAGAGAGAGAGAGTTGGGCTGCTGTTACCATTTTTAACCCTCTCCTGGTTGGACTGGTTCGGGCTAATTTTAGTTTAGTTCTCTGTCACTATGAGCGCCACTCCCTGGCGTGACGCGAGTGTTTTGTCAGTGGAGGTTTATTTCAGGGCCCTGTTCTGAACAAGGGCCAGCAGGAAGCGGGTGGGATCAGGCCCAGCTCCCTATGGCGCAGTGTCCACTTCCTCCTGTCCATCCACCCCTCCTTACTGTACCTAAATCCGTCTCAGGGGTGGGGGTCGTGAAAGAGCGAGGGCGACGAGGTGGATGACGAGTCGGCCCGGGAGCAGACGCGCCGTCGCACAATGAGAGGGCGTGGAGCGCACTGTATGCGGAAAATGGGAAGAATGCTGGCCTGGCTTTGGCAGCTGTGCTCTCGTGGATTAGAACGAGAATGTGTCTCTGTTCACCTGCAGTTTCTGGATCAGTCGTGCTTTCTGCACACTTGCGCTCGGCTGTGTAAGTGGTCGTGGCCGATGTCTGATCCCAGATCATGGCTTGAAGCTACGAAACGGTTGTGGAGCTGCAGGATATTCTGATACTGGAGTGGAACTGAACGAGACCACAGTAGAAAAGGAGAAGCTCGGTTCTACCTGTTGAACCTCAGAGGAGGAAGTTTGTTTATTTACACAGAACTTCAGTTCAGCTGGAGATGAAATGACGTGCGATTAGGGCTGGAAAATACACTGGTCAGCCACAACGTTATGACCCCCTCCTTGTTTCTACATTAATGGTCTATTATATGGACCATATTTGCCATACAGCTCCTTTCACCCTGATCTTCAATGATCAGGACCCCACAGAGCAGCTGTTATGTGGGTGGTGGGTCGTTCTCAGCACTGCAGTCACACTGACATGGTGGTGGTGTGTTAGTGTGTGTTGCTGGTACGAGTGGATCAGACACAGCAGTGCTGCTGGAGTGTTTAAACCCCTCAGTGTCACTGCTGGACCGAGAACAGTCCACCGACCAGAAACGTCCGGCCGACAGCGTCCCGTGAGCAGCGTCCTGTGAGCACTGATGAAGGACTAGAGGACGACCAACACAAACTGTGCAGAAACAGATGAACTTCTGTCTCTGACTTTACGTCTACAAGGTGGAGACGCTCGGTAGGAGTGTCTGATAGAGTGGACAGTGTCTGACTGTAAATCTTTGACAGTGTGGTCAGTCGTGATCACTAACTTCTGCGTAAATTTCGCTTGATCTCAAATTTGTCCATTAGATTGTTGGTTTGGATGCTCTCTGAACACAGCTTGGACCACCAAGATCCTGTCCAAATATTATTATGACTCCAAGTCTGCTATGTGAGGAATCCTCCACCACAGACCGAGATCACGCTGCTGTATTAATGTGGTGTCAGACAGAATCTTTTGCTCATGAAACATTTCGAGTTTCACTTTCTCCAAAAATAAGCATTTAACGATAAGTAGGAAGCGCAGCCTGACAGTCCGACCCTGAGCCCTTTTCACAGGGCATTTCTCAACCCTTCTTTTAAAATGTCCCGTCTCGTAGGATGAACGTTTTCACCACCGAACGTCTCGTTTTCGGACCCGGCAGCAAAAACAAAAGCCTTGAAAATGACATTTAGTGTTAAATACTCTTAAATGAATGAAAAGTCTTGTGATTAATAAACTCGTTATTAAACTGGATGCAGTGAAGTTTCAAAGTCCTGGTTCAGGTCTTTCATAGAGGTTCTAATGGATAAATTATTCAGTGGGGAATTTCTGAAAGTACGCATTAGTAATAATCCTGGAGTTGGATTAGAACTGGCCCACATCAGCCTCCGGGGTAATCCCAGTCCAGCCCCGTTTGTTACATCCCTGTGGACCCGTGGGTACTCAAACCACTGCACACAAGCGGAGTCACCCCACATTGTGTTCCCACACCGTTTGTACACGTGCTTGTTTCGTTGCGTACTGGGGCAGTGGTTCTCTTACCGATCCTTATGGACCTTCCTACAGTGAACTGGGCTCAAGCTTAAATGTCGGACTGGTTTGGGGACCACTGGTCTGCCGTCACGCTGTTTTTTTTCTTTTTAGTTTAGTCGTCTGTAAGTAAAGTTTAAACCCATAAACTTTTACTATAAACACGAGACTTTGTGGGGCACTGTGGCAAAGTGGGGGTTGCTGTTTCCATAGTGACCATATGGTCCAGCGCCGGCATGCAGATGGTAGTAGCACAAGGGTGAGGTCATAAGCTGAAGACTAGGCATGTGCAGAAGTGTGTGTGTGTGTGTGTGTGTGTGTGTGTGTGTGTGTGTGTGTGTGTGTGTGTGTGTGTGTGTGTGTGAGAGAGAGAGAGACGGAGAGACAGAGAGATATTGACATGCATGGCAGTTGCCACGCCCGAACTTGAGCAGAGCACAAAAGAATCGAGGGAGGAAAACATGGATTAAAGTAATTTGTGTCTTTAACAGAAAAGGAAAGAGTTCTGTAGATTGAAGGAGTTCAGATTTAGCTCACAGACGCTTAGAACATGTACAGAAAGGCCTTTTCACACTGAATAAGAGTGTAATACGCAGTGGAACCTGCACACCAGAGATGATCAGACACAGCAGTGCTGCTGGAGTGTTTAAACACTGTGTCCACTCACTGTCCACTCTATCAGACACTCCTACCGAGTGTCTCCACCTTGTAGATGTAAAGTAAAGATGTAAAGATGTAAAGCTCATCTGCTTCTGCACAGTGTGTGTTGGTCGTCCTCAAGTCCTTCATCAGGGCTCACGGGACGCTGCCCACAGTGCAGAGTGCTTCTGTATGGTCAGAGGAGTTGATAAACTGGACAGGGGGAGTAGAAACAAGGAGGTGGTCATGTTATGGTGGATGTTAAAGTGTAACTTGCAGTCTTTAGATCTTGTTGGTAAGATGTTATAAAGACAGTTAATCAGACTTCTGAGCAGTACTGTACGTACTGGCATGAGGGGTGCAGTTCCTACGGGCAGTTTTGTGGGTCTCCATCACTGAGATAATGGATCCAGTGACAGAAACTGGGAAAAGTCACAGTCTAAAGTAGCACGGTCAGCAGCATCCTACCAGTGGCATCAAGTGTCCGTCTTTTCTGTAGCCAGCAACAGCAGCGGGTCAGTGGAACCCAATCTGTCTCCACTACTTGCTCTGTAATTATTAATGGGACATGCGTGCTTGCTGTTGCTCTGTGCTGGAGGAATCAGCGGGGTGGACACAGAATGCCGGTGAAGACCAGGACTCTGTGTTGGCAAGAGCTTCGTGCAGGACGATACTGGGATACGATTATATTGCAAGACGATATATTTTAATACATTTTTTTGGCATAAAAACACCAGAATAACCATCAAATCTGAATAGACGTTTACGTTTTAAGCAGTCAGAACAGTAGGATCTGGGATTTTTGTAGAAATCTAATCTACTAGTCTATAAAAGTCTAATAGACTATGATCCGAGGACCACAGGTTCGAATCCTGGGTCATGCTATCATCGGCAGCCGGTGTCAGAGAATGCAAAATTGGCCGTGCTCTCTCTCCTCACACCCTGTGGTCGGCATAGGCGTCTGTTTGCCGTTGTATTGGAGCTGAGGGGCTGGTGCTTTCCTCCAAGCATGCTGGCAGTGGCAGCTGTTCGAAAGGAGGTGGTGGCTGGCTTCACGTGAGCTTGTCTTCACCCTCTTAGTGTTGGGAGCATCGTATGCGATGGGGGTTTTGGTACATGGCACTTCCAATCATCCGAATATGGCGGGTTCAGATCTAGGCTCACGCAGAGGTCGGAGCATTCGGAGACGGAGAGGGAATAAAATTGGCGATGATGTGATGGTGGCAGTTCGATAAGGACTGGCTTCACGTGCATCTTTGACATATTCGGGACATTTTGACATTTTCGGGGTTGACATATTGGGAGTGAAAAAGGTATATGGTCTATAAAATGGTGGTTTCAATAAACCTCAGTAAACTCCCAGATAACAGCTGACCCCAAACTTCCTGTCCCACTGGCCACATTCTAATCTATCTCTTTCTAATCTCATCCCATCACATTTTCAGTGGTTGCTGAGTTAATATGATTGCAGTGCCAGCAGTGACCTTCTGCAGCAGTGCTGTATGAAGGACGTTTTTCATTATTGACATCGCTGAGATATTAGCGAGTGATTGCTGTGACTAAAATGGAAAGAGGCAGATTATTTAATCATAGGTTAGAGGTCCATAGCCCTCGTTCCATACTGTGGAATTGCCTCTTCAAAGAGACACAGATCAGGGAATGTTCAACCTCAGATAATTACTGTCAGACACAGAAGTCCACAGTAAATTACAGTCAGTTATTTTCTCGTGCATTGTAGATAATTCAATCGTACTCAAGACCCTGATTTTTCCCAGCATGGGGGCTGATGTTGGGCTGGAGCTGGAAATCGGCAGCCCGGCCCTTCCTCCCAGTTAATCCACCGGCCTCCTCGTCCAAACGATATATGACTCTGTAATAGCTTTCCAGTGGGACGTATAGGCTTTGAGTCAATAAGCCTGACGCTCCTGCCAGAACCGAATACGAGGTGTTAACCCTCCGTCAATAAGCTACATTACACAAGCATAACACACAGCTCCGAGATGGAATCCTAAAGTCAATAATCTACCATATCTACCATAATATACCTGACCCAGTCACGGGGTGGTGAAATTTACATCGCAGGTCGGTCCTGAAACTTTAGGCCGAAGGCGTGTTTTTTGCCTCGGACTTAGAAGAACAGGTGTGTGAATCTCCTTTCATCACGTCTTTGAAATAAAATGATGGAACTGCTGTGGAGAGGGTCCCCACCATCAGGTTCCTTGGGGCACACCTGACGCACACGCTCACCTGGTGTACCAACACCACCGCTGTCGTAAAGAAAAAACACCAGCGGTTGTATTTCCTGTGGAAGCTGAAGAGGGCAGGCCAGGGCACGGACATCCTCAGGTCCTTTTACAGCTGTGTGGCGGACAGTGTCCTGACCACGTGCCTCGCTGTGTGGAATCCTGGCTGCACTGTAGCGGAGAAGGAGATGTTGCAGAGGGTGGTAGAGTCGGACCAGTGGGTGCAGTTTACAACTCACCAATGGCATTTACACCACCACCTGTTTTATTGTTCTTATCAGCAAAACAAATCCCAGAATTTATACAATTATCTGTGTATAATATAGAATTTTGTTCATATTTTTATCTCAAATGAAGACACATTTAAGCAGCACATATGAGAAACTATGACAACATCCCACAAAACTGTCCAATTAGTTTGGTCTGAGCCTAATTTGCAGGAGTGGAAGGTACCTGCACACAAAGGGAACTGGATTCTCACAGGGAGGCGGAATTTGGCACAACACCTGTAAAGGCAGCTTGCACATTGACAAACCTGAGACGTGCGTCCCTCCACAAACCAGCCAGTGTCGAGTACAGGGAGACACAGCTCGCGTAACGTTTAAACGGCAGCGTGACAGCAGAACTGGACCGATGGAATAGAGTTCAAATAAGCGACATCCAGTCCACTGCATTGGGTCGGGACGGTTTTTAAGTTCATAATTGGATTCGGATCGGAAACAAAAACAGCTGTAACTCTGAAATTGAAAGGGTTTGATTTTTCTGAAAGTGCTTCATACCTTTCAGGGATTCCACAGACGCCCTTTGTTCCTGTTTTCCTCTTGATCTAGCTCAGTGTTTCCCTCTCGCAGTAGAAGCTGTGTGTGTGTATGTGTGTGTATGTGTGTGTATGTGTGTGTGTGTGTGTGTGTGTGTGTGTGTGTGTGTGTGTGTGTGTGTGTGTTCTATGGTAATTTAAGTCCTCTGCCACTCCAGACTTGCATAATTTGATAAGAGCTCCGGTAATTTTGTTATGGCTCTCAGACTCAGAAGGTGTGTGTGTGTGTGTTTGGGAGGCCTGTGTGTGTTTGGGGGAGGGTTTTTGAGCTTGTCCCGTAACCTCTTCTGACTTACTGTCTCCTCGCATCCTCCCAGATTACATTAGTACGAGGTTGCCAGGGAAACGCAGTGAATATGAATGGGTTCAGTGATTAGTCATATAGTGTGGTTCCGTGTGATCCAGCTGAAGTGATTGATGAGGCTGAGAGAGAGAGAGAGAGAGAGACAGAGAGACAGAGAGAGAGGAGATATGGAGAGTGTCTGGATTGTGTGTGTGTGTGTGTGTGTGTGTGTGTGTGTGTGTGTGTGTGTGTGTGTGTGTGTGTGTGTGTGTGTGTTGGCCTCTTCATCAGCTATAAGTGCTCTATGCATTAACCCTTAATCTCTCATCTATACATCACATCACTACAGTAATCAACCTGATGTTTACAACACACAAACACACACACACACACACACACACACACACACACACACACACACACAGTAACACAGTGCAAATATGAACAACAGGTCTACATTTCTACATTCGTTGTCCATTCTGTCAGCTCTTCTGACCACACAGGAGCACTTTGTAGTTCTATAAGACCATCTGTTTCTCTGCATGTCCAATGGGACCACCACAGAGCAGCTATTATGTGGGTGGTGGGTCATTCAGTCACACAAGCACTGCAGAATGTCTTGTGTTGGTACGAGTGGATCAGACACAGCAGTGCTGCTGGAGTGTTTAAACCCCTCAGTGTCACTGCTGGACTGAGAACAGTCCACCAACCAGAAATGTCCAGCCGACAGTGTCCTGTGAGCGCTGATGAAGGACTAGAGGACGACCAACACAAACTGTGCAGAAACAGATGAGCTTCTGTCTCTGACTTTACATCTACAAGGTGGAGACGCTCGGTAGGAGTGTCTAATAGAGTGGACAGTGAGTGGACGCAGTGTTTAAACACTCCAGCCGCACTGCTGGGTCTGATCCACATGTATTAGTGTAACATGCATGAACATGCCACCAGTTTCCCAGAGAGAGAGTTGGCCTAGACCTGGATTACAGTATTCTAAAATCTATAGAAAGCAAAATAGCTCAGGACTGGGCTTAAACCCTGTCCAGCGTCCAACCCTGTCAGTTATCACTGTGTATTAAATAAGTAACAGTAAAAACACGTCATTCAGAACTTTTTTTCTCTCATCTCTAAACAAACCACAGCTCTGTCATTAAACAAGCATTGGGCCTCTCTCTCTCTCTCTCTCACTACACTGGAGTGGGCGGGCCCCAGACTCCTCTCTCTCCCTCAGGCCATCCCCATCTCTGACCTGCCTGTCTGGACGGCTGGCTGCCCCCCTCACTGTGGCTGGTTTTTCAGCGGGCCGGACCACCTCCTTCCAGCCCCTGAGCAGCTTTAATAACACAAACTGCTCAGCTCTCTGCGGGGGTCCGGCCTTTCAGTCTAATGGAGTGAGACAGGCAGGCAGACCCAGACTCCTGCTATGTGCAGAGCATACGAGATGAACGGCACGACGACTAAGAAGTTAGACTAACATACAGAGATACACTACAGCTGAGAAGTTCAGAATCACAGCATAAAACGATGTAAAAAAGCATGCGTAGAACGATGGCCAAGCCCAGACGAAAACAGACACACAGTGGTGTAACAGGGGTCACTCCCATGTCTGCCACAAAGGGGGCTTTCTCACACTGTACAACTAAACGCAGTAAAGCTACAGACACTGCAGAAGAGTTCCACACTGCACGATTGCCCCCTTCTCCACTCCCCTCTGGACAGCACTCACACCGTGCTGTCCAAGCCTGCTTACATCATCACAGTGCGTCGTTTTTTATTTCAAGAAAAGTGTCGATACCTGATCTGTGTCACCTTCCTTTTTTGCAGTTTGATACCGATTCACAGATCTTAAACTGCTGTTAAAGTGTTGATATCTGATCAGTGTCTGATAATGCAATCTGAATAACATTAATATTGGATTCATTTCTTCTATGCTGCTAAAACTACCACGGTTTTGAACAGATACCCCTCTTTGTAGAATTGCATGGTTACCCTTTGTCCCACTATACCAAGAGTGGGCACTTCCGCTCCTAGAGGGCCAGATTTCTTCCGTTTTCTGGTTTCCTGCTCCAACAAACCTGATTTAACTCACCTGCTAAGCTTAGTAGATCCGTTAAAGCAGGGAAACCAGCAAACTGTGCTGGACTCTGGCCCCCATTGCCCACTTTACCACTATACCAATTAATGTGATGACATTGCTGTTATTAATATTAGGGCTGCACAAAATTCAAAAATCTGGCATCATGATATTTTGTTGTTCAGGGATGTTTATTGTGATGCAAAAAAAAAATGCAGTGTTTTCTGTTAGGAGCCGCCTGCAATGCCACCGCCCAGCCGCCAGGGGGGGTTCGGCGACCGGAACTACCTGACAATCAGTGTGATTGTGTTCAGGTGTGCTTCTGTTTATATAAGTGAGTCGTGACTCGCGCTCGTCGCGGGTTCTTGGTCAAACTCTGTCCGAGACTCCGCCGGTATAACTCGCTATTTCTGGTCTTAGACTGTCCTTCTCCCAGTGAGAAGCGCTTCTACCTTCTAAACATCTCTCTGTTTCCCTCTGACTCCTCCAGTCACTGGAGCAGAGCTGCACTTCCCTCCTCACCGAGCAGGAGAGTCTGTCTCTGTCTCGCTGAGTTCACCCCCGAGCTGTGCATCCGGGTTCCCAAGGCGACGCCTCAGCTCACCTGGTTAAAGTGGTCACCTGACCGCGCGGGGGTTCGAACCCCGTGACCTTCTTTATTTATAAATAAACCTTTTATTTCCGGTTCAGATCACTGGCGCATTCTTCCTGCAGTGATCTGTTTGACCCTTTCCTCTCTCAGTTCCCCTCAGTCATCACTAAGCACCTTCCTTCATAAAGGGTTATGAATGTGAGTCATGATCTCCTTCTCTGAGGTGATCGTGGTACCAGTGACTACAGAACAAACCGTGTACATGGTTCTGTTTATCTGGAAATACAGCAGGGACTTCAAATAAAATCAGTGTACTGTTTATGAGAGTGTTGAAATCTGCATCTCTAAGTAATGTGATAAATATTGCATCTTTAAACACTTATTTTCATATTTTAATAAATGTTCATCATCATGGAAACAAAAAATAAATGCATAATAATACTGACATCTGACAAATTGTATGATTGTTATTAATATCTCCTGAAAAACATCTGGCATGTTTACTTTCTTTTTTTAATTTATTTATTATTTATTTGTGTGAATAAAAGTACGACGTGAAAGGACGTGTGAAAACGTCCCACAGAACTGGTCTACACTTCTAAAGGTTATACAAACGTGTTTTTTTGTTGTTGTTTTTTTACAGAGATGAGCTTTCTAAGAACCTCCCAAACCGCCCTTCAGTGGTTTTGCTCGTATGAGTGTATTTTCAAAGCATGCCTGAGCAAATACAAGCGCACAAACAGCCACACACTCACCCCTATTGTCCTTGCTAGATTCAGAGCGTCAGTCTGGGCATCTGTTGATGAGAATGTGTCACTTCTCATTAGTGCAGAGGTCAGGGGTCAGGCTGCGGCTGACTCAGGCCTCCACCCCCCTCCACCCCAACCCTCCACCCTGTCTATCAGGCAGCCTCGTCGAGCAGAGCCCTGTGATAATGAATCAGACGCAAAGAGCTGTGTGTAATAATCTTGGGCTGGCCTCTTCGTGGGCCTGCCCGGGCATGTGGTCAAACTGCCTAATTAATCTAATTCCTCCTCATCAGCTGTTTCCAAAGAGCCACTCATTGTGCAGTGTGTGGAATATGATGATGCAGATGGTAGGAAATCATGCTGAGAAGGTGCAAGGCATTGGGTTTTTTTTTTAATTGTGAGATGCATGCTGGGGTTTTTGAGCATAGCTGTGAGGAACTGGGGACGAAGGGATGAAGGTCAGGTACTGGATGGAGCCCCATCGTTCAGTAGAACACAGCTCAGTGCTGGGGGGCTTTCTACCCCTCTAGCCCACTCCTGGTGTTAGACATGGTGCCAGTAGGTTCATGTTTATATGTTCTTTTCTATTGGCAGTACTTCTGTACAGAGGCCAGACAAGCTGTGTGTGCATTTGCACATCTGTGACAGCAATGGGTGCAACTTTAAGTAGCTAAATGCATTCATCAGAAGGGGTGTCCACAAACATTTGGTCATATTGTGTTACTACAAACAATACTGGTCTGTCAGGCAATGAGGTTTCAGAAATGCCTGGACCTGCCATGAGACAGCACTTGGCCGCAGGATGTCTTGCACATATCGCTGAGCTGTTGGTGTCCCTCATATCACTACTAGGGGTGACCGACTGTCCTCAGATCATAGCATCGGCAGTTGGGGCAGAGTGTCGCTCCACAGCGAAGGCAACTATGAAGTGCTCACCACGAGACCTCTATAGTCAGAACGGACCATGGTAGGATTACAAGCAGAACCTGGATTTGTCACTGAAGATGATACAGTTCCAGTCCTTAGTGTCCAGGTTTCTTGTTCATGACACCACTGTAAGCAAAGGCATCATCAGCTTGGTCAGAACAGCTTAGATGGTAGGCAGTTTGTTGAAATGACCACTGTGCTTCTTTCAGTCCAGTGATGCGTCCCCTCCTAAACAGAGGGCAGTGTGGGACGCACTTTGTCCCCTTGTACCAAAACCCAGTCTAATCGGACCACACCTGTGATCATTTACATATCGGCCTGAGACACAAATGGACCCGAGTTTTGCAGCAATCTGACCTTGTATATTTTTTTTTTAATATGTGTAATACTCTCATTAGCTGGACATTAGTCCATTAAACATCCGGGACATTTGTGTCTCCTCTCTATTGCTTTGTAAATTCCAGTGCGCTCTTCCATTCCTTACTGCAGAAGAGTGGTTTGCATCTACATTTTCTTCTGGTCTTCAGACAGGAGGACGTTGATGTTACTGACCGCTGTTACAGGTTTTTTTCTACACAGCCCTCACAGTGTTTCAGTTGTTGACCTGTCCAGTGTCTGGTCTTTAGTTCTTTTTTCAGCACATTGCGAATGACTGTATTGGCTCTGCCAACGCTTGTGCAATGGCTGTCATTGATTTTCCTCTTTTCTCAGCTTTAAAATGGTTGTCTGGCAGTTTTCTAGTCTTAAAAGTGCTTGACGTCTTTGTGTGAAGAGCCCAGGGTTAAAAACAGTGTTGGAAGACGTTCCGAGCTATTGATTGTGACAGGACAACAGGACGCACTTGGGCAACAAGAAGCCTCAGTCATATATTTTGGATGGCCTTGTGGTTCCAGTACTTTCAGAGGGGATTGTATGTGGATAGAGTGGTTTAAAATCAATCTGTGTGTTCACAGAGCAATTGATTGTACACAGCCTTCTAAATAGGCGTCACTTTTTTGGATAGAACATGACTGTGTTGGCCTGATCATTATGTTATCGACGTATCGTTGAGTTTATAGACATGACCTCAGTATTTTGTGCTGACCGTGATATTGCACGTAGTGTTTACGTGGTGAGGAGAGCTCATTAACATCCATGAGCCAATGTGTCGACTTAGTTTTAAAACAGTGGTTTGATTTTAGGATATTTAAACATTTTTACCACATTTTAAACATTCTGAATATTGTCATTGTAGTTTGATGGTATATATTATTACTATCAGTGGCAAAATAGATCATATAATTTATTTGAGTTACTTCTGGGACAGTGTCTTTTCCAGTTATGAGAGTGTTTCAATCGTGACTCAATGAGTGCATCAGTTATTTGGCTTCTAACATCTAAAATCAACATTTAAATTAGTTGGCAGTTAATGTAATAGTTGACATTATCACACATTTCTCGCACTGACAAGCAACAATTTGGGTGCAACTGAAAACACATACAGACGGAGCAGCTGTTTGTCATGTAAACGGATGGCATGGCACCTGTAGATAAAGTCCGCCCTTCAACAAAAAGAGCTAATCAGTTTGCTGCTTACGGATAAGTTCACAATATAATATGTCTATCGACCGTTTCTGTCTGCCCAATATCATTTACACACTTTATTCATTTATGTTAGATCATTAAAACTCATGAAACCTATAGGGTCTTATGAAATCTTTTATTTTTTTTCACAAATCTTCCCATTTTGAAACATGTCCTCCAAGATTGCTCCTGTTTTATAATGAGTACGGCAGGTTTGAATGACGTACATTGTTATGAAAATGTGTAAGTGCATTATTTTATATATCAACTGTGAATGCATTTGAAACGAAAGCCTCATTAAAAGATGCTGAAAACATGCAAATTCATTGCTCTTACTTCCTCCTTTACAAGTAATATTTTGGGAATAATTGCACTAAACCGGATTTGTAGGATGTTCAGCCTTTAACCCAGAGTGCTGCCATACCACCGACTTTCATCCCGCCAAGCAGCTTCACTGCTGGGTTCCTTTATCGTTGGCTTAAGCTGTGGGTTCTCTTTTAAAATCAAATGATAAACATTCCTGGTCTCTCCCACTTCCTCACTGAGGTTCAGCTGATTTTATGATGAATGAAAAAAATATCCATCACACACTAAATGACTCCAACCTGCTGTTTGTGCAACTATTTACGCTGAGGCCTTTGAAGTTGTGGTATGAGGCAGATGTTGGCTTCGTGGCTGTACAGGACCCCACAGGACCACCACAGAGCAGCTATTATATGGGTGGTGGGTCATTCTGGTGGTGGTGTGTTAGTGTGTGTTGTGCTGGTACCAGTGGATCAGGCACAGCAGTGCTGCTGGAGTGTTTAAACACTGTGTCCACTCACTGTCCACTCTTATTAGACACTCCTACCGAGTGTCTCCACCTTGTAGATGTAAAGTCAGAGACAGAAGCTCATCTGTTGCTGTTGGTCACAGGACACTATTCTCAGTCCAGCAGTGACACTGGGGGGTTTAAACACTCCAGCACCACTGCTGTCTCATGTTGTCCATATAACACCCGCTGTGTGGTGGTCTCAGATGCAGCAGAGCAGACCAGGCATTTGAAACAAACTAGGCCAGATTTTGACTGACCGCTGTGTACAGAGCTCTCACTCCGCTGCCCAAATCCTGACCGCCGGTGTTCAAGCGACTCCGAATCGCTGTGACAGTGGCTTTGATTAATCTGCCTGGCTTGTAATCTGATTCTGTCTGCTGACCTCTGTCCTTTTTACAAGTGACTGAGACAGATTTATTGCAATCGCTTTTTATTTTCATCCATCTATCCGTCCCTGTGTCCACCCTGCCATTACTGTGATTGAGTTCCGTTCCGTTGCTTTGCGCTGGTGGATCCTCATGACCTTATCACAGCATATTAACACCGTCACCGGCCGGCATCTCTGTCAGACATTTTCACGGAAAAACAGAATTAATAGTTTGCACTTTGGTGTGATGAATAGAGAAGGGAGAGTTATGAGCTTCTGTAGGTCAGCAGATACGAGAAGGTTTCAGATGAAGGCGCTGGGAGGTCATTGTGGCAGTTGGCACAGATGCCAGTTTTGCTGTGTGTGCACAGGGAGAAAATTCCCGACCTGATCTTTAACAACTTTAAGCCACAGGTTTCAAGCAAAATTTGAAAGAAAAAGGAACTCTCTGCTGCTGAAAAGCCTGAAATGGTGCAGGACCTCGGTGGACCTCATGGTCTTGTAGGAATGATATGCTTGCCTTTGTGTCCAGCACTAGAGGGAGTCCTTGCAGGTGGGTGGGAAAAGGAAGTAACGAAAAAAGAAATGAAAAGGAAAGACCCCCTTGCCCCCAGCCCGTGACCATGCAGTATCTTTGGTGTAAAGGAAAGTTTAAAGAAAATGTTCTTTAACGGTGTAAATCAAAGTAGATGTTTACCACAGTCTGTAAGTACTGCAGTAATCTCGATAAACACTGATAAAGCTAGTGCTTTCCTGTCCACTCATCCCTTTCTCTCTCTGGTTTTGTCTCAGATGTGGAGGAACCCGTGGTCTTTCCCACTAACTCGCTGCAGAGGAGAAAGAAGGGTCTTGCTGGTTTGCGTCCTCCGCAGCAGAAGAACAAACCAGCCCTATTGATTGGCCTGCCGCAGGATTTCCGTCAGATATCTTCCATCATTGACGTGGACATCCTGCCTGAGACGCACCGGCGCGTGCGCCTGCACAAGCACGGCACCCACAAGCCCCTAGGCTTCTACATCCGTGATGGCGTCAGCGTGCGTGTTACACCACAGGGCGTGGAGAAGGTCCCAGGCGTCTTCATCTCGCGTCTTGTGAGGGGCGGCCTGGCAGAGAGCACGGGTCTGCTAGGGGTCAATGATGAGATCCTGGAGGTGAACGGCATCGACGTGGCTGGAAAGTCGCTGGACCAGGTGACGGACATGATGGTGGCCAACAGTCACAATCTGATTGTTACAGTAAAGCCGGCCAACCAGCGTAACAACGTGGTGCACCGTGGGAGCAAAGCTTCGGCTGGCAACGGCTCAGCTGGCTCTGGAGGCTCTGTCCTTTCCCAGGACTCCGCCCACAGCCCCGCCTCACAAACAGTCAGCCAGTGCAGTAATAGCAACAGTGTGGCAGAAGGGGACAGCGACGACGATGACCCCGACCTCATCATCGAGAGTGACAGCTTCCCCTCCTACACACCCCATCGCTTGGCTAATGGGAACGCCTACAGCAGCACTCCGTCATCGGGGGCATTCGGTCACAGGCCCCTCCCCCAGAGCGTTTCGCTGCCGAGCAGCAGCTCTCTGTCAGACAGTAAGGCCTCCCTGAGTTCGCTGACCACTCCCACACACAATGGCAGCCCCACTAAGATGAGCAGCAGCCAGGAGAGTATGAGGGAGGACGGCAACTTCATCACATTGTGAATTGCCCCCCTCCAGGGGTGTTTTTTCTCGCAACACGTCGTCAGCGTCGTACGAAAAACCTCGCATCTCCAAACTGGTAACTCTTGAAATACCTGCTTCTCTCAATCACGGTCCCACGACGTTGGAATTTTCAAGTGGTATAAAGAAAGCAACAAACACACATCACGAGGTTTTCGTATGACATCATCCTGCTCCTATAAAGTCTTTATGCACAAGTGGACAAAACGAAGGCGAGACAGACTGTTTGAAGTACTGTACCTTCTGTCAATTGACATTAAAGATGATGTTCATTTCCTTGAGGACTTTCCATGCAGTTGAACACTGAAAGGGGGGCTTTGCAGTTGAGTTGTGTTGTGGAAGTGCAGCCAGAGAGTTCACACGCTTGTCTTTTCATGGAAGTGCCTTACGGCTCTCCCTTCATTGCGCCTTACGTATTTCTTTTCAAGCGGACTCGTTTGATCTTGTACCTGGACAAAAGCAAGGTCATCCATCTCCCACAGCATGAGACTCCGCCGGAATAGATGAAGGAAAACATACACAGTTGCAAACACACACACACACACACCTTCACACGCCCTTGAGTCAGTGTGTCCAACACTAATGGAATTGGGGTGCCTGGTCAGATCAGTGTTAACACTGCGGTCCAGTCGGCTTGCTTTGGAACCGAGACTCATCTGCAGTTTATGTGCTGTTTCCTGCGTGTCAAACTCGGCACAGTAGCATTGGTCATGATGAGGATAGTCAAGAAAGGAATGACTAGTAGAACGTTTTGGATCCATGACGACTGTTACATAGTTGTGGGCCTGGAGTTGAGTTATGATGCACCATGCCATGTTCACGTATACCACTTTCTGTCGGTTCTAGCTGTGGCTACAGCAGCTGCTTTTAAAATCTACTCCACCATCTACTTACATCTGGTGATGTCTCCTCGGTAACACGTCTGTAATGGGGGGTTGCTTAAAATTGTATTCAGCCTAATGGCAGCTCAGTGGCATCTGGCTGATGCCCTTATGTTCCACGGGTAGGTGAATGTAGAGTTAGGAGGCTTGTCCATGGACTGTATTGGTGTGGAGAAACTGTAGCACAACTTAAAGTTCTAGGTTGGAACGCGCCAACGATGGGTCGGTAACGGACACACAGAACTGGGTTGTTTCGATCCAGCTTTTAACCTACGACTTCGTTGATGTTTAACCGAGCCAAAGTTCGGGTTGTGTTTTGTTTACATTGTGTTGATGGTGTTTATTGTGAATCAACTTGTATACCATAGCAATCACCTAGCTACCAATTGGCAACTACTTAGCAACATCATAGCATCCACCTTGCAGTACAATAAGAGCCGCCTTGCAACCACTTGGCAACACTGGCAACAGCGTAGCGGCTACCTAGCAGTACCGTAGCATGGTAACCACTTGGGAACAGCATAGAAGCCACTATACCAGGGTTGCCAGGTCAGCATAGCAACCACCTAATTACAGCCACCATGAACCCACTTATCAACACCAGAGCATCTATTTAGTATACCATAGCAACCACCTAGAAACGCTGAAGCTAGTGGTAGCACCTGGTGGTTACCAGGTGTTTGCTTTAGTCTCCAAGTTGGTTTGCATTGCGCAGCCATAATTAAAACACAACTTTTGGTTCTGTTAACCAGCAATGTGGTTGACATTGTCTTTAAGTGCTGGGTCAAAACCCAGTCTGCTGGCTGAGTTTGTCCAGTTCTGATCCAGCGCTGGGTTGTTTGTTAGTGTGTAGGTCGTGTGGGACTTTTGCCAGGGTTCTATAAAGCTCCTCCAACATCTCAACAGATTTTGTGGCCAGAGCATGGAAAGATCAATTCAGCCTTACGTAACTCATCCCTGTCTCCGTACAGTCATCATGACGGTGCACATACGTGGTGCCTACCATCTACCATCTGCTGAGAGAAACAGTTAAAGCGGTCATTAGCTGATGTGAGATGTAGGCGATACAATCACAGGAAGTCTTGCGTTGAAGATGTTTGAACAGGGAACGTCTCGTTCAGCTCGTGTTGCTGAATTCCGCTCATTCACATGTCAGCCTTCGTACGGTGATCACTGACACTGTAGGCGTGTTTGTGTTCACTGTAACTCACCGCCTGTCTCTCCTCATTCTCACCAAAGGTGTGAAGCCTTTGACAAAGCCTGGGCTCTTTTCTCCAACCCTTGTTTGAATCGCGGTGCCTCGCTCGCCCCTGGTCTTCACACTCCTTTCAGCTTTGGCTCGCCTCTGGCCTCTCAGGATGCTGGGAACCGCAGGCCGGACACTCCTTTTGAAGCCGGCCGTCCATATTTGCCCAACTGGGGTTGTTATTCACTCTCCCCAGAAATACATCAATAATAGATGTTAGCACTGAGACGTGGCTGGAAGGTGGAGAGGTGTTGCTTCAGGGGGTTGTGACCTTTCATGGACCCGGCTGTCTGCACGCCGTCCCATGTGTCCTGTGCTTGTGGGCGAGAGTTTGGGGAATAAAGGAAATTCCTCTCATGTTTGGAAAAGGATAGAAACGTGCACAACTGAGACCTTGTTCATACAGTCTGCTCCTGATTCTGTGTGTGTGTCTGTGTGTGTGTGTGTGTGTGAAGGCAAGGTCTTTTGTAAAACACACCCTACAGTCAGACTTCAAACAGAGCATTGTGTGTGTGAGTTCTTGGGGGTAATAGGATTGAGAATAAATAGGACTGACAATTAAGGACAAAGCTCGATTTACTAGAAAATGGATAAAGTCAACTATCCAATAGGACGTGGTCTCCATCCCTGGTCCCGAAGACTCACTACTCTGCACATTTCAGTCTTTCCCTTGATTCCTGCTCACCTGATCCAACTACTCCTCCTTTCACCCTGATCTCCAATGCTCAGGACCCCACAGGACCACCACAGAGCAGCTATTATGTGGGTGGTGGGTCGTTCTCAGCACTGCAGTCACACTGACATGGTGGTGGTGTGTTAGTGTGTGTTGCTGGTACGAGTGGATCAGACGCAGCAGTGCTGCTGGAGTGTTTAAACCCCTCAGTGTCACTGCTGGACCGAGAACAGTCCACCAACCAGAAACGTCCAGCCAACAGCGTCCTGTGGGCAGCGTCCTGTGAGCACTGATGAAGGACTAGAGGACGACCAACACAAACTGTGTAGAAACAGATGAGCTTCTGTCTCTGACTTTACGTCTACAAGGTGGAGACACTCGGTAGGAGGGTCTCAGAGTGGACAGTGAGTGGACACAGGGTTTAAACACTCCAGCAGCACTGCTGGAGTTTACATCTAATTAGGCCTCCCGCAATAATTGTACAAAAAATAAATGGACAAAAATTGGACATGACCCTGATGGCACCCATGTCTTTCTTAGCACAACAACACACGTGCAGGTCAGAGGGCATCCAGGACCAAGGTTGGAGACCACTGGGATAAAGCAGGTTCCTGCATCACAACAATTCCCTGAAACGTGTTGCTTTGAGTCATTTGCAGGACAACGTTTCGGTCAATCTGCTTTTGTACTTCATGAACAGAAACTGAGAAATGAAGGATTGAGGTATTTCAGAGGATGCCAGTTTCAAGGTGGCCAGGAAGAGCAGCCTGTAACTCCAGGCCTTCGCCAGCCCGGGGCTGGCCGTGTCCAGCGGAGGTGCAGTCTCATCTCTGGAGCCTTATCCATTTCCACGTCATCACACTGAGGTTCGGTTAACTCTGCCTTCCGGCAGAGACAGGCTGCAGAAGTTGGGTTCCCTCCGACATCCAGGCTCCGGTGACACCAGTGACCCGCTGGTTCAGCTAGAATGAAGGTACGATTAAAGATGCAGGTTCTTGCAGGTGAAGATCATTCGGAGGCCTGGAGAAGATCTAAGAGAACTGTAGGGGAGTGGAGATCTGTCAACACTTGTCCGGTGGACATTTAAGAGGAACTTGTTTTTCCAAAACGTATTAAAGGTTCATATTCTCTCTCTCTCTTCTATCGGTCTGTCCGTCTGCAGCTCGACAGCACATGAATAGCATTGACTATAACAATCACTGCAACAAAACCACCACATGTACTGAACAGGATTTTTTAATATATGTAAATGTAATATATATATATATATATATATCTATATATCTATATCTATATATATATACATATATATATACACAATATATATATATATATATATATATATATATATATATATATATATATGAGATAAGAGTTTTGTAAACTGGGAGCCCTTTTTATTAAAAGAGCGTTTTATATGTGTAAAATATGGAAAGTATTTTTCTTATTCTTGTACTTTTGTATGTATATGAGAAACCAGGAGAGGACATTTTTATTTCTTTTGTGTATGAGAAACCAAAACGAAATGTGCAGAAGCCTGTGGTTTTATTCTAATCAGAAGGGTAAAGGTGTATAATACTGTGAATGCTATATGCTGATTCTAAAATGTTCTATGGAGACAATAAAAGTATTTAAAAAGAGGCGTCTGTGCCGTCTCCGTTCATCACAGCGTCACTGTTTTAACCCGCCGGTCGGTCCACAGCTTTGAGACTAATCTCAGAACCTTTCTGGAGGTTGTGTAAGGTTTCTATAACGTTCCGTTAACATTGAGGACGGAATGGTCCATTAAAGGTACCCGGAGACACTTTGCTCCTAATGCTGCCAGAACGTTTAACACAATTTAACGTTTTTAAAATGTTCCCTGAACGTTACTGTGGGAATGTTTCCTCAACATTAGGGAGACTTTTATTGAGGTCATGTAACATTTTCAGAATGTTCCCTTAATGTTACTGTGGGAATGTTTCCTCAACATTGGGGGAACTTTTAGATGAGATTAGTAAACATTGTGGGAATGTTGCCGAAGTCTTACATCATGCCTTGTCTTCAAGACATACAAACTTCTAAGTAATAACTGGGTATTTAAAACATTCTTGCAACGTTTGATGATGGAATCATAACACAAATGATTCAGAAATGCCGTGATCTGCAACACACCCACACACACACACACACACACACACACCAGGAACATGAACTCCACCAGTGCAGGATATGACCATGTCCAGCTCATAGACATTTCATTTCCTGACACTTGTTATGACTGCTGTGATTATTACCGTCACCTGACTGGGGCCTGTGGACGTGGTCTCCACTCCCAGTCTGCAGTGGATGATCTGAAGCTTCTACATGCATTCATTTCTTGCATCAATTTCATTTAACTCTGGAAGACCAAACATGGGTTTTCCCATGAAGATGAAACACTGTGGCTGTGACGCCATCTACTGTCCAACCTGTAATATCCTCACAGTGCCACCAAAATATACACTTCACTCATTCTTCCTAACCCAGAAGAACCTGGACCTGGTTCACCTTGAATGAGAATAATTAGGGCCATAACACAGACAGGATGCGTCACATCAAACGAGCGTAATTAAGACCCGACATTAAGACCTTGATTAATTCCATTCCATCAGCGGTTCTATAATTACAGACTGCACACACTGTCAGTCTAATAGAGTGGACAGTGAGTGGACACAGTGTTTAAACACACTCTGATCCACTCGTACCAGAACCACGTCAGGGTCACTGCAGTGCTGAGAAGGACCCACCTCCCACACAAAACTACAAAGTGCTCCTAAATGGTCAGTGGAGCTGATCAAATGGACAGTGCATGTAGAAACAAGGAGGTGGTCATAATGTTATGGTTTATCGGTGTGTATATATACATTAATAAGCAATGGGTGCACCTTAAAGTGTCCACAAACATTTGGACATTTGGTTTGGACTTGTGAATGTTTGTCCTCCAATGTGTTGAAGTATTAATAGTTCTATTTGTCTAGATGTTTTAATAGATGTGCATATTTGAGTGAATTCATTTCAGCTTTAACGGGAAGACCATGGGGTCATGGGTTTAGAAATGAGAGGTCTTCAGCTCCTGCTTGTTCTTGGGGCATCTTCCCTTCAGCAAACGCAGGTCTGACTGGACTGAGGTCTGGGCAGTTTACCATCTTGAATCCGAGCCGATGATCCACATGACAAACAATTGACCAGCTGGTGCAGTAGATTCTTAGAAAGCCAACAGACGTTGAGATGTTGAGTGTGTTTTTGAATAATTCTTGGAAAGCGATTTGTCCAAAATAACAGCAGAGTTCAATTAGTGAGGACAATCGTTCTGTGAGGAAACGTGTGAATCAGGAACCTTATTTAAGGGTGAAGCAGCACGTGCTATACATACATTTCTCCCCGAAAGCCTGAGAAATACGGGTCGTTCGAGACGTTGTTCCGAAGAGCAGCGAACTTTGATTAAAAAGACTTATAAAGAAGTTCAGACAATACGAGGCTGTTCAGTCAAAATGATCTCCAACGCTTAAAAACGGAGAGCAAAACTGGAGAAATTGGAGAGACGTGGAAGAAAACGCAAGACTACCATCGACTGGATGGAAGAATAGCCAGAACGGCAAAGGCTCAGCCAGTGATCAGCTCCAGGATGATCAAAGACAGTCTCCAGTTACCTGTGAGAACTGTGATAGTTAGAAGATGCCTGTGTGAAGCTAATCTATTAGCATGTAGTCCCTGTAAAGTCCCACTGTTAAAAAAAGAACACATCGACTGGTCCAAAGAGAAATGGAGGAACATACTGTTCGTTTTGGGTCCAAAGGCCGTAGACAGTTTGTTGGACGACCCCCAAACTCTGAATTCAAGCCACAGGACACTGTGAAGACGTGAAGCGTGGTGGTGCATCGTGTTGGGGGCATGTTTCTCTTACTACGGCACTGCTGGGCCTATTTACCGCATACCAGGGATCGTGGACCAGTTTGCAGATATCAGAACACTCAAACAGGTCATGTTGTCTTCTGCTGAAGAGGAAATGAGGTGTTTCAACAAGACAACGACCCTAAACACACCAGTAAACGAGCAAAATCTTGGTTCCAGTCCAACAAAATGGAGGTTTTTGAGTGTCCAGCCCAGTCCCAGGACCTTCATCCGATAGGAAACTTGTGGGGTGACATCAAAAATGCCGTTTCTGAGGCAAAACCAAGAAATGCAAATGAATTGTGGGACACAGTCAAAGCATCCTGGGCTGAAATACCAGTTCACAGGTGCCAGACGTTGGTTGACTCTATGCAACACAGACGTGAAGCAGTTCTAAAAAACTGGTTATTCAACTAAATATGAGGTTAGTGATTCACAGGAACGTAAATCATAAAAAAGGACATATTTTGAGTTTGTAAAGACAAATGCAGACCCTACCTCCACCATGTTTGACATGAGGTGGTCTGCTTTGGTTTATCAGCCATCCCTTAGCTCTTTGATACTCTGTACTACACGATATTTGTCTCATCTTTACACCCGTCTGTTGTCAAGGCTTACCTGTGGTTGTTGATTCCCAGACACACCGACCTCCTGGTGGAAGACGTTCTGCTTTCTTGGCAGTGACCGACCATTAGAACATAAACGGCAACAGATTCCAAAAGTCACACTCAGACCTTTTACTGGGAACCACCCACACCCTGGCATCGGACATCTAATCGAGTAGCCAACCAAATGACTTTTTCCCGAAATTGGGAGACTCCTACACAGATTTCCTGGTTTTCATTTAAATTCCCTAAAATAAACACTGATGTTCTTAATTTTGCATAAAAAAATAAATAAAATTAAAGCTCTGTGATGTTTCAGCGTCAGTCTTTGTACAGACGCTCTTACGTTCTCTTCAAACCCCCTGTGATACAATAAAGATCTCGTAGTGGTTTCTATGATGGAGAGATCTCCACACCCTGCTGTAGCAGAGCAGCTCCAAACCATCACACTTCCACCACCATGTTCACAGCTGTTGAAGTTCTGAGATTCATCTGTCCAAAGCACTTTTTTTTTACACCTCCATGAAGATCAGACAGGTTTGGTCTCTAAGAAGCTGCACTTTGATATCAGCTGTGGTGAGAACTTCCTGTAGGTCCGTGATGAACATTTTAGGAGTGTTGGATCTTCTTTACACATCATGTGGTTTTGCTCTTGGGCTGAACTTGCTAGGACGGTCTGAGCTGGTCACGTGGGCCGTTGTTTTAAATGTCCTCCAGAGAGTGGAAGACAAATCATTGTGTTTAGTTCCATCATCTCGTTTATATATGGTTTATCATATCGTTTCATATTTAAATAGCAACCATTAAATCACTCTAAGACAGACTGTTGAAGAAGGTTTTGCCTTCTCCTGTAAACTTGCTGTTCCAGAGAGACAGGTTTCGTAATTTGTTGAATGTAAAGAAACAAGACACAAAGTAATACCAGAGACACACGATATATATGCTCATGGATGTGTATTTTAATAAAAATAATTCTGTCAAAATTAAACGAGTACAATATTTCTTTAACATGTTTCCAGTACATAGTTTTGTCTTTTTTTTCTGCATTATCGTTTTCTTTTTTTATGTTCTTTTGAAGGTTTTTAAAAGGTTCATGCTAAGTAGAGGGTAAATCATTTCACAATGGCTAAAATCAAAACTCAAATAAAATTTGAAAACATAATAGAAGTAAATTGTGCACAGCTTGTTGTATTCAGCTTTAGCTCTATTTGTCCTGCTTCCGTCACCCGAGGCACAAAATGGCACTGCGTGGACAAGCGAAGAGGGACAAATGTGTCCTTGGGAGGACGTTCGGCTGTTTTTTTTGTTTTTTTTCCCCTTCATTGTATGCTGTAGGTCCCTATTGAAGATTCGGTTCTATGACGCATTCCGTTCCAATGGCAATGTACAGTCCGGTTGGTCAGCCTACGCTTAGTTCCCGAAGACGACGTTTTTCTCTTGCCATTAAAAACAAGCTCCTACTACTTACAGAGGAGTTACAGTGTGAGCTTTCCCTCAGAGCTGGCGTTGTGTGTCAATATTAAACAACTATGGCTCTGTTAAAGAGTTACACATGATGTCTCCATGCAACGGGGGTAACACCACTCGGTTGTCTCCGTCGATTCATCTACCAGAAGAAATGATTAAACATAACTCGACTGAACGTGGATTACTGGGTATAAGAGAGTGTACGAAGCAGTAACCAAGCAGTAGCCAAAACTATGTGGTCAGAGGTGTACTACTTCCCCCCCCCCCGTCAAAACAACGCTTTCAGACTGCCTTTGAACTCCTGTTGATCAACAAAATGACCTCGAGGAGAACGTACATAACCTTCTGGACCATTCCCTCCCAACAGCCGTGGGTGAGCGGGCCAACCCGGCCCAGCTATCGCACGGCCCCGAGTGTCCCTATATACGACTGCTTCCTGCGACGCGAACAAGCTAGACTGTGTTGTTCGCTGTGTGAGTGAGGTATAACTGAAATATACAATGCAATATGTCCAGAAGTAGGTGCAAAAACCAGGGATGTAACAAACAATCTCATGGTGGCCAGCAGCGAAACTTGAGTAATAAGCGGAGTAAATGGCTAGGCTACATTCAACAACACAGTGGAGCACCACTCGCTGGCTGACTGGGCGAATACTGGGATAAACACGTGGATGTGAACGATATGACCCCGCCCTCCCCGCCCTCCCCCAAACACACAGCCCATGAAAGCATCAAAACGAGAGTATCATAGAAAAAAATATAATAAAATAAAGGGATTATGATCCAACGGGAGAGAAACCCAACAAGAGCGAGAAGAGAGGACAAATCAAGCCTTGGCCACGTGTCCTACGGTGACCGAGTCGGTGCTGTGTGCCGAGTCCGAGTGACAATGCCGCAGCTTATGATGGCAAAAGGGGGGGCAATAAAATGGGGTCTGCAGGGCAGGAGAGAGAGAGAAGACCGGGTATGAAGACCTGGGGAAGAAGGAACCAAAACAGGTGAAAGATGGGATAAAACCACAAGCACTTTTGCGATTCCTCGCCAAATACTGTCGCTTTCTGTTCATCGTTCGGTACCGATTATAGTCCCCTGGTTCTAGGTATTAACCAGTTTAAAGTACAAAGTCTAAAGTACTTGATCATTATTTTGCAAATGAATGACACTGAAACCTCCCACCGGTTCCAGGTACAAACACCAACGTACTCAACGTACTAGGTGAGGGGAAGGCAATCCCAGTCCTGGAGTACCGGATTCCTGCACAGTGTACTGGTTCCCCTGCTCCAACGCACCTACTGACACTGGAAGATCAACCGGCGAGTTGAATCAGGTGCACTTCAGCTGAAACACACAAAACCGGACCAGGCCTGCCTACCCCTGTACTAGGTCATGGTTCTGGGTAATGTGATGGTAAGTACCAGGACCTTCTAAATCAATCACACTAAAACGTTCTAGGTACTGACTGGGTAAATGTGAGGTACAAACACTAAAGTTCTAGGAAATAATTAGGTCTTTATACTTTGTATTGTAGTTGTAAACAAACCACACACACCAACCATAACACTATGACTGCCACTCACTGTCCATCCCATCAGCTCCTCTGACCACACAGGAGCTGTTTGTGGTTCTATAATTCCAGACTGTAGTTCATCTGTTTCTCCTCCTTTCACCCTGTTCTGGTTTACATGGTGGGGTGTGTTAGAGTGATACAGCAGTGCTGCTGGAGTGTTTAAACCCCTCAGTGTCAATGCTGGACTGAGAACAGTCCACCAGCACGGCTGTCTGATCCAATTGTACCAGCGCAACACACACGAACACACCACCACCACCATGTCAGTGTGACTGCAGTGCTGAGAATGAACCACCACCCACATAATAGCTGCTCTGTGGTGGTCCTGTGGGGTCCTGATCATTGGAGATCAGGGTGAAAGGAGGAGAATAAAGTATCAGAGAAACAGATGAGCTCCTGTGTGGTCAGAGGAGCTGATGGGATGGACAGTGAGCTTAAACACGTTTGATTTGATTGTGAAACTGTGTGCATGTTTGTAATCACCACCTCGGGAACCCTGAACGGTTATGCAGGTCCCAGGTATTTTAAATGCAATTCTCAGAGTCTAATGACAGTGTAGTTCATTTAGACCATCTTGGTATTTACCATCTAACTCCTCAAAATAATACCACGTCCTTTACACGTTGTAAAGGACCTCCAAAAGAAAGGGTGACCTGTTTATTTTGCTACCAAATTATGATCTTGCAAGCAATGTCTGGCAAAATCAGACCTCGCTCCTTGATGATCTGACGTCGAGTGTCTCCGACAGCTGTGCTTTAATCAAACAACTTAATAATAGAGGATCTCCAGCGACGCCGTCAGTACTCGGGAGAACCAGTACGAGTGAACAGAACACGACTAACAAATGAGCGTGACGTCGTCTAAGCCTCGGCGATGCAGTCAAAAATGAATGAAACTCCTAACCTTTGTTTCCTTTGACCAAAAACTGTTTTTTTTTTTTCAGACGTTTTATTCGTTACAGCCACACACAATTAGACACCCACAGGTCAAATCTTATATTCCTAACCAAGAAAATAAAACCGAGGAAGATCAAATAAAAGCAGGGGTTACATTAGATCTACAGGAAACCCTAGAAAGTTAAAATAGAAGCCTTTTTTTTTGGGAGAGAGTCTGTAAAAAATAGACTCGGTAACAGCTGGATGCAACTGTGCAATTTGAGTCGAATAAAACTGGTGCTGGTGCCTGAGCTTCAACTACTAGCTTCGAAGTGAGAGACACACAGGAACGGTGCACCTCCTCGCTCACCTGTCGCGCTTTCGGTCCTAAATCCGACTTAAAAGAAAAGGAAGAAAACAGAGGGATGGAACCGAGCCTCCCTCCACTTCATCGTTCTACCTGCCTAATGCCTAAAACTGTAGTTAAGCGGTACAGTAGCCAGTGAAATTGGAGGAGTGGCCGCAGTATTGCCAGCTAAAAGCAAGACCTCATTCTGCAGCGTCTCATGCTAAAACGACACGTGTCAAATACCTGAGTTCTGAAAAAGGGAGACCTTCTTGCGCTTTGAAGAAGTGACTTTAACTACTGTGGATGTCCTCGATATGCTGCGTGTTTAGAATACTATGCATTGAATCCACCCATAAAAACAAAAAGGGAAATCTGGTTCAAGATGAGCACAACAAACTGACAAAATAGAAACTAAAATAAAAATGACTAGATAAACAGAATAATAATTAATTATCTTTAAATAGTGTCACACGAGTTGTATTCGATAATACTAAATTAAAAAGAAGCCTCTCTCCTCATGTTTCTAGTCACTCCTCATCCGGACTGCCTGCGGCAAGCGACACACTAATTCAAACGAGCGTGTTCCTCGTGGCAACCAACTGGAAAGTCCTCTTCTTAGCTGTCCCCGACATTGCCTGAGGAGACACACACACACACACACACACACACACACAGACACACAGACACACAGACACACAGACACACACCTTGTGTTTGATACTGCAGACAGCATAGCAGACAAAACCGCTTTTGTATTTAAGGTTCATTCTTTTTATATTCAATTTGAAACTGTAGTGGAACCTCTTAAGGTTCAATTATGACATGAATCAGGACCTTCTTCTCCTTTCTGGTTGATAAAACTACAGCATTTTGGTCTGAAAGCTCTTTATCTAAGTGCTTAAAGGTAATTCATGTTGTGAGTGAGAAGAATTTGCATTTTAAGGCACTAATTCCAGCCATTTTCCTCGGAGCGTCTGAATCGTCAAATGGAATTCATGATTGTGGGGACATTCCAATCTCCCACAATTCACTGTAATTTAAAGTAAACATCGTAGCTGAGAACATGAGTTGAAAACGGACCCGAACGCAGCTACGAGTCTCGTTTGTTCATACAGCCGCTACGCCAGTGATGGTTAGGAGCCACTGGACGCTGTGAAGGTCAGATGTTTCCTGTAAGTTGAGTTCATTAATGGGGGGATTATGATTGTAAGCAGCATAATCAAGCATAATTTCAAGAACAGGCAGAGCTTTACTAACGTGTGTGTGTGTGTGTGTGTGTGTGTGTGTGTGTGTGTGTGTGTGTGTGTGTGAGAATAAAAAAGAATAAAAATAATACATTAAAACGTTTGGTGTATCATGATGTATCCTATTCGAAATCTCTGCCACGTGTAAGACAATGATCTCCAATGATATTAAATATGAAATAAAACAGAATTTTCTACTCGGTGGTGGATTGTATCCGTGCACTGCTGCACTAGAAGATCCATGCTGATGTGTAAGACAGCTCAGACGGGGGGAGCTTATGTTTTGTGTGTACAGTGATGACCTGATGCACTACCTGTTATGCACGTCATATTTCTTTTCATTGTACAGAAGGTCCAATAAACACTCCAGTTTGGCAATTATTTGATGGTTCAGGTTTAAAGGGTGAGCCAAGTGGTTCTCTGCTCTTCTGGAGACGTTTGGAAGAGAGATGTAAACAGTAATTATTACAGATAAATAGAGTCCAAATGAATGTTTCTGTTTGGGGAGAAGTTAATGATGGTTCTTCTGGTTGCATTTCGGTCTTAAGCACAAATGGTTGGTGGTTCAGAGGAACTGGATCTGGGTTAGGAGGCCTCACTCGACTCCTCTCTCCGTTAACGACCGAAACGTCGGTTTAATAACGGTTTCTTACAAAATATATAAAACAGTGATTTATATGGAAAGAGTGATTCCAGTCTCTGGAACGCTGGGAGTGTGTATGCAGTGTGGCAGAGAGCAGGATGTGTCACCTGGACTCGGGCTAGTGCAAAAAGTTGTCGACTCTGGCGAATGAGCAGGAGCCGGAACGCACTCGGGCCATGAGCTGCACGCACTCGGTGGCCTGGCCCAGCGCCAGCATGAGCGGAGGCTGCTTAGGCAGGTTCTGAGACTCTGCGGGAAAGAGAAGCGTTCAGTTAGTCCTGACAAACAGAGACGGAGAGGCGGACAGTGTTCACTTCCAATCAGGGTTGGACTGATAACAGTTTCACAGTCGACGGCAAAGCAGGTTCTATTTCATACTGGTTTCTATGATGGAGAGATGATCTCCAGACCCTTTCAGCAGGACAGTGACCCCAAGAGCAAGGCCAAAGCAGCACAGGAGTGTGTCAACAGGTTCTTACCCAGTATGGCGCTGTTAAGAGCAGAGCAGATGGTCTCTCTCTGTGTGGGGTCCAGCTGCTGGCCCACTGGGCAGTTCCATGGATCAGAATACGCCAGCAGACTGAATGCATCCTACACACACACACACACACACACACACACACACACACACACACACACACACACACACACACACACACACACACACACACACACACACACACACACACACACACACACACGAGAGTGGTGTTTGCCAGAGAAATGATTGCATGAGGGCTAATAACCTTTCCAACTGTGTCCATTATTATCAGCTGCCAGCAATAAACAGAGGCTGGAAGGAACATTAATGCAGGACAGGAACCACAAACAAATGCACTAAATGTCAAACTCTGTCTGCCTGCCAAACGTGACTGACTCACCACATCCCTGACGCCGAGGGCTTCCACACAACCACCCACCAAACTACCTTCTGACAGATCTGATCTCCAAAGCCAATTCCAATAAATAAACAGCAAATAAACATGAATATGCATGTTTTAATCTCATGATAACGGACACAAAATGAGTGCAATGACTGAAAACATGACATTAAAATAGAAACGGACAAACTGTCATGACATCAAACATCGCAACACTGGTCCTGACGACTTCACTCCAGGAATATATTTTACTTCAATAAATGACATTATTGTGGTTTTAAGATCAACTTTATACCACAATCATTATGACCTCCTCTCACTGTCCATCCTATCAGCTCCTCTGACCACACAGGAGAACTTTGTGGTTCTATAATTCCAGACTGTAGTTCATCTGTTTCTCTGATACTTTATTCTCCTCCTTTCACCCTGATCTTCATTGATCAGGACCCCACAGGACCACCACAGAGCAGATATTATGTGGGTGGTGGGTCATTCTCAGCACTGCAGTCACACTGACATGGTGGTGGTGTGTTAGTGTGTGTTGCACTGGTACGAGTGGACAACAGCAATATGCTCAGATAGGCTCTGGTGCTGTGTAGGACATCACGTCTTTCTGAATGTCAGAACTTCCTTTCACGGCTGCCTGAACTTTATAGTTGAGGTTCACCAGACCACAGCCAGGACTGTCCACCGCTCCAGGTATGTGCTCACTGTCCCCTAGCATGTGTGTGCACGTGAGAAAGTGAAGGTCAAATTCGGAAGTGGAGCTTCCCTTTTGCTTACCTGCAGCATCTTCTTGTGCGTGGCATTCTTGCCATACTGGCGAGAGAGCTGCTCGTTGAGGGCCTGCAGCTCTCGGCCGAACTGGATCATCCGCTCCGTGGCTGCCTGGTTGCCCCCGCACAGCTGCCTTGAGCCGTAGCTGTCCTCTGGGAGAGAGAAGACCACAGAGGAGCTTGCTTGTGAGTTTTAGGTCAGTGAGAATTTCCAGAACCTGTACTAACATCTCCATAGGATTGAGCGGAGGTTTTAAAACCGTTCAGGTGGACTCGAACATCACTATGTGGATCAAAATGTGGATCAAAAGCACAACAACCTCTGATCTGTAGAGTTCAGGTTTACACTCACCGATTTCCAGATCACACTGCGTATGAAGGCAGTAGTCACACTTTGATGTGGACCTAAACAACCACACCAAGACCCTTTGAACTCTGGAGCTCTGGAACCACCGGGCGTTGGTGGCCAGGTGGGTCTGGTATATTGGCCAAACAATGGAACCTTCTTCATTTCTGGGTTCTCACTGGTTTTGGGTAATTTTGTGTCAAATCAACACAAACAGCAAAATCCAACTGAAGCCACGACTGTAAACAAGAACAACCACGTCGGCATTTCCTTTAATTCCCTACCATGTTACATATTAACATCTATATGCATGGTCTTAATTTTCACGGCCATCACAAGGACTCAAGTTCATGCTTTAACGTGTTCTCCAGGATAATTCTGGAATAAAATATAATCTTAGCTCACTGTTATTATGTGCTTGTTAACCGTGTACATGTGGAATCATCTCTTATATGGTGCTTTTACAATGTTAGAATATGTCCTACCAGTACATACGTTATGGTAGCATAACCACTTCTATCTGCTGCATCTCCACAATCCCCTGGTGAAGGAACCCGTTCGTTTCTATTATAATGCAGGATTTAATCGTATTTAATAGTGGATGAGGATTGAACACCGTTTGCTGGTTTCGATAAAGGTTGGAATCAGAATCCTGATTTGATCTAAATGGAAATTTGAATTCAGTGTTATGGTTTCTTACTGCCGTCTTACAGGCAGATACTGAATGTAATCACCTCTTTCGCTCCCGCCCTGGACAGATCTGACCAATTAACAGTGAGGACGTCCTCGTGTGGGTTATTGTGATGCATTTTGCATCATCGTCTGTTGGCTGATGTATCAGAGCCGATGGAGTGCAGCACAGAGCAGATAAGATCTGGCTCCCCATAACAGCACGGGGATTCAAACCAGATCCGTCTTCAATGCTCAAAGCAAGGCTTCGAGCAGCTGCCTCTAAAACCCAAATCCAGTGAAACCAGTAGGCCTTTCAGCCACTGATCCAGTCCGTGGCATCGCACTGACTCTCCTGCTTTCAGTATCCTTGGAGACAAACTCCAAATTGTCTGAAGTGCAGCAGAGCTGAGTTTAGCGGCAGCTCCGGAGGAGGTGCAGAGAGGGAGAGCGAGGGAGGGAGAGAGATGTTGAAGAACCATGAAATTGTGGAACTTGCTCTGAATTTCTGATCATCGATAACCTTCCATGTGAAGATCTTGTGATTAAAGTCAAGTAAATCCCAAGTAAAGGCCTCTCTCTCACATTGGCTAAAGTTCATGTCCGTGAGTCCACCATCAGGAGAACACTGGACAACAGTGGACATGGCAGGGTTACAAGGCTAACCTGGAACAATGTTTTGTGGACGAATGAGACCAAAACAGATCTTTTTGGTTTTAATGAGAAGCGTTATGTTTGGAGAAAGGAGAACATGTTCTTCCGTCTGTGAAACACAGTAGTGGTAGCATCGTGGTTTGAGCCTGTTCTGCTGCTCTGCTGCATCTGGGCCAGGACAGATTGCCATCATGGAGCAATGAATACTGAATTTTACCAGCAAATTCTAAAGGAAAATCTGCCCTAGAGCTGAATCTCAAGAGAACGTGGGTCATGCAACAGGACAATGACCCTAAGCACACAAGTTCTTCTACCAAAGACAGACGACGACTTCTTTCAGCAGCTCCCTTTAGGGGTCGCCACAACAGATCATCTGCCTCCATCTCCATGTCCACCTTCACTACATCCATAAACCTTCTCTGAGGTCTTCCTCTTCTCTTTCTGCCCGTCAGCTCCATCTCCAACATTCTTTGCACAATATATCCACTGTTCCTCCTGAACACATGTCCACAACATCTCAATCTGGCATCTCTTCTACCATAGAAAGACTAATGTTATGAAATGGACCCGGCCAAAGTCATGACCATAATTCAACAGAGACGTTGTGGAAGGACCTGAAGCTACAATGATTCCAAGACTAATCAAGAGTTAGTCGGAAACATTTAATTGCAGTTCCTGCTGCAAAAAGGGGCGTTTGATGGAGTTAACGCTAGGCTTCTGTGTGAGCCAGTCACGTTCTTCCACACCAAACTCCCCCAACCAGGACTTTAAGGACCTGCTAATATATGGATCAACGTACTGGGACACCTGTTCATTCACTTCCGAAATCAGTTTATCCTGCTTTGGAAAAGCGGAACTGGACGGAGCTGAACCCTGGGAGGCTTCCTCCTCTCCACTAGCCCACACCTGGCATTAGGCACGGTGCCAATAGTTTCATGTTCATCTGGTCCAGAGTGTCCGATTATACTGCAATACTTCAGCAACAGGTGTGACTTAAAGGAGCTGAAGGTATTGGTTAGAACGGTCTCCACGTTTATTTATGGTAAATGAAAGCAAAAGAGAGTGAATAAGTAAATGAACGCGGGAGTAAAAAGAACCTGCTGAAGTAAACACTGTGTTCCTGTGAGATCCTGAACGTGCTGGTGTGTGTATACCTGCTACTCCGTTGCCCACACTGCTGTCGTCCCCTTGCAGGATCTCCTGATGCTTGTATGTGCCATTCATGATGCGGGTGGAGGAGTTCTCTGCCACTCCATTACTGTAGTGCTCTGCTTCTATTTCCATCTCACTGTCACTATGAACACACACAGAGAGAGAGAGAGAGAGAGAGAGAGAGAGAGAGAGAGAGAGAGAGAGCTACAGTAAGGACACATTACAAAGTGATTTTCGTTTAGTACTGTTGAGCTTCATTTGACGGTGTGTTTATTATGTTTACTACGTCAAAAACTCCTGGATTTATTTTACGTGTTTTGGGAAATCGAAAACATAAATGATCGGATCATTTAAATGATCGATTTGAATCAAAAAATACATCCTTATTAAGGAAGGACAGCTTATGTCTAAGCAGTGGTTCTCAATCCTGGTCCTGGAGAACCACTGTGGATACAGGTGTTTGTGTTTCCTCCAGTACCAGCACACCTGAGCCAGCTAAGGAACTAACGGTTGGGGCCTGCTGCAGGGGGTACAGCAAAGCAGTGGTACCTCAGGACCACGACTGAGAACCATCGGTCTACAGCAGGACTGAGAGTGGATTTACTCTTACACACACACACACACACACACACACACACAGTAGTACACAGTAATACACACACAGTAATACACACAGTAATACACACAGTAATACACACACCTAGTCTCCTGGTTGCTGGTGGCGCTGTGTGGCTGGGACTTGGTGGAGTCGGTAGAGTTGGATTCAGAGTAGTTGGCTGAGGGAGAGGAGAGCGAGAGGCGGAGCTTGCTCCTGGGTATTTTCCGTGGCTCTTGCTTTTGTTAGAAGGGGTCACCCCGTTACTGCACGTAGGACTGTCGGCACCTGCATGGAGACACACTGATTAGACATGTTTGGCAGTCGGACACTATAGGATACTCCACACCTTCCATTATTCCAACATAACTGTGATCATATTTACTGTAATTTCGTATAATTATGCTATAAAAGTCTAATCCGTTAGTATATTAATTAGTACAATGTGTAATTAACTGCTATTTTTAATAATCATGTTTGTTTATTAGCTCATGCACCAGAATCTTACTGTTTTATTTATTTAGAATTTTCTGTAATTATTAATGTTTTCATTCACGTGCTTTCTGAGATGATTTTATTGCCAATTCCATTTAGAGAAATTAACTTAATAACTTCAGTTTATTTCTTTAATCCTCGGCTAAACTGAAGTTATGGGTCAGCCTGGGATTAAATACAGATTAGAGGTGACTGGACCAACAATTTCTACAGTCGTCCCGATGCAATGTTGGTCTTTTTGTAGACGATCCCACTGTACGGGACCCAGATGATGTGTTAATTTCCTTATTTAGTGTAATAAACAAGAGTCAAAGATTATGCAAACATGCAAGATCCAGATCAGCCTGATCTTCCAATGATCTCAGGACCCCACAGGACCACCACAGAGCAGATATGATGTGGGTGGTGGGTCGTTCTCAGCACTGCAGTCACACTGACATGGTGGTGGTGTGTTAGTGTGTGTTGCTGGTACGAGTGGATCAGACACAGCAGTTCTGCTGGAGTGTTTAAACACTGTGTCCACTCACTGTCCACTCTATCAGACACTCCTACCAAGTGTCTCCACCTTGTAGATGTAAAGTCAGAGACAGAAGCTCATCTGTTTCTGCACAGTTTGTGTTGGTCGTCCTCTAGTCCTTCATCAGTGCTCACAGGACGCTGTCGGCTGGACATTTCTGGCTGGTGAACTGTTCTCGGTCCAGCAGTGACACTTAGGGGTTTAAACACTCCAGCAGCACTGCTGCGTCCACTCGTATAAAATAAGTACTCTTAAGGACACTGGAATAGAAGACTTAGTTATGTAGAGTGAATAGGAAAAAATGTGGTGAACCAATCTATTAAATCCATTGAAATACATGCTTTGATCAATGTGTGTGTGTGTGTGTGTGTCACCTGTGCTGTGGAGGTGGGTGTTGGCAGCTCCATGTCGGGGGCTTAGGCTGGGGGAGTCAGGGTAACCGTCTTGGGGTTTGGAACGGACACTAAAGCATCGTACCTCGCTATCTGTACCATTTACCATCTCCACAAACTGCCGACACCTGAGGAGGGAGAGATCGAGGCCAGAGTCACAAAGTGTCCAACATCACTCGGCGAGCTGCGGAAATGTTCCAACAGTCCCTGACCGACATGCACAGCCAGTCTGACCGCCATTTGTCCACTCTGTCAGTCAGTCATTCAGAGCTAAGCGTTTTTAATGGGACGAATCCATGTGAACACAAAGCATTCACGTCCATGATTTCCATCTTTAAATACAGTTAAAATGAAGATCACATGACCATATCACAGTTCATTCCCACCAGCAGTGTGTTTGATTTGTGTCTAACTGTAGTTTTAGTTCTTTAGAGATCCAGATACAATCTCATAAAAACAGTGTAGTCATGGAGACAACGATGATGGAAACAGGAAGCATTTATTTACACCTGCTCACTTCATCCATCCTGAGTTCCAGGATCATATCTGGATAAGGCGAAGCCACTGAAGATCTGACGGTCGACCCAGCGAAGACGAGATACGTCCGATCAATCTGATTGCAAGGCACTTCAGAAAGTGGTCCGAGACACATCTGAGTCCCGTTAGAGCAGTGGATTCACAGTGGAAACCCTCCGAGTACCACCCAAACACCAGTAACCACAGTCCAGAAGAATACTCCATCTACCGGAACGTTCAGATTCCAGACTGACTCACCTGAAGCACATATCAGCCACATGCATTTCATTTATCTTATAGGGATCCAATCACGTTAGGTGGACAGGTGTGAACGGGGTTGTCCACCAGAACCCTGAACTTGATCAAGCGCATAAGATCATCAGGATGGCACCAGTGAAAGTCGGGTTTTCCGACTGAATATACACATAAAGGTCACGGCCACATAAAACATCTCCATTTTTCACGCTGTTTCACTTTTTTGATAAAACAGTCGGCCCCACTGATCATACAGGAGAACGTTGTTGTTCTATAATTCCAGACTGTTGTTCATCTGTTTCTCTGCAGACTTTCTCTGAGCCTCCCCTGGACATTAGTTACTCCAACAAATAACACTGACCTCACAAGAAACAGTGAATGGGGGCAGGTGTCCCAATACTTTTGTCCATTTCTCTTTTAAAACAGCAAAACTCCATCTAAGCTAGAACGCAACAAGCCTGTCACCTCTGCACAGTCTGGCCATGTCTAGGACGCTGCAAAGAGAAATGAATGATGTGAGTGATGAGGCAGAACTGAGTATATGTACTCGACCCATCAATCAAAACCAGCATTCCGAGACACATTCCCACCGGTCCCACCTGTTTTAGGAGTCACGCCTCAGGATGAAAGTACAATACTTGTGTATCTGCAGGGGTTGCAAAACTGAAAGCTGACACTGCCACGTACAAATGCACAGTTCTGACCCATTCAGTATGAGAACATCTCAAAATGTAAATGTTCTCAGAACTAGATCAGGACGTTTCATCAGCCGGATCCAGAAATGACTGGCGTCCTTTAACCCCAATGATTCACAGCTTCTGCAATGAAGAACATTCTCAGAAGGTAACAAAACAGCAATGATTTTACAGTGCAGCATGAAAAACGCAGCATCTGCGGTTCTTCTGCTTTGACGGTTCCTAGCACTGTGCTAATGTTACCCTCATGGTCCCTGTGTCCCTACTACCCTAGACAGTGTTGACTGTGAGCTTCATCGTGAAGCTACCAGATTCAAGGCTGAGGTTGACCGTGGCAGCCGTGGCCTGGTGGTGAGGGAATCAGCCTGTGGGAATCCCTGAACTGGCAAGGCATGACTGAAGTGGAGAGGGCTGCCAACCACTCCGGGCATGTGTGCTCACTGCCCCCTGGTGTGTGAGTGCGGCACAGGGGATCTATGAGCTCCTCAATCAAAGGATCCACTTCCACACGATTAAACACCCAGAGCTCCACCAGCTTGAACCAGACCTTGAACCCAGTCACCAACTGAGGCTTCCTGTGGTCAACGAACCCAACAACAGGCATCATTGACATCCAAGCAGAAACCTTATTCGCCTGCCCAGTTTCTGCGTGAAGGACCTGTGCCGACTTCTAGAAGCAAACTGCTTGAATTAGGTGGTCCCCGTCCATCAGTTTTGTCTTTCAGACAGGTCTGAGAATGTCCTGTAGACTTGGATTCCTGCCACTGCTGGTGGACCACGTTCGATCGTACACACACATGCAAATTCGGCTGCTTCGTTCATACTCTGGTCTTTGGTCCAAACGCACCCCTTTCAGCCAATCATCAAGATCCGCTGTGTGATATTTACTGCACTGAATCCTGTTACACACCCCGCAGGTATTATAACCCCACTGTCCTCGTGTGACGCCATCTGCAAGAGCCTAAACCACCTGAACACACAAGGTGACTAATTGTTTTGTCTGAGGGGGCTTATGTTCTCACGAAATTCTTCAAAGAGACTTTACTCACCATCACAACACCTTGAGCATGACGAACGTTCTTTCAAGACAGATGAAACTGGCTTTAGTTACAGATTAGAGGCTGAAAAACCTTCTCGAGAACTTGAACACGTGAACATTCGCTTCAATTTAAACCTCGTTTTCAGCTCAATATAACAAAAACAACTGCCAAGATGACTCGATTTTCAAAGACAAGTGGAAATAAATGGACAAAAGTGTTGGGACACCTCATTCACTGTTTGTGCCATAATCCAGGGTCTCTTCTGTCCACAGAAGACTAGGTTTTGGAGCACTGCTGGGAGGACTTGATTGCATTCAGAAACAAAAGCATTAATGAGGTCAGGATATTGGATGATTACCATCCCAACACATTCCTAACTTCCCAACAGCACTGGATGGAGCGCCGTTATTCCAGAACACCTGGCCTTAGGTATGGTTTCTCTGCTCCAAACAGTCCTATTCTATTGGCAGTACTTCTCTACAGGCATTAGACAAGCTGGTATCACAGCTACAAGACATTTAACTCTTCCGTGTGAGAATCCATCCAGCAACAGGCCTGACTAATCACATCAAGAGCAGCGCAGTCCGAAGCAAAGCTGACCGCTGGTTCACCCCGACACTGGTTCGTTTACAGGAGCACGCAACAAAACAACTGCTGTTTCTCTGGCTAAAGGGACACCCGGCAGGGAACATGCTGATCTCTCCACCCGTTTTTCTGACTGTACCTTCGCGCTTGTCTCTCGTTAATGTAATCAACAGTCTTTGGAATGCACCAAGCATTCCAAGGTTCTCACACGTTCTGTGTCGCAGTGTGAGAATAATGCCAGTGAGCATTGGCAGTCTTCTCGAGCAAAGTCAATTAAAAATGGAGAAATAATGGAGGAGACTAACTGCAGGTCTGTCTACTGGTCAATTCATACCGCATAATCATTTTTAATAAGCACTTAACATTCATAACGGATACCGTGTGACAATCCACAGAGCTCAGTTCATAGTGGACATCGCCTAATACACAGTGGACACTCAATACTGAACTGCAGACACTGATAAATCCATAGCGTTTACTAAATAATCCATAGTGGATACTGTATGACAGTGTTACTTTTGGGTAGTGTACCTCTTGGTGAGAGACTGTCTCAAACACGCTCAAGGACATTCTGCCCAGTTGACAGACTTTCAGAGGGGAAGCGTCACTGGACTGAGAGCAGTCTGGATGCACGGTATGGCAGCAGCTGGGACACCAGCTTCGGTAACCTATTAGCGTGCAGGATCTACAGGCCCAGCTGCAACATCTGTGGGCACCAAAATGGTGGAATCTTCTCCCTCTGGGGGTCCGAACAGCTGAGTCTCACTGTGTTCAAACTCAGACTGAAGACCATCTGTTTCAAGACTATTTAGATCCAGAACTCATTTCTGGCTCAACTCCAGCTTCAGAAGCTTCAGTGACGTTATTAAGGAAGAACAACCAGTCTGTTCCCACTCGGACGCTACCAGTGTTTCAAGTTAAGGCTCGGCTGTAAGTGCTAACATTAGGGAAATGAGTAGCTTTAGTAACATGCAAATGAAAGTTCACTGGATTCTAATGTGTTCTAGTCACAGAACTTCTCGAACAGGTTCTCGTGAAGTGGCTCAGTCAGTGTACCCGTTCACTTCACTCACTTCAACATGAAGAGTAAATTGGGGTTGCGTTCGAGGAGCCCGGGGTACAACTGCTGTGTAGCTTCAATGGCCTCTCCGACACGACCCGCCAAGACCAGCTTCTGTATTCCTACACACACACACACACACACACACACACACACACACACACACACACACACACACACACACACCAAATTAGTTATTTACAACAACACCGTTATACAATGATGCTGTCAGAATGTCAGCGTTAGTGATCAACATAATTCCACAGCTTAAAACAATGTACTGTCAATGTTAAAACAGCCACCAATTTCTACAGCAACAATGCTTATTTGTCCATCAGATGATTATACGCCTGTCCCCAATCTATCTGTAAACAAACGACAGATTGAAGTGTCACTGAAATGGTGTTTAAAACGCTGAGATTAACGGGTTTGTGCACTTTTTCTGAGGCACACTGCTTGCCTTGTCTTCTGTTCACGGAAGACAAAATTCATCAAAAAAGAGCTGCACCAAGTGTGGGATTGTAGTTCTATAGTGAAGGAAGATGAAGGTGATCAGGATCAATAACTGACGATAACTGTAGTCTGATCTGATCAATATTTATTGATCTACTCATACAGAAGTGGTGTCTCTCAGGACAGCGTCGGCTTTAACGCAACACGCCAGACGTCTCTGCATGGAGGTGTAGAGGTTCCTAATGGTGTCCTGTCATGATCCATCCCATGCAGCTTGAATGTTCTCACTCAGTTCTGCAGATGTGTGGTAGGGGTGGAGTGTTGATAGTGTCCAATAGTGTCCACACATTTTCAATCAGGGACAGATCTGGAGATATGAAGACGATTCGTTCTCCACCAAGACAAAAGCAGGACATTTCACTGAAGATGACCTGCAGCCTATCTGAGAGACCCCATGCCTGTCTGGCTGTTGGATCTCCCTCTCCATGGTTCATGCAAGTCTACCAGATCCTTCACGTTGCTGGTGCATGCCTTCTTCAATCCACCGCTGCCATCGGTGTGCTAGAGTAGGACAGGTATAAGGAGCAATACATCACACGGTCCATTCTTCCCAGAGTCATGTGACATGACCCCTCTTGATCCTTCAACTGAGTTGTGATGAGTCTGAATGCTCTGTCTCGTGATGTCCAACCTTTTCACCAAGTTTCAGTCCTGCCGGTTGAGTCCTTTGGGGTGTCACGTTTTTGCTGATGAGTGTACGTCTCTAGCCCAGAAAGTAAAAGAAACCTGAGAGACCGCATTCGTCCTCTACCAGGGTCAAGACACAGGGTACGGTTGTCTCTGTGGCCCTCAGCGTGGTAAAAACAGACTGATCTGGAAACAGCATTTAATAGAACGTGTGGATACATTCCTTAGTGTGTGTGTGTGTGTGTGTGTGTGTGTTCTCACTCTGTCTGTTCTTTATGGAGGTCTGGTCCTCTTGGATCATGGTCTCTGTGGCTCGGGCAAAGGCCATGGCAGTGGCGCAGTAGCCATGATGCACCAGGTAGCTGGACACCATACTGCGGAGTGAATCACACACACGTCAGCGACGAGACATTTTCTGAAACCATTTAGAATCTGAACTGGTTTCCAGGCATGCAAAAGTGGGATTTTACATAGTAGGGTTTACACAGAACGCTTCCCCAGTCCACTGTGTGTATTTAATAAGGGACAGTGACACCCTTCAGAGGCTGACCTCATTGACCACTACGCAGAAATTGATTATTATTATTATTATTATTTTGACCACCATCAAACCATCGTCATGACCATCATGTCTTCAGTGCACCTGAGCATCACAGCAGATGTGTGGTGGGGTCCAGTGTCACGTCATTAATAATATACGAGTAGTCTGACCAGATGAGCCTGGTTCCTCCTAAGCTCTTCCTCCAGCTCTGAAGGAAGTTCTCTCTCGTCACCCTTTGGCTTAGGATTGTATTCCTTGTGTGTTAATGGTTTCCTTATTTTCGAGCTTTGTAAACAACATTGCTGTAAAACGAGCTACACGAACAATATTCAATTCAGTCAAAATAATGTTACGGGGTCTCACTTCTGCAGCACCGTCTGCCACTCGCCCAGCCTCTCTCCGATGGGGAAGCGGGCGATCATGCCATGGATCTTGGCCCTCCATTCGCTCATATAGTCCTCGATGTCAAACACAAACGGCTGCTGGCCGAAGTTAGCGTCCACGATTTCTCCGGGCGTCTGTAGCCCTACTGTGGGATACAGGTTTGGCTGTGAAAAGAGGGAAGGAGAAGGAGATATGAGGAGCGCTGCTCACATCTTCACGGTGCCCCTCTCCTGCTCGGTCACCGAGTCCCTGAACGGGGCCTTCATCCAAATCTCCTCAACCGGCCGAGCATCAGCTAAAGTGCCTGCTTCATTAATCATACACTACAGCAGAAAGCTTAGCCAAGCACATTACCACCCTCTTAACCTGGACACAAACACATTCCAGAGGTATGACCAGATAAATCAGACACTATGACATCTGCGAGTGTGTGTGTGTGTGTGTGTGTGTGTGTGTGAGAGAGAGAGGGCGAGAGAGAGTGAGTCACTCTTCACTTACTGGGAGGTCTGTGAATGCCACACCTGGAAGAGAAAAGAGGCAGACAAACATCAGCTTGTGTGAGATAATGAAACGCTTTTCAGTAATTCTGTAACATTCCTGCGTTTCACTGGTTTCGTAAAACAAGTCCGACAAGCCGAACAACTGCTGCGTCGTCTGCGGCTAAACGCTTAGTCAGAAACGCAGATTTTATTCAGAGGCTTCGACCAGACGGGAATTTTTTCTTCACCTAAACTGTGTCCGTTCTTGGTGTAGAAGCATGTGTTATTGATGAGGTTCACGCAGCAGCCAATCACGTCGCCCGTCGTGAAGGTCGGGCCGTACGGCTGGCCGGTCCCTGAGGAGCAAAAGGAGTGTCCATCGTCACCGTGGTAACCATAGGAGTGCTTGTCCCAGCCTGAACGAAGAGAGAAAAACAAACAGAGGTTCTAAAAATGAATGACTTAAAAGACTGTGTAAGAGAAATGGCAACATAGTACCAGTATTTAATTTAATTTAATCTAATTTAATTAAAAAATATATACACTACCGTTCAAAAGTTTGGGGTCACATTGAAATGTCCTTATTTTTGAAGGAAAAGCACTGTACTTTTCAATGAAGATAACTTTGAACTAGTCCTAACTTTAAACAAATACACTCTATACGTTGCTAATGTGGTAAATGACTATTGTAGCTGCAAATGTCTGGTTTTTGGTGCAATATCTACAGAGGTGTATAGAGGCCCATTTCCAGCAACTATCACTCCAGTGTTCTAATGGTACAATGTGTTTGCTCATTGGCTCAGAAGGCTAACTGATGATTAGAAAACCCTTGTGCAATCATGTTCACACACCTGAAAACAGTCTAGCTCATTACAGAAGCTACAAAACTGACCTTCCTTTGAGCAGATTGAGTTTCTGGAGCATCACATTTGTGGGGTCAATTAAACGCTCAAAATGGCCAGAAAAAGAGAACTTTCATCTGAAACTCGACAGTCTATTCTTGTTCTTAGAAATGAAGGCTATTCAGATCTGAACCCCATTGAGCTGTTGTGGGAGCAGCTTGACCGTATGGTACGCCAGAAGTGCCCATCCAACCAATCCAACTTGTGGGAGCTGCTTCTAGAAGCATGGGGTGCAATTTCTCCAGCTTACCTCAACAAATGAACAGCTAGAATGCCAAAGGTGTGCAATGCTGTAATTGCTGCAAATGGAGGATTCTTTGACGAAGTTTGATGTAAAAACAATGTTATTTCAAATACAAATCATTATTTCTAACCTTGTCAATGTCTTGACTCTATTTTCTATTCATTTCACAATGTATGGTGGTGAATAAGTGTGACTTTTCATGGAAAACACAAAATTGTTTGGGTGACCCCAAACTTTTGAACGGTAGTGTATTTTTATATTTTTATATTTTGTACAAATATCAATATTTACGAGATACTGTCCAGCCCATCTGAGACGGTCCCGTAATTCACTCTGGACAACAATCCAGGCTGTGCAGAGGAACCCGAGTCTGAAACTGGGTTCTCTGAAATGCTCCCCAGTCAATCATCACAGAACAGCGAGGGGGCGGGGCTAATGAGGTCGCCGACCCAGATATTGGCTTATAGAGGAAAATGAGAAGGGAGGGGCTGTTTTGCTATGTCATTGCTCACAGTGTTCAAATTTCAGAATAAAAGTCCTGAGAAGGGATAATACTGATACTTAATAAAAATAAAGGATATTTTGAACAAGTTATTTTTATAAATAACCTCGTCAATCTGATCTTTACACATAATTCATCAGAATTCTTGCATTTTCAGCTCAAAAACAGCCTTGGTTTAGATCGTTTATGATCAAACAAGCTCATAAATCCCAAAATTCTTCTCCATTTTTTAAATAAAAATAAGTCAAACTAGAAAAACACCCACAAATTTAGCCTAGAATTCTACAAGTTAAGCGACTCGGCTCAGGAAGGCAAAAGAACCTGAAATCTGAACTGGATCCAGTTCCCAAAAACACATACGAGTCCAGGGTATAAACAGCCCTGATGAGCCTGCATTCCTCCCCCCATTCATTCACTTCAATGAAGCATGCAATACCTCCCCCTGCCAGAGAGGGGCATCAGACTACACATCAGGCCAGACTGAGTCACCTAACTCCGGGAACACTTATTTACTGAGCCTGCAGACGCTGCCAATCCCAGTGCAGCCGGTGAATACCAGTCCCAGGCACTGCACATGCTTTTCTGTGAATGGTGTGACATGACCGTGCACACGTTCCGCCAGGCCGGGCGGAGGAGAAGCGAAAACAAGGAGAGGAAAAGTAAAAAGGGGGGGGTTGGAGGGGCGGAAAGTAGGTCGTGTGTGAACTGCGAGGTATTAGATTAATCTGCAGAGCAGCACTGACCGGGATATTGCTCCTAAAGCCGCATTCACTGTTCCCTCATGCTAATGAAATGGGCAGGGCTCCACTATGGGATCAGAGACAGAGGTCAACAGGGCACGTAAAACCATTATGCTCCAATCACACACACACACACACACACACACACACACACACACACACACACACACACACACACACACACACACACACACACACACACACACAGGTGACATCACCACTCTTCCTCAGCAACAGCAGTGTCAAGTCATACATCACCTGCTTTCAGCACACCATTACCAGAAGGGTGCAGTGAATAAAGCAGACAAACACACGTGCAGCTTAGGCATTTCACACAAATAAAAGTCCCACACTGCTGCCTGTACTAGAATGCTGCCTCAGGCCAAGACCAAAATACAATGGGAAAAAGCTCCGCCTACATGAGCACATTTCCATTTCCATCATATTCCTGAAACAAAGAGCGGCAGCACAGGCTGAATTGTATCGGGCTCGCGGTCAGCAGGTGTGTGTAGAACTGGCTGGATGACTCCAAAGCATTCCAAAGGCCTCGGGCGTCACGGAGAAGTCAATGAGCAGGTGATGGGATCACAGGCAGGGTCAGCTGAACGGACACAGGAGCCCGGTAGCAGCACGCGTTTGGTCAGGAGTTGCCATGGGACGGGAAGAGCAGGGGTCAGTTCTGATCGTAGTAAAATGTCAAGGAAATGGACACGGCCACAATGAAGTCAATATCATTCTTAACGGAGACAAATGAAACGTCCAACCTAAATAAAGGAAGAAGGACCTGCAACTATCAGCAGGTTTATTAACGTGGATTAAAAACCTCCAAAGTTTCAAAGAGGTGCTACAAATAGGGGGACATAACGTTATGTTTCTCCTCTCTCTGTCCATGCTATCAGCTCCTCTGTCCACACAGGAGCTCTTTACAGACTGTAGTTCATCTTTCTCTCTGCAGACTTTATTCTCCTCCTTTCACCCTGATCTTCAATGATCAGGACCCCACAGGACCACCACAGAGCAGATATGATGTGGGTGGTGGGTCATTCTTAGCACTGCAGTCACACTGACATGGTGGTGGTGTGTTAGTGTGTTGCGCTGGTACGAGTGGATCAGACACAGCAGTGCTGCTGGTATGTTTAAACACTGTGTCCACTCACTGTCCACTCTATCAGACACTCCTACCGAGTGTCTCCACCTTGTAGATGTAAAGTCAGAGACAGAAGCTCATCTGTTTCTGCACAGTTTGTGTTGGTCGTCCTCTGGTCCTTCATCAGTGCTCACAGGACGCTGCCCACAGGACGCTGTCGGCTGGACATTTCTGGTTGGTGGACTGTTCTCGGTCCAGCAGAGACAATGAGGGGTTTAAACACTCCAGCAGCACTGCTGTGTCTGATCCACTCGTACCAGCGACACACACACACACTTTTAATGTTGATAGAATCTTAATTTTGAGTTTAATATTTACACTCTAATACTTTGAGGTTCTAATGCTCAGATTTCTGATGTTCCTGAACTGATTTTGATTGAAGTTATGAACTCAAATGAACTTTCTTCACAATATTATATGATGTTAGATGAACTTGTGTGTATTTATTTAGATATAAATGACCTAATTTTACAAAGTCATTTAAAACGAATAATACGATCGGATTAGGGTTGAGCGATATATCGATATCGGGATATAAACCTTTACGTTTTTAAATAGAATTCAGTTTGAAACCTTCAGCTCCTTCATTCAGATCTCTGCTCTCAGACCCCACATTCTGCTCCCTCCTATTTTTAACACATTATACTTTTCACATCATTGATTGTTTTGTCCCTCACAGACACGTCACATTTAATGAAGCCCATTCATGTCCCGTTCTCCAGTACAGGATTCCACAGGACCAGAACAATCCAATTTCCAGTCCGGACCGTCGGTGGGGGGACAAATGTCAACTTGACATTATCCGGTCTCAAAGCCTGGTCATCTGCGTTCTGGGAAGGACTGCTGATTTTGATTGCTGCTCAGAGCAGCAGGGACGGACAGAAGGGAACGAAGACCGCTGGTTAAAAGAGGTGGGTCAGGAAGAAGACGGAAACGATGGTGGTGTGCAAGTGCTGCCAAACCACCATCAAATTATACTGTAGAAATCCAAGAAGGCCTTTCAGGAGCGAAAGGACACATGTTTACATGGGAGCAGGTGTTAAAGCCAACAGTCGGACTTCCTCATTTACATATACAATCAAATCAATAACCAGGAAGATTATGGCATATATATATATATATATATATATATATATATGACACGACACCACCTCCTTGTGTCCACTCATACTGTCCATCCTCTCAGCTCCTCTGACCACACAGGAGCTCTTTGTGGTTCTATAATTCAGACTGTAGTTCATCTGTTTCTCTGCAGACTTTATTCTCCTCCTTTCACCCAGATCTTCAATGATCAGGACCCCACAGGACCACCACAGAGCAGCTATGATGTGGGTGGTGGGTCATTCTCAGCACTGCAGTCACACTGACATGGTGGTGGTGTGTTAGTGTGTGTTGCTGGTACGAGTGGATCAGACGCAGCAGTGCTGCTGGAGTGTTTAAACCCCTCAGTGTCACTGCTGGACCGAGAACAGTCCACCAACCAGAAATATCCAGCTAACAGCGTCCTGTGAGCACTGATGAAGGACTAGAGGACGACCAACACAAACGGAAACAGGTGAGCCTCCGTCTCTGACTTTGCATCTACAAGGTGGAGACACTCGGTAGGAGTGTCTGATGGAGTGGACAGGTGCACATGTCCAAGACTCCCGAATATATATACAACCCAGGCGATCACAGCTGCTCACAGGCATGTCCTGGGGGAATGTTGGGGTTTTTTTGTACGTAGTCCAATCAAGCGGCGCCTTATTCAGCTACGATGTCTTACCGATAGAGCTGATAGAGTGGACAGTGAGAGTGGAACCATTACAGCCTTTCTTGTCATAAGCTGGACATCATACATGTGCACCTACAACGTTTTTGATACTGTACAAACTCAGCATTTTAAACCACTTTGCTATTCACTGCTAAATATTTGACCCACATCTAGACAACCTAGGTGGTCTCACCTTCTCCCACCCCCTCAGTCGCACCCTAAACGCATTTGGACCCAAATGATCGGTGCTGCTCTGTCCAAACTCCACCTTTTCACTGCAGATCAGGAGTCATGTTTACCAAATGATTCCCTGAAAAGCGCAGTGTCCAATCCCCCCCTCACCACACACACACACACTCCTCCAAATAACTCACCCGGTAGTCTGTTCATGTTGACCCCCTGGGCGGACAGTCCAATCCCCATGTACCTGTAAACAGCAGTGAGAAAGGAGAACAAAGGTTAATGCCATTAGGATCCCAGTATGGATTATCTGCAGAATAATCATACAGGGTCTCTGGAACATACGGCACCAAACTACAACCAGCTTCGTTATGATGGCTCTGAATGCGGGCACACATCACCTTCACTTCACTAGATCCAGACCGCAGCACTAATTGGATGTTGACGTTGTGCTGCGAGCCCAAATACAGCCTAAGAGAACAACCCAAGTAAGGAGACGGTTTGTGAGTACACATGAGCCCTAATGTGACCTCTGAAGATGATAAACATTCAAGAAATGATTCTGAAGCTGCCTGAATTCCAGACTCTTTGACCTTCTGTAAAGAGAGACGTAAAAATGACCTCAGGTGAACTGACGTGGGTAAATATTCCCTCAGATTCTTTGGAAAAGGAGTGCTTCGTGGGGTTTCTCAGAATGTAGGAGAAGGCATTTAGCCTCCCCCGTTCACGGCACAGACACCTCAGGAACGTTCATACCTACCTGGAACGCTGGAAAAACAGGCTGGTTCAGTCCGCGCTGAGTCATCACTAATGGGTTTACGTTTTTGGAGGAGGAGGTCAGTGCAGCCACTGCCATCTCAGTCATTTATACGGAGTTTTGTTATCCCGTCTGAATCGGTCAGAAATGTCACGTCCAGCTAAAACGAATCCTGTCCAATTAGGGCTTTAGACCAGCAAGATTCAGATCCCGTCTGAGCAGATAGTCCAAAATGAGGAGGATCCAGAAAAAAAAGCACCAGACAAACTAAGTTCTTCCCAATCGATCATTCTTCCACTTTTCCTACCTTAGTGAGAAATGAAGGATTACGGATAAAGTCCCGCTCCAACAAAAAGAGCCCATCAGTTTGCTGGTTCACGTTGCTTGTTGGTCACTGAACTAAACGCTACAAACTATTCAGAAGGTTTGATCGGATTTTATAGGAGATTCAGAATCAGTCTGTCTTCCTCAGAAGTCCTGTCCTCCTCCTCCTCCTCCTCTACCTCCTCCAGTTTAGCGGTTTGTTTATTTGTGTATTTAATTATTTATTCCCCCCCCCCCCCCCTAATTTAGACGTGCCAATTAGCCACCCCCTAAATAGCCTCCCACGTTACGTGCCCTGCTTTTGACGCCAGGGGGGAGAGATTGTCCACATGTTTCCTCCGAGTCACGTGACACCTACCGCCTCTTTTCGAACTGCCGCCATTTGCATTGTTGCTGGGCAGCCATCGCGCTTGGAGAAGACCGGATACCCGGATCTGACGCAATGGACGGCAAACGCCTGCGTCGACCAGCAGCACACTTGTAACATGTGGGAAGAGCGCCATCTACCCACCCCCCTCTGGACCCCGGCTGCCGATGGTGAGCAGCATGAACCTGGATTCGAACCAGCGACCCCAGGATATATAACTATACCTGCTGATTCTCCTGTAGATTGTTGTGCAAATACATCAAATACTGTGGCTCTAAAGGTGGTTTGATTTTGGTTGAAATGGGACTAAAGCAGACGTCAAAGCAGACGTCTTCACGGAATTCTCCTTCTCACCCAACAGATCCTCAAAGACTGCATTCCCGCAACACTTACCCATCCCTGCCTTTGCTGACGATCTTCACTTCGAAGTAGTAGATGCCACAGGCTGCAGGGATAGGGTGGGTAGCTCTCACAGATGCTGCATCTTTGTGGTTCTTTCCGTGGCCTGGAAAAGGAGTGGACAAGAGGACGACAATGAATCACTGACCACAGGCTTCCAACACTAGGAGCCACATGTACCAGCTCAAGTTTCTCCAACATTTAATTCAATTCAGCTCTTCTTGTGGGATTCAGAGCTACTGAAGGAACTACAGCTGTGAGAACATTAGGACACCTCAGGAAACCCTCTGTCTTTAACACGTTTAAACAAACACTCACCGACAAAATCAACACACCCAGGAGCAGTTGTTGGAATGGAACGAATGTGTGTAAATATATATATTTATTATATCTAGTACCTTGTTAGGCCTCTAGTCTGGATACAAGATGAGATAAGTTGGGGATGGAGGTACAGGTACTTGTCACTCTCAGAGGCCTTCAGAAGACAAGGGTCAGGGACAAGGAAGGGATGTACAGCTCTTTACAGCTCAAAAACTTTATTAAAGCCAAATAAACATGAGTAGTGCGTCATTTTTGATCACCACGATCAAGTCCAACACTGCAAAACAGATGCACCGCAATGCATCCGTGCGTGGATACACTGACGCAACAGCCCTCCAAGTCACACCCGTGCTCATTTTCAAGGAGCAAAAACGGAACCAGAACCAGCATTCCTCCTTAGAACTGAACACATGTGACCTCTTTACTGAATCTGAATTCCAGAGGTGAGACATTTGTTTGGAGCGGGTTGGCGATCAGCAGTCGCACACTGTGGAACGAAGAGCGACCTTATTCTGCACCGTTTGATAAAAACACACCGCTAATCGCGCGGTGATGTGCGTGAGGGAGGTAAACTCACAGGAGACCAAGCCTAGAACCTGGACCTGGAAATAGACTTTAGCACACACACTTAACGGCACAGTGGTGCAACATGCTCGTCTGAACATTGTACAAAATTAATCATAACCATGTGAAACCAGCGTCGACAATCAAACCAGACACAAGGTCATAACGGACACAGTCTAGTACCGGCAGCAGGAACCGATATCGGGCATTTTACTGAACAATATGAAATGAGTCACTCCGTCAGACACAGAGAATATTTTAACGATTTACCATATGATTACTGTAACTAAAATGACACTGAAAGGACAGTCTCCCACTCTCTCTGTCTCTGTCTCTGTCTCTACAGAAAATGATCATTTGGTCACAATATTAAATTCACAAAAGAAATGGTTTGTGCATAAATGACAGACAGACAGATGGATGGATGGATAAACGGAGAGAAATTGAGATATACAGAGACAGACAGAGACAGATAGAAAGACAGGGACAGACAGTAAGAGAGACAGATGGAGACAAAAGAAGATAGACTGATGGAGAAACAGAGATATACAGAACAGATACATAGAGACACTAATTATGGACGCTGTCCGGAATCACCGCCAGGATACTGGCTACTGCATTGTGACCACGGTGTTTGCACACAGGCTACAGCCATCGTCCAGTGTTACCGGCACGGCACTGGCATGATGGCTCCCAACGTGTTCCAGCACTGTTACTGCAGCGTTGGCACACTGGCTACGGCCAACCTCCAGAATCACAACCTTGGCATTGTGTGCTGTGTTAACAAGACTGGTACCCTGCAAGTCATGTCCTCTGTCCCTTATGGCACCATGTCACGTAAATTAAACCTAATGCTACCCTGAGACTTTAAGACATTTTTTTGTGTAAGGCCATAAACTACGAAAGGACACAGAACCAGTTACCCGACTGCCACACTGGTCAGGAATTTCACTGCTGATGCTCTTTAATGGGTAACAAAACCAGCTCATTAAAATATCAGCCACACTTCCCTTTATAAGGCCCTCAGACTCTCCGCTCATACACGGTGTACAACGGGGCGCTAGCACCAGCCAGAACGACCAGGCTTGGATCCAATTTCTCAGAGCCCCAGGGCTGATCCCGGATCAGCTTTAAGCCTCATACCCCAGTGAACACGATAAGACGTACATGGACATGATCAACACATGACCTTAGACTGCTCTGCGATACCGAGATGAGCCCTGGTGTCGGTTAGTCTGGGGGGTAGTGGTCAGGGGTGTACATTTTATGGGACAGTAAGTGGAACACAATCCTGCGACAGTCCCGTCGTTCATCAGCTGATGTAATCGAACAGTGATTGAGGCTACGTGTCTTGCCGGCTGTAAGGAGCTGCTCATAATGTGCTTCTGAAAGCTACACTCGTTTGTGTTTGACCTGCATACGGCGTGTAGAAGAGTGCCTTTAGCCATGTGTGTGTGCTTGGAGTGTGCCTCAGGATGGTAACTTGACCCCACGTGCCGTTTGCTAACAGGACACCTCCGGGCCCGTGTGGTGTGTGCATGTGCATGAGTCCAGAAAGCAGTGCTGTCCGTTCTCTACACTATGACGGGGATGACAAAAGAAGCGACCTCGGCAGACACTCAGAACAACCGCCAAACGCACAGTAGAGCACGCCAACCCTGACCATGCAACAAGCAAACCATTCCTTTTATAACTGCATCCGGAATTCTGTTATCTTTGGTGAAAGGAAAAAACTGCATTCCAGTATAAAAACCCCATCCCGTCTGTGTAACATGGTGGTGGTAGTCTCGTGGTTTGGGCCTGTTTGGCTGCATGTAGGCCAGGACGGCTTGCCAACACTGATGAAACAATCAGTCATACCAGCTAATGTCTAAAGGAAAATGTCAGGACATCCGTCCCTGATCTAATTCCCAGTAGAACATGGATCATACAGAAAGACAACGACCCTAAACAGACAGAGCAGTAAACATGGACTGGAAGCTCCTTTGGCATTTCATTTGGGATTTTAGTTGGAATGATGAGACCACCAATAGGGATATGATACGCGTCATGTCTGTAGGTTACTCTGATCCTGAGATATGAAGCTAAGATTATACACTGGGGCAATGACTTTCTGGAGGTCCAAGAAACATTTTACGGGCCCTGGTCTTCACCACAGAGGTTTATGTAAACGTGCCATTTCTTGCACAAAAGTCATTCTGAGGAACTCATCAAGGAGTTATTGATGCTCACCAGGCCATTTCTAACAAGTGTCCTCTGCAATAACTCTCCCAAAGAGTGGTCAACCAACTCAATTTACTCTGAAAGGGAAGCAGATATTATTAGGAAAAACACAAAACAGCCCCAGGGTAACATCTGAGGACCAACAGGCTCCTCTCACGTTGAGCAACGCCAACGTTCAAGAGTCCAACATTAAACAAACACTGAACGAGCCCTGTGAGCAGAACAGGACAGCAAGGAGAATCCACAGCTCTCCAAAACAGAACGCTGCTGTCTGAAGTTTGACCACACAGATAAGCCAGATGTCTAGTGGACGAATGGTCAAACAGATCCAACCTTTAAAACGAAAGGATAAGTCTGGTGAAAACCAAACACTGCTTTCCAACAAGAACAAGAACCCCATCTAAACCGTTATGCGTGGAGGAGGCTGTACCATGGCTTCGGGCTACTTTGCTGCCTCAGGCCCAGGAAGGCTTGGCATTATGGATGGACTTATCGTTTCTGGAGACGACCAGCAGTTTTGAGGGCAGAATATCGGGGTATTTGTCTGTGAGGCTTAACCATAAGTGGGTCATGCATCAAGACAACGACCCTTAGGCAATAACTCCTCATCGGTTCCCATTGTTGTACCAGTCAGCTGAAGGGAGCGTTGATTAGCACATCTGAAGAGGCAGCCTTCAGTTCTTCGTTCATTCGGTTTCACCGAAGTACGTCTGAACAGAAAAACACGTTCTAGTGGATTCTTTTGTTTGACTTGTTGTTGTGCTAGTTAACCCTCCGACATTGACCATGTCACTGGCAACATGGGGGGGACAACAAGATTACATATTGTTTGGACATATCTGATATCGAGAATCGCTATAAAATCATTTCTATGAGATTGTAAGCGACTGAAAAATTGACCATCCCGATTTAGGGTTCTCCTTCCTTCAATGGAACGACGGTGCTTCAGGTTGTGCAGGGGCGTCAAACAGCAGCTGGCTGTGTGAAGATGTTGCAGAGGACATTCTTCATGATTGAGGTCCTCACCTGTGTGATAATGATGGGGCCTTCAACAGGACAATGCCGGTCCAACCAAGTGCTTCTTCCAGGAGAATAATGTCACTTGGACCGTTCTGCACAAGAACATTTGGGGATGGACGGCAAGGGAAGTGTACAAAAATGGACATCAGTTCCAGACAGTGGAGGCCCTCTGTGACGCCATCTTCAGCACTTGGAAATACTTGCACCAAGCCTGCCTAACCGATTGACGTGATCAACAAGAATGGTGGAACTACTCATTACCATCATTAGATGGTACCTTCCTAAGAACCTTCTTAGAACCTTCAGAATATCCAAGATTGTGAGATTTAGATATTAAGATTGTGAACTGGTCTTAATATCAGGATCAGGAGAGCGTATATGGGAACGTATTTAAAGAGAGAACATGAAAAACGTGGGGGCGGGGGTTTCAGGGGAGGGCGCTGCAGAACATTAGTGCGGTTCCTTACAGATGAGCGTAAGAGGAGGGTTAAAGTGCTCTGTTCAGGCAGTCGTCTCACACGCCTGAATCTGCAATATTAAGCTCTGTGCTTCAAAAATGCTACAAAACATTCCACGGCTATTTATAAAACAGGGACGTCTATATTTACTGTTAAACCAGTAGAAACCAGGCAGAGACAGGCTGGAGATTCGTGTCTGTCTCTCTTCACCGCAGCGCTAGAACCAAAACAACAGGCCCACAGCTCCGCATTAACTCGGCCCATTCCTCCTTCGTCTCTTATGCTTTCATAAATATCAGTTTTCATAGAACAGAAACACTTTGCTTTCCACATTTCATTAAGACCAACCCGGAAATCAGACCATCTGCAGAGAAACGTGCCTGAACAAAGAAACTTCAGAAATTTATATTAATAATAGATATCGATATATCGCTCAGCCCGTATCCCGCTCTGTTTATGTCCCGATATAGATATAAATATCGATATATCGCTCAGCCCGTACCCCCTGCTCTGTTTATATCCTGATATAGATATAAATATTGATATATCGCTCAGCCCGTACCCCGCTCCGTTCATATCCCGATATAGATATAAATATCAGTACATAATCTTACATACAGAATAAATATGATTGTCAGCCAAACGTTTGTGGTCGATTATATTTCATCTAATAAAGTGAGTGAATATTCATCATCTCTGATTACAGCACTGATATTAATCACCACTAATTTTAGCATCGCAGGTTCTATGACCAAGTCACAGCAGGCGCGCACACACACACACACACACACACACACACACACACACACACACACACACACACACACACACACACACACACACACACACACACTCTATTTCTATAACTAACACGAGCAGAGTCAAGTCAGACAACCCTGTATGTGCAAATACTTCTCTCTCACACACACACACACACACTTGCTCCTGCCCCCATCCTCTCACACACTGTTCTATTTATATCACCACCAAACACACACACACACACACTCTAACAGCCAGAGGAGCAAGACGACCCTGATGGATTCTCTCCATCTTGCTTTGTCTCTGTCTCTCTCTCTCCCCGTCTCTCTCTCTGTCTCTCTGTCACACACACACACACACACACACACACACACACACACACACACACACACACACACACACACACACACACACACACATCATAGCCTGTCAGTGGTGAATGGATGACACCGTGATAACACTCATCCTGTGTAAGATGCAGCATTTGATGGTGTGTTTTGCAGCAGAGCTGCGTTACACTGGGCTCTGCAGGCCGCTGATCCTCCTCCTCTGGGGGAGAGCTAATCCGTTAACAGCTCCCTCCTGCAGAATGGCTTCATCATTAATAAAAACACTGACCCTATTAAACCCCCAAACCTTCAATCCCAGAAAAGCTCACACTCGTTCAGAACTGAACACGGCCCTAATCCACTGCACCTCCTCTGACGGGGCCAGAACCCACCAGTCTGTAAACCGGGACACACCCAGTCACACCACTGCAGAAGGGAAACCACCACAACGACACGCACCACGCCAGTGACGAAGCTTCCCCCAAAACACCACCAAACCAATCAGATACCAGGAAGGAGCAGTGGGTAGAGAGGGGTGGGGCTGAGTGTGTGATGATTCATAAAAACACATCAAAACAATGACGTCATACATTTCAGTTTTAGCTAAAGAGGAAATATGTCAAGACTGAAATACCTGAAAGCCTCAAGTCTGGTCGGTACTCTACTGGACGCGGCCGGACTGGGACTAAATACCAGCCGTGGCATGTTTGGTTTGGACCGGACCCTCATAATTAGTGAACAACCAACTTCTAATTTAGGTTTTTCCCCCGAAAGAATGTATTTTACCATCATTTTATTTGATTATTATTGCAAATCTACTCTAATTAAAGCATAACGGATCATAAACATCCCATAGACGTTTAATGTATACTGAGAACTCCAGTCCCCTCTGCGTCCTCTGAATTACTCTTGTTCAAAGTGGGCATACTTTCGTCTTTTTTTTTGACACTTTCTTAAGTAAAGAAATGCAAAGCTTTAACTGAGCATTTATAATGTATAACAAATAATTTTAATACCAATTGCTCATCACTCGTGTAATAGGGGACGTTCCCTCCATCACTTAAAAGTCCCTGTAACATCCCAATGTTACGCTGACCGGTTGTCCTACTATCCCACTCGCTCTGTCCCTCGGTTTCCCTGTCAAAAGCCTGTATCTCTGGCTGCTCCTCTGCCGCCGCTGCTGCTGGAGCAGTGCCGTCACGGAGAGCAGCAACAAAAAGAGCCCATCAGCTTTCTGATCACACCAGAAACAGCAGAAAGTTGACAACAGACCTCTTTCAAAGCAACGTCACACGGCTTAGGCAACAGAAGTTGGGATTGTGTCCACTGGTGCACGGTGCTGAGATACCATGTAAATCAATAAACAACAACATGGCAACATTCAGTATCATCTGTACGTCACTATTCTATTCTACGCTTTCGAAGATTATACAGATCATCAGGTTAATCAGGTGATCAGGTGAGTGAAGTACGACGATACTTAAAACCATGCAGCGTTGAGTCGTAAGAGTGGACAAGACGAGTGTTCCAACCCCAATAGTTTCCTATGAAGTGGACTATGCAGGACATTTGAACTATGGTTCTGAACCACAGGTAGCACTTTACCACCAAATGAACTGATTTGGTACAGGCTAATCAGAACCTTACACCAGTTTAAGTGGAACCGAGGATACGTCCCAGAATATGTCACCAGTAGAGGACGCTGCACAGCGTCAGTAAACAGAAGTGAGACGATGGTAGCGTGGACAGACGACCTGCGAGCACTTATTCTGTTACAGAATTTTCTCCAAAAAGCAAACATGGATCAACTTGGCGATAAGAAGACGTAGAAGATGAAAACATGAGATGAAGTGTGTGTCCTTGCTCCTGTACAACTAGACACGCCCACAGCCGTTTGAGCTGAAAACCTACTAATCTTTGGTTCCTGCTGCGAACAAACCTTTAAGGTTCTAAAACCTATTTTTGTTGGTGGAAATGCGCCAAACGGTTCACAATTAGGTTCACGAACCGGAACGGAACCTGTTCAGCGTTGGTGGAAAAGGGGCCAGCGAGTGAAAAGTATTATAAACATCATAACTTCAGTTGAGAATAACCTACAGACATGATACAGACATCTAACAGACGCTACCCAAAAAAAAAGGACCATCGACTGGTCATCAACTTTCTGTTCAAATTTTAGTATAAGAGTCCTGAAGCCACTTAACGACTACTACTACTACTACTACTACTACTACTAATAATAATAATAATAATAATAATAATAATAATTAAAAAATAATAAATAATAATAAAAGCCATAAAGACAGGACTTTGTCCCATAAAGACCCACAGTGATGTATGGGACCCTTTTAAAGATGTGTAAAGTTCCTTACAGGACTTTGTCCCCAAGTAACCTATACTGAACACCCTGCATTGGTTACAGGACGGTGTGTGAACGTGTGACCTTATTCACAAAATGCAGATTTATTTGGTCAGTCCACTGGTCGAGACACAGCCAGCTCACTTATAAAGTGTATTTTCTGTTTATAAAGATCTTTGAAAATTGTCTAGAGGGGGCGGGGCTAATGTCACTGACCCACATATTAGGTTGTAGAGGAAAATGAGAAGGGAGGGGCTGGTTGCCCTCTTCCTTTGCTCACACAGTGTTCAAATTTCAGAATAAAAGTCCTGAGAAGGGATAATACTGATACATACATCAATAAAAAAGACATTTAGGTTGTTTTATTCGGAACATCTTTGCCAATTTAATCATTATGAATAATTCATTAATTTTATTGCATTTTCCAATAAATATTCGAAGTATACCATAAATAATTTCTATAAATAATTTCTGGGTGAATAAAAGTCCGTCAAACTATGAAAACATTGCAAAAAAAATGAGCCTAGTGTTTTGAGGGTTAAGACACCAACACAACCACCACCTCCGGTCTGCGCAGACAGTACAGATGGAAGCTCAACTAGATGACTGGACGGTCAGTCGGTCAGCCCACGTCTATAGCTGAGGCACTGCTCTGTGCTCGGCTGATGCAGTTACTCTGCTCAAACAGAATCGCCCAGTCTGACTGGTCGAGGTACTCGGCGAACCTCTCAGGGCCATGGCAGGTAAAACGAGGCAGGAGCTGATGAAGCAGCACGTTCGAACGGCAGCCGGGCAGAAAGAGAAGAAAGGACGGGGGAAAACAGAGGAGAAGGGGACAAAGGATAGCGAGACGAGGAGTGGCATACCAGTGTTGGCAAACACAGCTTCGCAGACTCGCTCAGAAACACTGGGGGAAGCCGACACATCTGGTGATGTCACTGAACACGCATGATTGGTTCTTCAGGAGGCTGAAGCCCCTCTGCACAGCAAACGGAGCGGTCAGCTCACACATGGCACCATGCATAGTCCAGCGGATGTCCCCAACACCATAACATCCATCACTTCCCACCCAACACACCAACCGGTTAACTGTACCAAGTGCGTCATCGTGCTCCTTTTCACAGGCCGAGTCACAATAGGAACATACACCCATCAACCATAACATTATGACCACCTCCTACAATAGTTTCTCCTCTCACTGTCCACTCTATCAGCTCCTCTGACCACACAGGAGAACTTTGTGGTTCTATAATTCCAGACTGTAGTTCATCTGTTTCTCTGCAGACTTTATTCTCCTCCTTTCACCCTGATCTTCAATGATCAGGACCCCACAGGACCACCACAGAGCAGATATTACGTGGGTGGTGGGTCATTCTCAGCGTAGTTCCTGAACTGTTTTGACACAAAGAGCTTCGATTTACTTCACCGACAAGCTTCCAGACTGTCCCCTCAGACTTCCGAACTTTCTAAAGAGCTCCGTTTCATTTCGTAATGGACGGGGGTCTCCAAGACGAGCCATGAGGTTGAATGTTTCCGCACCATTTTAAAAACCAAAACATGACCAAACCTCAGAAGTTCTCCGTGAACTTCACAGTGATTTATTGTGACACTGTGACCATTTCATGTCTATCTGACTTCTAATCATATTTGCATTAAAGACTCTGAAGAAAAAGACAATAAATCCAGTAATTAGAGACTAATTTTGCTTTTGTAAACTAAGACGACACGATTTTTGTGGAAGGAGTTTAACTGGTAGTAGAAAGTCAGTTTGCATTGTGGGGTCAAGTGTAGCAAAACACACTAAAGCCGTTGAATCAGTGGATTAATGACCCAAGTGGCCGAGTGACCTGATGTCTCTACTTTGTGGAAAAACTCAACGTGTTCATAAAAACCACCAGAAGCAAAAAATCTCACAATGCCTACAATGTTGTACTTTTGCAGTCACGTCCAGGACCTTGAAAGCCAAGAGGATCTACATACTGTCTCGCCGGCAACAAGCACATCCAGCGCAGATCCACACGTGGGCTGTTGTCAACGAGTCACGCGGCTATCGACGGTGAACTCCAAAATTGTAATGACCTTTCAAACGTGAACACCCTGGTTGGTCACTGCGCAACGGAGGAAGCAGAGAAGCCACTGACTGGCTGCTTTCTATCCTGCTCTCCCCTCAATTAGTCTGGAGGTGGGGCTATCTGGACTCCCGAAGGGGTCGCTGGCAGCATGTTCATGTTGTAAATTTAGACGGACGATCTAAACTGGACACCAAAGCACAAGGTCACGCCGCGTATTCAACCCGATGTTCTCGGAGAGGAGAAATCAAAATCCACAAAATGTTTCCAACACCACCGTTCAAAGATAACTTCCGTAAACGCTCCGAGAACAAGGGTACCTTGCAGTCCAAGCCTGCCTCAGGTAACCTGCAAACTGCTGACCATGACCGACTATTCAGGACAGGTGACCATCCCAGGCCTGTCCAGTTTGTCTCATTTAACCTCCTTCCATTCATGCAATGACAAACATAAGATTAACCCAGTAACCTCCCTGCTCCCACCCAACCCTCATCCCCTCCGCTCTCCGGCCTTCGACTCCGACACAAAGGCCGAAAACCGCAGTCTGAACAAAGCCAGTTTGCTCTGACCACCACAAAGTCCTGCGCTCCCAATTAAAGCTGAGGCAGCTCTTATCTTGACAAAGCAGGGCCTTGCACAAGCTTCAATTTAGCCCAGAGAAACGGAAACTGGCACACGGGCCGAAATAGCGCTGAAATCGCAAGGGTGAGGCCGGGTAACAGGTATCCTTCAGGTATTTATAGTGCTGAAACGTACGGCGTGATAGACCACCGAACTCCACGACGATGACGCCCCAATCAGATGACGGCACTTTCTGAATAACGTATCCTGGTTTACAGGCTGGGTGGGCTTTTATCACCGCCATCTGAAATGGTCAGACAGGATCATAAATCCCATCACAGCGCACGGCTGCCCGGTCAGTGCTGCCGCAGGCGGGGCAGAGCGACTTCACGGCCGGAGAGCTTATTACCGCTTCAGACAGCATACACACATAACCACAACACGCTCATTTCCAACCGAACCGATTCAATCCCAGTACAAAGACCAAAGAAGCTTCCAGTGCATGTTTACTGCTCAACCTGCACACAGACTGACCAACCAGAGGCCAGGGCCTGAGGATGGCACTGGGGTATAGAGGAAAACAAGAAAGGAGGGGCTGTTTGCTCTCTTTCTGTGATAAGTGTTCAATTTTCAGAATAAAAGTCCTGAGACGGGATAGCACCGATTCACACACGCAGAGTGGAAAAAGGACATCAGGGATGTTTTGATTTGGACCACTGTCACAAAGTTTGAAGAACGTATTGTTAAAAATCTCTTTGTCGATCTCATCTTAATAAATAATCCAAACCAAACATCTTAAAATGAAAGGATTTTGATGATTCTCAGTCCAGCTCGACCAGTACGGCCTAACTTAGCCCAGCTCAGCAAGACCAGTATGGCCTAACTCAGCTCAGCCCAGTTAGGCCATACTCATTGAGTTGGGATGACCTGAGCTGAGTTAGGCCATACTGGTCAAGCTGGGCTGACTCAACTAAACCACTAAACACCAGTAAACAAACACCAGTACAAACCACTAAACACCAGTAAAGACCACTAATCACAAGATTACTGTTTAAGATTCCCGATGTCGCTTTATTTGAGGGTTTGAAAGTAAACAGAGGAAACAGAGCCGTTCACTCTTTCCTCTAAAACAAAGCAGCACACACACAGTCATATATACACACAAACACACACACACACAGTCATACACACACACACACACACACACACACACACACACAAACATACACACACAGTCACACACACCTTTGTAATGGACCCGCAGGTTGTTCTGAGACAGGCCGATGTAGCTGTATTTATCTTTGGGGCTCCAGGAGCGGGGCAGCGGGGTGTCGGCCTCGTTGACGGCGGGGTAGAGGCGCTGCAAGCGGAGGCTGAGCTCCGCGTCCCCGGGCTGCAAGCTGCCCTGCTCGGCCATGTCCCGCAGCTCTGCGCCGTTCCGCCGCTCCGCGCAGCACAGCGGCGACGTCCCCGGATCGGCGCGCGCTGCCGTGTGGGTAATGTAGTTCCGCGGGCGAGCCGGCCGGCCCGCTCCCCAGGCGCTCCGAAGCGCGTCGAACTACAACTCCCAGCAGCAACGCAGCTTTAACCCCACACGGGCGAAACGCAGCGCTCGCGGCCCGGGACGAGTTTCAGACACGAATCCCAGTCGCGCGGAGGCTCTTCTGTCGCTCCGCCGTCCGTTAAAGCGCCTCAGCGTCGCCGCACTCCTCTAACGATCGCTCCGGGGCGCGCGCGACCTCGGTGACGTCATGTCAGAGCGGCTGGCCGAGTGGCGGCTGGTGTGGAGTATGTTTCGGTGTGTGTCACGCTGTGTGTTGAGGCGTGTGTGTCGTATCCAGCGCAATGCCGAGCGGAGCGGCGGCTGTCGGAGGCTTTTGTTCGGGACGCTCCGAACACACTCGGGAAAACACGTCCGCGGATCACGTGGTACTGACGAGGGTGGCGAACGCGCTGCCTGAATGAAACACGCGCTGAAGAGACACTGCTGACGTCACCGCCGCGCCGCAGCCGCGCGCCGACGGGCCGCACGCGCACGCACGCGCGCCGCCGCGGAGAAGCGCGCGAGCCGCCGCCGGACGTCCCGGGAACCGCGCTTTTACCGCAGGCGCGCCTCGGCCGCCTCTCCACCCGAGGGCTTTCCGGGGTCCTTGGGTGCCATGGTAACCGGTGGTAAACAAAAACAAAGCCGCGCCGCGAGCAGCCGTTAAAGTGACGATTTGAGCCTTTGCTTTGGCGACACTGAAGGACTCACCGATGTCGGGCTCCGAAACTGACGGGTAAATATAGACGAGCCGACACGGGCAACGTGCCCACAACGTTTCGGAAACATCCCCACAACGTTCCGTCTACTCTACCGTCCACCCATCCCCAGCTGACCGCTCTACCGTCCACCCAACCCAACTGACCGCTCTACTGTCCACCCACCACAGCGGACTGCTTTACTGACCACTCAACCGCCCACCCACCCCTAGCTGACCGTTCTACTGACCGACTCTACCGTCCACCCACCCCAACTGACCGCTCTACTGTCCACCCACCACAGCTGACTGCTCTACTGTCCACTCAACCTTCCACCCACCCCCTGCTGACCGCTCTACCGTCCACCCATCCCCAGCTGACCGTTCTACTGACCGACTCTACCGTCCACCCACCCCAACTGACGGCTCTACTGTCCACCTACCACAGCTGACTGCTCTACTGACCACTCAACCGTCCACCCACCCCCAGCTGACCGTTCTACCATCCACCCACCCCCAACCGACCGCTCTATTGTCCACCCACCACAGCTGACTACTCTACTGTCCACCCACCCCAAGCTGACCGCTATACTGTTCACTCACCCCCTATTTATAAAACGGAGAGAACACTACATGTCATCAAAATCAGAAATACTTTTGTAATTTAATTTACTTTTATTTAATATATGAATTGTAATATAAATGTATGAATTCTTACGGAAAGTCAGCGTCTGTGATCATTAAAAGTTATTGCACAAGAACATAAATCTATTAAACTTCACAGAGGGTCCGTAGTGGTCCACTGTGGTCACTCATTAAGGGAGGAGTCATATAGTTTGATGGCCACAGGTAGGAATGACGTCCTGTGGTCTTTCAGTCGATTCTAGTCTATCAGTTTCTCTGGGTTTACTATCTTCAGGCCTGTGTTTCAGTAAAGTCAACATCTTCAAGTCTGGACTCCGACTGGGACTCTCAAGGACATTCACAGAATTGTCCTGAAGACACTCCTCTGCTATCTTGGCTGTGTGTTTATGGTCATTGTCCTGTTGGAAGATAAAACTTCATCCCAGTTATTATCAAGGACGTCTCTGCATATCGCTGCAGTCATCTCTCCCTCGACCCCCTCAGCATGATGCTGCCACCACCATGCTTCACTGTACGAGTGGTACTGGCTCGGTGACACCAGGCACTTGCTTGGCATTCGGTGCAAAAAGTTCAATTGTTTGTTTCTCATGGTCTGGCAGTCCTTTAGGTGCCTTTTGGCAAAGTGGCTGTTGTTTGGTCTCTCTAGCATACAGGCCTGATTGGTGGAGTGCTGCAGAAATGGTCCTTCAGGAAGGTTCTCCTCTCTCCACAGAGCAACATTATTGCTCTGTCAGAGTGACCTTTGGGTTCTTGGTCACCTCCCTGACTAAGGCCCTTCTACAATGATCACTCAGGTTGGCCGGGCGGCCAGCTCTTTGAAGGGCCGTGGTGGTTCCAGACTTCTTCCATTAAGGATAATGGAGGCCACTGTGCTCATTGAGATCTTCAATGCAGCAGAAATGTTTCTGTACCTTCTCCAGATCTGTGTCTTCATATAATCCTGTCTCGGAGATCTACAGACAGTTCCTTGGACTTCATGTCTTGCTTTGTCTCTGACCTGCACTGTCATGAGACCTTATATAAACAGGTGTGTCTTTCCAAATCATGTCCCATCAACTGAATTGACCACAGGTGTCCAATCAAGCTGTAGAAACATCTGAAGGATGATCAGTGGAAACGAGATACACCTGAGCTCAATTTTGAGTGTCCTGGCAAAGGCTGTGAAGATTTATGTACATGTTTTATTTTTGTGTTTTATTTTTAATAAAACAAACTTTTCTCACTTTGTCGTTGTCGGGTACTGACTTGATAATTTTGAGGGAAAATTAATAAATTGTGGAATAAACCCCAAAATTCTTGTTGACGTTTTTGTAGTTGATGAGGTTTGTGCACGTCAGGAGGAATTTTGGTCCACACCTCTTTGCAGATCATCTCTAAATCATTAAGATATTGAGGCTGTCGCTTGGCAACTTAGAGCTTCAGCTGATAGGTTTTCTGTGGGATTAAGGTCTGGAGAGTGGTTAGGCCACTCCATGACCTTAATGTTACTTTTTCAGCCACTCCTTCATTGTCTTGGCTGTATGTTTTGAGTCGTTGTCATGCTGGAAGACCCAGCCATGACCCATTTTTAATGTCCTGGAAGAGGAAAGGAGGTTGTCACTCCTGATTTTATGGTACATGGCTCCATCTATTCTCCCATTGATGGGGTGAAGTAGTCCGGTGCCCTTAGCAGAGAAACACCTCAAAACATAATGTTTGCACCTCCATGTCTGACAGTGGGGACGGTGTTCTTTAGGTCATAGTCATAATTTCTCTTCCTCCAAACACGGCGAGTTAACGCCAAAGAGCTCAGTTTTTGTCTCATCTGACCACAGCCCCTGCTTCCACTCACTCTCAGAATCATCCAGGTGTTTACTGGCAAACTTCAGTCGGGCCTGCACATGTGCCTTCTTGAGCAGGGGGACCTTCCGGGCGCTGCAGGATTTTAATCCATTACGGCGTAATGTGTAGCCCATTCCAGCCTTCTGCAGGTCTATGATCTTGTCCCTGACATCCTTAGAATGTTGAAGAGGTTAGAGACTGATTAATCGAGTCTGTGGACAGGAGTCTTTCAGACGTGACAATTTAAGACAGCTGTCTTTAATGCAGGTAATGAGTTGATTTGGAGCTTCTAACTGGTCTGTAGGAGCCAGAACTCTTGATGGTTGGCAGGGGATCAAATACGTATTTCTCTTTCCAAAATGCAAATAGATTTTTATAATTTTAGCTTTTATGGATTTTATTTACTGTTAAAATGAAAGTGTGTGTGTGTGTGTGTGTGTGTGTGTGTGTGTGTGTGTGTATATATATATATATATATATATATATATATATATATATATATATATATATATATATATATATATATATATATATGACTGTCGTTTTACTGGTTTACAGTCAACCACAACATTATAACCACCTCCTTATTTATCCTCTCACTGTTCGTTAGCTCCTCTGACCAAACAGGAGCACTTTGTATTTCTGTGTTCTAGTGACACTGACGTGGTGGTGTGTTATTGTGTGTTGCTGGTACGAGTGGATCAGACACAGCAGTGCTGCTGGAGTGTTTAAACCCTGTGTCCACTCACTGTCCACTCTATTGGACACTCCTACCGAGTGTCTCCACCTCGTAGATGTAAAGGCAGACACAGAAGCTCATCTGTTTGTACAGTTAAATTAAAATACTTCTCTTATTCCTGAAGTATCTTGTGCTTCACAGGTGGATAAAGCTTGTATTAATCTGTATCTGTGTTGACTTTGTTCCAGGGCTCCAGCAGGCAGGACGACCCAACGGCAGGTGAAGCCTACTTCTGTGAAATTCCCTGTAAGTTGTTTCATGACGTAAACTAACACTTACCTGCCATTCTGTCCCGTTTTTCTGTCTGCCTGTCTGTCTCACTCAGACCGTAATTTAAATTTATCATTTCTTTCAGAGTAAAGATGCTCATAAACCAGGATATCTGTCAACCTGGCCTGTCCATGTGTCCTCTCAGACTGTCAGGCAGAAACACCCTTTATCTGGAGTGGACAGGCATCATGGGTAGGTCAATAAAAAGTATGGAAGTAGTTACTGCGTCTGACCCACTCGTACCAGCGCAACACACACTAACACACCACCACCATGTCAGTGTGACTGCAGTGCTGAGAATGACCCACCACCCACATCATAGCTGCTCTGTGGTGGTCCTGTGGGGTCCTGATCATTGAAGATCAGGGTGAAAGGAGGAGAATAAAGTCTGCAGAGAAACAGATGAACTACAGTCTGGAATCATAGAACCACACAGTCAGAGTGGACAGTGAGAGTAGAAACTATAGTAGAAGCTGGTCATAATGTTATGGTTGATTGGTGTATAAAGTGAAAATTTAGAAGCTCGTTGTGATCATTTCTGAGTCACGTGCCTTGACCTGCATAACGTGCTGTAGATGCGGTGATGAATCTGGAGGACCTGTATCGAAGCCACGTTTCCTTGAACGACTCGAGTGCCACCTGAAGAGAGAGCTGACAGCTCTGGACACGCTCGGCCCCAATGTCCAGGAGCGCAAGCTTCAGGTTTACACTTCAGAACATTTTAAGTCCTATTGGACGCAGCTTTATTGAGAGCATGTAACTAAATATTCATGATGTAATGATGGATACATGACCTACATGTTTGCTAAAGTGCCTCATTCTGTTCAGTAACAGTGCTCTCTCTGACTCCATCCTTTGAAGGCCTATCGGGAAGTTTTTGACTATTTTATTGAGGACTTTAAAACATACAAGCCGCTGTTGTCTGCCATCAAGAATGAATACGACATCACTCTAGGTACGTATCGAAGGTGCCCGTTAATAAAATCTCTTTGTTATGCATGTGTTTGGTTGCACACCTGTGGACACCACCAGTCGCTTCATCTAACCATGAGATTCTAAGCTTCTTCTTCTGATAAGCAAGACAAACCTCCAAAAAACTGGTTTGGTATTTCGAACGCACCCTTCAATCGAATCGTTCATTATGTCGTTAATTTTGGAGAAACATAGCAACCACTGAGCAACACCCTAGCATCCACTTAGCAACACTACAGCACCCATCTACCAACCACCACTGTAGCAACCTGCTGGGATGCCATAACAACCATCTAGCAGCATCATAGCAACCACCTAGCTACACCATAACAACCAAAACTGCTGTGTCCATCAAACACCATAGAAACCACCAGGTTTATCACTATCATTCAGTGACGTTTCTGTCTTATTCTGTCTTTTCCACAAGGGTTCCACAAAGGATCCAGTGTGTATTTCTTGCTATCGGTGTGGAATGGCTTTAGATTTTCTCTCTGCTTTTTTCTGAAATGGTCCAAATGAGGCTTTAGAAGGTTCTAGACTGACACGAAAAGCTCTAGAGCTTTGAAGATTATACTGCAGTAAAATGTATATTCAGAACTCATCATATTTCATAAAGTGGAGAGGAAATCCCAAATGCAGACAAATTGACTATAAAATATGAATTACTGTCAGTCTGAAAGAGATTATGCATGAAGACAAAGTGCTGAAGCCAAAGGAAATTACTGCCTCAACCTCCAGAAGTCCTTGTTCACCTCTCACTCTGCTCAGTAGAGAAGCCATCTGCCGTCCACAAAGCAAATTATATGCAATATTCTTATTTATAAAATATACAGAGCGTATGACTGAGCGTGTGTTTTACATGTCGTGCCAGCGCATTTACAGGAGCAGGTCCGCAAGCTGGAGCCTCTGCGTTCCCAGTTGGTCCTGTTGTCCGAACAATGTGATAAGAAGGTTCTGGGCCTGCGGGAGACGGAGAGAGCTGAGATCAGGGCTTTGAAACAGGAGCGCCAGCATTTGCAGCAAGTCATTGAGAGCATGAGGGAGCAGCAGAGGGCCTTGCAGACCCAGGTTGGGTCATCATTTATCATGCTGTTTATTGCATGTCTAGGGATCTGTCTACTGGTGTTTGACAGACCTGTTACTGGCCGTGAAACTCTGAGAACCTCATCCAGGTTAGCTGTATGACTCTCGAGCTGAAGCAGTTCCAACACTCTTCTCGAGGAATACTGATAGTTACAGCTGCAGTTGTGGTGGGAAGCTTAAATACACTCTTCATGGAGAGCATCCAGCCTTGACCAGCTTAGCTCTTGACCAGTACAGGGTTTTGTTGGAGTTTGATGGTTCAGCTGGTCTACAAGCATGATCAATCTGACCAAGCTTGACCAAGCTGGCTGACCAGCATGACCAACATGCTCTGGGTGAATAGCACGATTCAGCTGGCTGACCAGCATGACCAGCAAAAGTCCAGGAACATTCAATGTAGTTATACAACAGAACTGTAAGGGTAGCAATACGCCAGTGGTCCTGGACTGCTGCGTGTGCAAATCACACCGTCAAACATGTCGGCGGTGAGGAAGCAGCGACTGTAGTATCCTGTGGGATTTTTTTTACAGCAGTTTTTGATGCACCTTAATGACATCAATAATTAATGACCCATAATGACCCTTAATGACCCATAAATCTTACACTTTAACGTTGCCGTGTAATTTAACGTTGATAAACACGGTATTGCTGGGATTCGGCAGTGCTGTATGAACACGCTGTTTGCTGGGGGAAGCAGGTTAGATGAACCAGAACATTGCAATCCCACGTGTGGGACCAACCAGGGACTCTAGTGGTCAGAGAATGACCAAAGAATGGCTGGTTATGGTCATCCCTGTTATGAACGTTACACATAAACACTCGTAACCTTCTGGGCCACTTGACATACAGTGGGACATAAATGGTACTGAAGTAAGCTCAGTGGACACCAGCGGGACATTTAGACAGTAGTCTGTCCTCTCTCAGTGAAGACAGATACATAATTATGGACACAGTGTTTAAACACTCCAGCAGCACTGCTGTGTCTGATCAACTCGTACCAGCAAAACACACATTAACACACCACCACCATGTCAGCGTCACTAGAACACATAGAAATACAAAGTGCTCCTGAATGGTCATTTGCATGGTTTTTCAAAACATGGTCCAAGCTTTGACCATCATGAAAAGCAAGACTAAGCTGATATACCAGCCTGACCAGTGTGACCAAGCATGACCAATCAAAAACAGCATAGACTATTGTAGTCAAGAGCTGGTAAGCCAGTTAGTTTACCAGAATGAATTTATCTGGGTGACCAGCTCTTCAACCACCTGGACCATCAAAAAAAACAGCTAAACCAGTTACCAGCACAAGCTGAAACCGCCTCAAAGGTCAAACCTTAAAACCAAATTCTTCTTTTGACAGTCAGGCCGATGATGACTGTATGTAAACTTCAGACCACAACTGTACCATCCCATATTTACATTCCAGGCATCCAACACCCAAAGCATGAGACGAAGAGAAATCAGAATACGGTTTACTGGACGTTTACTGGACTTGTTTATTGAAATGTCCCTGTCTTCTATCTTCTGTCTCCTATCACCTGTCTTGGCTCATTCACAGGTTAATCACTTACAGGATGAACTAGCAGCACAGTATCTTCAGTACAGGGAGGAGTGTGATGCCCGCAAGCTGCTCATTGCCAATATCAGCAGCATGAGCTACAGCCCAGAAGAGGAGCCTGACGTGGAGCATGATGGTGACAGTCAGCAGTGTTTAGCAGAATCAGTAGATGCTTTTGGCGATGCAGAGGCTTTATGAGTCATGAGTCAGGTGGACGAATCTGTGTGGAGTTTGGTGAAACATCGCTGAAGTGATTTGTTGGTGAATCAGTGACAAACGCACTTCTGTTCTTTCCTTTCAGAGGGGCAAACTGAGGACCCTGTAACAGTGAAGCTTGCTCTGAAAGTGTGTAGAGAGGATCTAAGCAGGGCCCAGGTGGAGCTCAACCGCTTACACGCTGAGTACGGAGACGTTGTTCCTCGCAGGGACTGGGAGAATTTAGAGCGCACGTACAGGGAGAACCTACTGAAGGTATGAGACGATGCTTCCTGTAGCCCAACTTACGGAAGCATCGCAATGTAGCATTTTGTCTTAAAGAGCAACGGCAGTGAAATCACTGGTGTTGTAGAAAGAGTGGGGTTGTGTGTGTGTGTGATTTTAAAAATGACTCAGTAAAAGGTTTCAGTTTAAGTCACGTGACATTGATCTCAGCAGGAACAGGGGACCCAGCTTGTTGGACGAGGCCTGTAGTCACCATGCCATTCATGCTCACATTCGCACATAAACTCCGCAGTAACGATGTTGGACGAGGCCTGTAGTCACTGTGCAGTTGTAAGAATCCACTGGCTTGTGAAAGGGAGAACAGTCTCTATCCTGGCTACTCCAGGGTTTTCTACTTCGGAATGTGTGTGAAGCTGGAGCTTCAATGCTCGCAGAAGCTGCGTAACTCTGCATAACTGTCCTCGTCTTTGAGTAAAATCCTGTAATGTTTCCTTACAGGGTCCTTTCACATTCAGTGATGGATCTGTATCCGTACGCTTGTCCAGAAATGCAGGAACGTGTGCCCTTTAGTGGTGGCTCAAAGCACCTTTCGGAGAACCCAAGAGCAAGAAATATCAGTTGCTTTAACCTGGCTGTCTTTAATATTTGGGCGTTTGAAGTTAAAGGGAGAGATGGCGATTCAACAGTAAATCCAAATGAACGGTTTCCGGCCATTAAAAGAATTTGCTCAACATGAGAAACTATGATGTGAAGCCAGAAGTCTTTCGTTACACCAGCGATGCACAGATGAAATCTTCACACAGAAATCTAAATTCCCTGTTGCAGCTGGAGACCTTAAATTCAGACTTTGACCAGATGAAGTCAGAATACGACACTCTGCTAGGTGTCCACCGCCAGGTCAGCCTGCAGAAAGACAGTCTTCAGAGGGAGCTAGAAGTTTTCCAAGAGACCTCCACTCCTAGACCACACTGGGAGCAATGTGCAGGTACAGGCCTTCACTTTATATTCCAGTATATTCTGTTTGGAATGAATTGACACTATGTTCCAAAATTCAGGGATCAGCCATAACAATACAACCACTGACAGGTGAAAAGAGTTACACTGATGATCTTATTACAGCGGCACCTGTGAAGGGGTGGGCTGTACTGGCAGGCGTGGGGAATTTACCAGGTGCAGTCAGTGTGTTGGAGCAGGGAAACCAGCAAAGTACCGATGTTGGACGAGGCCTGTAGTCACTGTGCAGTCGTAAGAACAACGGCATACTGTTTCCGCAGTAACGATGTTGGGCGAGGCCTGTAGTCACTGTGCCAGTCGTAAGAACAACGTAACAACTACTCACTGGTTAATTACCAGGTGTGGGAAAACCAGCAGGGAAACCAGCAAACAGTGCTGCATTCCTTCCAGGGTGAAGATGTTCAGGAACTCTGTTGTCAGTGTTGTCGTGTGGATGGGAAAAACAAGGGTTTGTGACAGGAGAGCACAACTCCTGGAGGCCAGTCTCCAGCATAGTTTGGTAGATGCCCTTTTCAAACACACCTGATTCAACTTGTCCGTTAATTACCAAGGCAGGTGTTTGAGTCAAAGCATTACTCAGTACCTATTAGACGTGGTCCAAGAACAGACGTCAAGTGAACCAGTGACACAGATGCTCTTAAAGGATGTGCTGTAAGTCTCAGTTGCATATACCACAGGACACCTTCAGAGGTGTCCATGCCGTATCAGTTCAGATCTATGGCAGCACAAATTGGACATATGCGTTAGGTGGGTGGTTCTAATGTAATGGCTGATCAGTGTATGCCTTTCTCCTGTAAGCCCATACTGCAGAAAGTGTGTAGCCTGTTGATTAACCTCGCACACTGCTTTTAAGACGTGTTTGGTGACAGAGAATGCTGGTCTGAGATCTTTGAGGGCCAGTCCAGCAAAAAAAGGCTGGAGATCCTGCTGGATGAGCTGAACAGCAAGGGGCTACAGCAGAAGGAATTCTTCTCTGGAATGGTGAGAACCCACCTCGTAAAATTAGTTTAGCTCCTGGATTTGCTCTCCACAGGGCCTGCCTTCTAATAATGACGAGCTTTGTTCCCAGGGTACCTCCAGTGACGTTCCCATCTACCTGCGCTACGAGGGGCAACTGAGGAACCTCAAGATGAAAAAAGCTGACGTTGTCAGAGTTATTAAAGACATATGGAGGGAGAAAGCATCTGAAGATGAGAAGGTAGTGCATTCAGAGCCTTTGGAGGAGTTTTTGAAGTTGTAGTGCAGGTGGTAACGTGTTTCTTGGTGGTCCACCTTCAAGTTGGATGACAGCAGTGATCTGAAGGAGTTTCTACATCGGTATATGGAAAGACAGCATGGAGGGCAAGCAGGAGAGTGGGTCTACAGCTTGTTGGACAGCATTAAGGGCAACCTAAATGATGACTTCATCAGCCTCTTCTATGATATACTCACAGACAAGGTTGGTGCTTAACTGTGTAGAGTCTGAACTACCATAATAATAATAACCACCATCATCATCATCGTCATCATCATAAATTAAATAAACAACAAAATTTTCTGCTACATGCAATTCTTAATTAAACCCTCAGGGGGCAGAAAACATGAATCTAATTGTAATGTTTCATACTTGTGTATTGAATTATTATTTATTTAATATTCTCGTTTCTACTTTCACTTTCCATCCTATCTGCTCCTCTGATCACACAGGAGCTCTGTGTGGTTCTATAATTCCAGACTGTAGTTCATCTGTTTCTCTACAGACTTTATTCTCCTCCTTTCACCCTGATCTTCAATGATCAGGACCCCACAGGACCACCACAGAGCAGCTATTGGTCCTGTGGGGTCCTGACCATTGAAGATCAGGGTGAACTCAGTTGGAGTTGTTATAGTATTAAAATGGTCATTGAGACTATTTGAGGACTATTTGATGTAGCACTGTTTTTGTGTGTCAGGTACACGAGAGTTTGTACCACGGCCAGTCCCGCCTGCTGTCTCATCTGCTTAAGGTGCTCATACAGAGTGACAGCACTGAGAGTGGTTTGCTCACTGCATCTGACTTCAGGTGAGCGAGATAATGAGAACACACATCATGAGGCAGTTACTGTGTAGTCCAGGCTGAATCTCTTGTGATTCACTACTGAAATTCTGTATTGTTCTAGATTTAGGGTTCATTTCTAGGAAACTAGCACCAATTCACTGAAACCAGGATTATTTAACTAAAATTCTGTAAGGTCCAATTAGAGTCAGTGTAGTTACTGAAACTGTATCAGAAACACAGTCCGGTAGCCGGTATTAAAGATCAGCAGTGTAGTTACTGAAACTGTATCAGAAACACAGTCCGGTAGCCGGTATTAAAGATCAGCAGCAGTGTAGTTACTGAAACTGTGCTCTGTGTAAAGTGTTTGATTCAGGATCAAGTCTCAGGATAGTGTTAGGATTAATTCATATAACATGACCACAGTGAGCAACAGTGCTAACAATGCTAGCAGCCAGCATGCTAATAAGTCTCTAGAGATGCTGGATGAGGGCCTTAGCTGATGCATTAATGCCACAGTAGCAATATTGGAGAAGGCCATTCCTCCAGAACCCTGAAGAGCACGAAGAGGACAAGCTGGGATGGTGCAGAGCACAGCTGCTGTGTTGCGAGCTTCCTCTAGTTTTTGTAGTTTTTTGTTAACTGTGAGTCTGTTTGTCACTTTTATTACACGGAACGTTGTCAGCACCCTCATCTACGACCGAGAATGTTCTAAAAATTGGATTGATGATCACTCACAAAAACTGGACTTTGAGTTCTACCATGCTGATCCTTTGTTTGTAAACAACGAAAGAGCTCCATTTATCTGGGTCAGCCAGTTGCAGTCTGGCTTCCCGAGATTTCAGGGGTCATAGCGGATGGCGTTCCGGGACCAGTGCTTAAAGCATGTGCAGATCTGTCTTCACAGACATTTCCAACACCTCTCTGTCCCTTTCAATCAAGCCAGCATGCTTCAAACTGGCCACCATCGTACCTGTTCCAAAAACATCCAGCATCACTTGCTTAAATGACCGGTGCCCAGTTTGATTTGACCTCGTCATAAGCAAGTTCTTTGAGAGGCTGGAAAAAAAACAACTTTCTTTTATAGTTTCTATAAACACGGACCTTTATAGTGCAGTAATGTATGTGTAATGTTAGTATATATATCAGCAAGCTGATTGGCTCTTCGTTTGAAGACTTCAGTCTCCATTTCAGGCGGTGCTCTGTCTTCTCATTTATACGTCGTCCCAAAACCGTTCTGAAGGGTAGAAAGATTTCCGACAGTTGTTCATCAGAAACTGTTGATTTTCAGAGAGGCTCTGAGGACGGCTTTCCCGCTGAAGGGAGATCAGGATGTCGAGGATTTGGTGGTGGCTGCTCAGTCCGAACTGGCGACCAGTGAAGGAAGCATTGCTTACCAGAGGCTGTACACTGAGGTGAGCTCTAAAACAGTCTGATCCGTGTTACATCATCTACATTTGCTGATACAACAGTGGTCAGTATGGAATATTTCATTTTACATCGTTAACGGCCTGAAAATTATACCACCTCAAATGTTTTCGCCCCTGAAGGATACAGAGGGGAAGCATGGTCAGTTTCTCGGTCTTGTGAAAAAGCAGGCTGCTTCAGAGAGACATCATTACATCAACCAGTTGAGGACACAGTTGGAAGGCAAAGAGTAAGAGTCCATGATATGATCTCATGAAAATAGTAAATAAAAGGTATCACAACCGTTTTGTGTTGAAGAGACTTGTCCATCCCATCCTTGCAGGGAAGTAAGCGTGGAGGACCTGAGGTCTGCTTTCAAAACCATCGATCCCACACTGGACTCAGAATGTCTGGAGCAGAACCTTCAAATAGCCTTCAACACTGAAGACCTGCACCTTCTCACAGCACCTTTAAGCACTGAAGTCACAATTCAACGCCTCTCAGTGGCCAGTGTGAGCAGGGCAGGGTCCATGCCTCAGCCAGAGTGAACTCATCACATTTTATCTTTCATACTCAGTTACTTCGTAACTGTCACACCCAAACCTGCTTAACCTTCACTTAACATCGATGGAAAAGATTTCCTTTCAGATGATTCTGGATTATTTCTATTAGACTGTTCATCATGAAATTAAATACACAAAATGTGGGACTGTAGTGCTGTTGTGAAGGAAGATAAAGGTTACAATAAACGATTAAAAACTGAATTAAAGACTGATCTGATCAATATTTATTGATCTACTCATACAGAAGTGGTGTCTCTCAGTACGGCGTCGGGTTTAACGCAACACGCCAGACGTCTCTGCATGGAGGTGTAGAGGTTCCTAATGGTGTCCCATACAGCTTGAATGTTCTCACTGGAGTGTGTTTAGAAAATGTAGGATTACTGGTTGCATTAATGCAACGCTGGTCTGTTAAAAATAAACCTTTATTGGATATTCACCGAGTTACAGCTGCAAAGGATAGGATAGAACGTTATTGATCCCTTGGGAGGGTTCCCTCAGGGAAACTAAGGTTCCAGCAGCAGCATCAGTGCAGAAAAGAGTAGAAAGATTGTAATTTAGTAAATAAACACACTAGAGGCGGTACTGCACATTATTATTGCACTTTAAACTGTTTATTGCACAAAGTTCAGTTGTGTTGTGGTTGTTGGGTTGCGGGTTGCAGGTTACTGGTTCCTATTCATTCCCATCCTCTGTCCTCCCCGAAGACGAGTTGTCCAGTCTGATGGCATGCGGGACAAAAGAGTTTTTAAGTCTATTGGTCCTGCAGTTGGGAAGGACAGTCTGTCACTGAAAGAGTAAAGCTATAGTAAATCTATAGTAAAGCACTCATTTAAAGAAATAGATAAATAAACAGTTCAGTATAAACATTATAAACATTATAATCATTATAAAAGTCAAAAACTACAATGAAAAACTCTGTTCCAATAGTGTGTGGAGTTAAGCGTGTGTGTCCGTGGTCTGAGAGCAGTGCTGCAGGGAGGCAGGACCTGCAATCCCACTCCTTCACACACTTAGGGTGAAGCAGCCGGTCACTGAAGAAGCTGACCAGTGCTGCCACAGTCTCATGCAGGGGGTGGCAGATCTCACATATGATCACTTGGAGATATTTGAATGAAAAGGTGCTTATAACGGTGCAAATCTAAACATGGTATATGACTTTTTATTGGAAAGTTTTAATAACGTTGAATTTCTCATAACAAAAACATATTTTGAAAGTGCAATAAATAGAGATGGTGTAAAAAATATTTATAACATATAATTTTCTGTAGTTATGAGTGAACAGGTGAGTAGAAGACTGACTTTATTAATCTCAGAGGCAAACACATTCTTACAGCTGCACCCTTTTATATCAAATATCAAATCTAGAATAATAAATCATAAAAGAGGATTTGTGTGAGAGTCTGGTGAGCGCATTAAATCCAGAGGAGAATAATAATAATAATAATAATAATAGTAATAACAGAATAATAATAATAGTAATAGTAATGATAATAGTAATAACGGAATAATAATAATAATAATAATAATAATAATAATAGTAATAACGGAAATAATAATAATAATAGTAATAACGGAAATAATAATAATAATAGTAATAACGGAATAATAATAATAATAATAAAAGTAATAATAAATTCTAGGTGTTTTTTCCTGCTGATATTAGTAAAGGTTGAGGATTTGCAGTCCGTATGGAGACTAAGAACTACATCTCCCAGCAGGCCGCGGGGTGTCTGAAGTGCGCATGCGCAGCGGAGGGGGCGGTTCGACTTCTGACCGCGGCGCGCGCCGTAACCGCCATAACTGGAGCCGGGGATCGGTTTGGACTCACGGAGGTGAGTCGGAGAGTCCGGGCGGGCCGGGTCGGGTCCGTCTGCGGGGCGGGGACGCGGGGGGCTCAGCAGGGAGCTCCGCGGGGGTTAGACCGGCTGCGGTGGCCTGTTTGAGGCGGAGGGAGCGCCGCCGCCCGGTGGACAGGACACGCCTATGCGCGCGAGGCGCGGGCCGGCCGGTGCTCCACGGGGACAGCGCGGCTCCGCGGCTGCTGGCTATTTTTAGAACAGGACGAAGACACGTGTCGTGTGGGGTCCTGTGTCCCCGCGAAGCCTTGTCTGCGACGGCCGGCTGCAGGCCGACCCGCTTCGGGTCCCCGCGGGTCCCCCGTGTGCACGGGACCGCTACCACGCGCGAGGACACCCGGCAGGGATTCGTCTTTGGGTGGGGGGACAGGGGTCCTCACGCTGACCCGCTTTATGCCGCCTTTCCGACGCGAGCCGTCCGAATCCCCTACCTCATCCCGGCCGATCCCGATCCACAGATCCGCTCCGGGATTCCGCTCCGGCCGCTCTATTAACCGCGCTACAATTGAGCTTTTCTTGCGGGCCGCTGCAAAACTGGGAGAGGATCTGCGGGAACGGGATCCTCAGCCGCACTGCATGTACTGCACTTAATCCCAGCATTCCCGGAGATCTTCTGCATTTCCCACTAAACAACCAGTGTGGAGATGTTCTTCACTCATCCTCACAGAGTCCCCACTTTATGCTGACTTGCCCTCTCTCCAATCACCCGTTTAGCACGAATCACACCCTGAACTCCTGAATCCAGCCTTGATCACAGCTGAGAGAGCAGTAATGAGAGTCCTGAGCAGGACGACGAGCAGAGGAGAGGAATGTTTGGGGACTGGAGAAGGTTTGGGAGTGAATTTAAGTATGGAGCTGTAGATCCAGGGGTCCGGGATTTGGCTCCAGCCGCGCTGTTAGATGTGCTGCAGCCGAGCCGATTCTGCGGTCCGAGCCAAAACGCGGAGCGGCGACCGGAGGAACGGATCCACTGAGCGCAGCTCTTTAATCAGCTCCTCTGTGTTTAAGAAAGTTCAGCTCTGTTCTTTAGAAACGTTTGTTTCTGAACGTTTTACCTCCCATTAAAACATCTCATCTGTTTATATCCTCAAATATCCATATATATGTGTTTGTCTGTAGCACTGATCAGTGTCAGTCGCTGAATTACAGAATTAACCTCTGACACTAATGCTGGTTAGCTGGACAGTCGTGGTCCGGTGGTCAGGGGACCGGCCTTGGAGCTGGAAGGTTGCCGGTTGATTCCCTGAACTGGCAGGAGCTGACTCTAAGCAACGCCCACCCCTCCGGACACGTGTGCTCACTGCCCCATAGTGTGTGAATTGACTTAGTGTTTCAGCGCGGGGACGGGTTAAACGCGGAGGACGGATTACCCTGTCTGTGAACGCAGTGCGTACACGTTTACGTTTACTGTCAAATGCAGCATAAAATGTTGCAATCTAACCGTTTCCTCCCGCGCAGATTGAAAGCGATCGCAGTTCCAGCTATGGTGCTTTGTAACTCGCTCCCTGTTACGGAGAATAAAATTGCGGTTGTGGTGTGCGGGTGTCTGCCCGGTGTGATTAACAGGACTGTTCTCCTCTTTGACTCGAGCCGGGGGTTTTGAAGAGGGCTTAAGGGTGAGGCCACTTCCCCCCACCACACACCATCAATCGGTTCTGCTGATGTTCTGTTCTTATGTCCCTCGTACTACACAGAAACCGTCGCTTGTGGTGTTATTGTGATAATCACCCGAAAGTGCGTCTTTGTTTTTCAGAGTGGAGCGCTTCCACAGGGGGCTCTTCCAGTTCCGTGAGGTTCAGCCCTGCAGGTTTATGTGCGCTGATGAATGAAGCTCTCTGAAATGTAAGGGTGGAGCCCTCGAGGCAGCGTCAAGATTCCTCTTCGACTGTTCTCTGAGAACCCAACGTCCAAAAGCGAGGACTGTTTCAGAACCAGTACACTTCCTTCCCCACCTCACTGGAAGTTTGAGCGTCCCAGCTGACCACACGCTTCTGTCATTTCCATGAAAACGTGGATCCGTGACTTCTCTTAAGCGTCCTGCAGCTTGATTCACAAAGAAGCTGATCTCAAACAAAGGTCAAAAGACACTTCTTAAATGCAGTTTTTCAAGAACCCCTCCCTCTTAAGACGTCCTCCAGACTTATTTCACTTTTCATTCTTTTCTTCTTAAGGCCGTTTGTGTCCTGGTCTCTTCTGCACACCTTTTCATCGTACAGAGCTCAGCTTCTGCAGGTTCTGGCCCAGGAAGGGTTGAAAGACTGTCGGAGAGCGTGCAGGGACATGGAGGCTGTAATGGACAGTCGTTAATTTTCTAATATGTGAATCTATTTGCATTGTTGGCTCTGAAAACGCTGTTTTCGTGCTGTTTTCATCAGCTTTGATTTTCAGCTCGCGTTCACTACGACATCGTTTCCACAAGCATCTACAACGTCACCACCTTTGTTTCTTTGCATTAATCTGCCCCGAGATCTTGTATTGATGGTGACCACAGTGCAGTCCACAGACCACAGTCTTCTCTCAGTGGGGTTCAGGTCTGGACTCTGGTGGCCAGTCCAGAAAATGTTTCCTGCTCCGTGAACCTCTCTCTCTCACACAGCCTGAGCCGATGAATCCTGGTGTTGTGATCTTGGAATTTGACCGAACCATCAGGGACAAAAAACATTTACTGACCTGGTCAGTATATTCGGGTGGTCAGCTGACCTCATTCTTTGGGCACATAATTCTGCTGAACCGCAACCTGACCAACTGCAGTGACCCCAGATCAGAGCACTGCCCCCACAGGCTGGTACAGTAGGCACTAGGCCTCTCTTCTCATCCTGAGGCCCATCGATCTGGAGTCCTCAGACCCCATGACCTTCTTCCTCCACTCCAGAGTCCAGTGTTTACATTCCCGAGCACTTTTAAACACATCCCTGATCTTCTACCGTCTGATTTCACCAATCGTTTCTCCACCGTCCTTCCACTGTTTAGTAAAGCGCTGGACGGTTCTGAACCCGAGACTTTTCGGCCTCTGCTTAGATATTTTCTCTGCTTGATGCCAAAAATTTGACTCTGAACCAGATGAACATCTTTCTTCATGGTTGTTTATCAAATGAGAAGCTCGTCACTGCATCAGTCGTGGTTAAATAACACGTCCACGCAGCGATTATCCAACGGGAGGCTCTTACCTGTTTGCTTAGTTAAATCCAGACGGTGACCTTTTGACCAGGTAGTGTGTGTGTGTGTGTGGTCAGTCTCCTTCCTTTGTTCTGTGAAGTGGGGCTGACGTGGGAAAGAACCGCCTCACGATGTTGAGGCCACGGAAGAAGAACCTGTGCATAACTCAGTTTTGCTTTCAGGAACGAGTTTAAAATGTGGCGTTAAATCCTGATTCTCTTTCCGTTTTCCCGCAGTGCCTGTAGCTGGGTGTGTCAGGATGGGAGACAAGCCGATTTGGGAACAAATAGGATCCAGCTTCGTGCAACATTACTATCAGCTGTTTGACACCGACAGAACCCAGCTTGGATCGATATATGTAAGTATTAACAGAAGGTGACTTCATTCAATGTAATTCATCTTTTCTCGCAGTACGGAAGTGTGTTCGGCGCGATTCAGCTGGCTGTTACGGATAAAGTCCCGCCCTTCGTCAAAATCGGCCAATCGGGTAGCTGGTTCTGCCTGGATGTGGAGATCTACGCCATTTCCAGGACGGGCAGAAAATCTCCTTGTGGTTCGATTCTGAGCCGATTCTGTTCCTGATGTATAAACGATTCAGAGTCAGTTTGAACTGTGATTTGATTCAGTTCAGTGGGTGTGAAGGTGTCTCCTCAGACGAGTGCAGGTCAGCAGAGACGGTCAGTGTGGAGAGCAAACTGGAGTAGTTGTCTGTTAATCCTGAGCTGTTTCAGAGACCCGGCTCGGACGGGAATTGGGTCGTAATTTCAGTTTACAGCCGATTCGGCCGCTTGTCTTCGTCTCGTCTCGTGAACTCTGAACTGTGGAGTTAATGTAGAGCTGCTGATTCTCCAACCTTTAGCCTGTAGTTTGTCCTACAGGTAGCAACACCTGACCAGTATGAAATGGATATGAAATAATGAGGCTCTGAAGGTGGTTTCCTTGTCGTCCTCCTTCACCTTCTCCCCTGTGTGTCCTCGGGTTGCTTTAGGAAGCCTCGTTTGAGTCTAAACATTCAGAAACCTTTTACTGGTCTGTTGCAAAGGGACATTTTGTCTGACCGCAGAGATACTCGTAGTAAAGCAAAGTCCAGACATGGGTGGTCCGTGGAGACGAAGAAACCGGGTGTGAACAGCGGTTTCTTCTCGTCATCTGATCCCTCGAGGTGCGGATTAATGGCCATCTTCAGGTATTACTGTTTTTAAACAAACAATCCCAAACGCGTCACATTAATGAGGACGTTCTTGGCCAGTGATGGGGTTCTTTAAATGGGTTTCGGTGGTGTTTTGACCACCAAACTGCTGTAAATGGGTGCTTTTCAGTGTAAGGACCCGACCAGAGCAGAACTTTAACTGTTAAAGAGCAGCAGCAGTGGTCATCAGTGTCCTGTTCTACACTGTGGTGTGCTGGTGGGGACACATACAGGCTGGACAAACCGATCAGGCGGGGCGGCTCTGTGGTTGGCATGAAGCTGGACGTTATGGATGATGCCATTCACCCTCTGCACACCGTCATCAGCCACCAGAGGAGTCTGTTCAGTGACAGACTGTCCTTCCCAAGTGCAGGACCAACAGACTTAAAAACTCTTGTCCCAAACGCCATCAGACCGGACAACTCCTCTCTGGGGGGAGGAGGGGGAACAGGAGGACAGAGGATGGGAACGAGTAGGAAACAACCAATTAACCTGCAACCCGGAATAAAGTGAGGGATGTTTGACCAACAGTACCAACGTGGACAACGTGGGAACCCCTTGTGAAAGAGGGGGAAGGGTCACAAACTTCTGTTTCCACGTCCTTCACATTTCGTACGTACACCAGATCGTGTTGGGGACTATTTATCGAGAGATTGTTCGCTTGTCCGAGGAGAACGAGATGCTGTTCCGTGACCCCTCCCGCGTACAGATGCCCTGCAGAAATAGTAACATTTCAGCAGTGACGAGCCCGAATCCGTCCTGGGTGTGGACAAATCTATTCGGGACGAGTGTGAAAACGTCCTCGTTACGCTGCCCTCCTCGACTCTGGCACCTGTCGCTGTGGCACCTATAGAAAGATTGATTTCATCATATGCTTTTTCAGTGTCTTTACTCTGATATTTGTGGTAACTGTTCCGTTGTTTTTCCTGCGTCTGTTGTTTCTTACAGATTGATGCATCATGCCTTACGTGGGAAGGACAGCAATTCCAGGGAAAAGCAGCGATTGTTGAAAAACTCTCTGTAAGAACTTCTACACTAAACACTCCTGATTCATGATACCCGTACACTGCCACAGACCACGTCTGGCATCGGAGCAGATGCACATGAACCAGCTGGCTCGCAGAGTTCTATTCTATTGGCAGCACTTCCACAGGGACTAGACAGGCTGTGTGCATTTGCACATCTGTGTCAGCAGGCTCCGTAACGTAGTTGAATGCGCTTGTTGTAAGGGCGTCCTGTATGATTGGGGGTGTGACGTTAGTGCTGTAGTGTGTTAAGCCTCTGTGACTGTATGAGGGGCAACTCGGGGGGAATCTGCCAACAGCGTGCTGAGTAGTACCGGACACGGTCAGATTACGGTCAGGAGATCAAACGTCTCCATTTCTGATATAAATATGAACAGAATTCAAACATTTGCAGGAGTTTGACCATGTTTTAATCAGAAATGTACTTATAATGAAGCCCCGCCCCCTCTCTCTGATCAGTCAGAGTCTGTGTGCAGGTTGAGCATCAGCCCCGCCCCCTCTCTCTGATCAGTCAGAGTCTGTATGAAGGTTGAGGATGTTCTCTGCTCGAGTTGCTTTATAGAAATGGCCTCGTTTCTAAAATTTGTTTAGAAAATGTTCTACTTTTCATAACAAAGTATTTTGTTTTTGCATGAAATGCAGCAGGTTTTTATTTCCAACTTTTCACTGAACTTTGTTTACATTAATAAACAATAAACACACCAAAATAACCGTTCATTCATCGTGATGGAGGCAGAATGTTCCCTTAACCGTGATCTTGATTCGAGGTCGTATCGCCAGCTCTGCTCCGTGGCCCGCGGGTGGTCCCTTACCCACGGGCTGATACACCCTGCTCTGATACGCTTGTACTGTTTTAACTGGTGTGGGTGGATTTGTCTTCATCATTTGACTGGAAATTTGAATGCAGCCAAATAAAGCTGTGTCCCCCACCTTTCATTTGAGTGTAGAGACTGATACTCTCCATACAGCTGTGCAGCTGCAGGACATTCAGCTTGTTGAAGTGTTTAAGGACGAGACACGTCCAAGCAGTCAGCAGATATTTGAAATGGTATTTTTTGTCTCCTCAGAGCCTGCCCTTCACAAAAATAGCCCACAGCATAACAGCACAAGATCACCAGCCCACTCCTGACAGCTGCATATTGAGTATGGTAGTAGGACAACTAAAAGTAAGTATACCACGTTACATCCTGCAGCATTTCATTCACTGTTACTGCAGGACATTTACACCAATCCACCGTAACATTTACGACCACTCTCACTGTCCGTCCTATCAGCTCCTCTGATCACACAGGAGCTCTTTGTGGTTCTATAATTCCAGACTGTAGTTCATCTGTTTCTCTGCAGACTTTATTCTCCTCCTTTCAGCCTGATCTTCAGTGATCAGGACCCCACAGGACCACCACAGAGCAGATATTATGTGGGTGGTGGGTCATTCTCAGCACTGCAGTCACACTGACATGGTGGTGGTGTGTTAGTGTGTGTTGCTAGTAGGAGTAGATCAGACGCAGCAGTGCTGCTGGAGTGTTTAAACCCCTCAGTGTCACTGCTGGACTGAGAACAGTCCACCAACCAGAAAGGTCCAGCCGACAGCGTCCTGTGGGCAACGTCCTGTGGGCAACGTCCTGTGGCCAGCGTCCTGTGGGCACTGATGAAGGACTAGAGGACGACCAACACAAACTGCAGAAACAGATGAGCTTCTGTCTCTGACTTTACATACTTTACAAGGTGGAGACACTCGGTAGGAGTGTCTGATAGAGTGGACAGTGAGTGGACACAGTGTTTAAACACTCCAGCAGCACTGCTGTGTCTGATCCACACTAACACACATTAACACACCACCACCACCATGTCAGTGTGAGTGCAGTGCTGAGAATGACCCTCCACCCACATAATATCTGGTGGTCCTGTGGGGTCCTGATCATTGAAGATCAGGGTGAAAGGAGGAGAATAAAGTCTGCAGAGAAACAGATGAACTACAGTCTGGAATTATAGAACCACAAAGAGCTCCTGTGTGGTCAGAGGAGCTGATAGGATGGACAGTGAGAGGAGAAAACGAAGAGGTGGTCATAATGTTGATCACTCTACACGTTTGTGGGGGAAAATATGAAATCTAATCTCATGTCGGGAAAGTACAGGAGCGTGAGCCTAAGACTCTACACATGTGCCAGTGGCAGATGCCACATGGAGGTGCACATTTGTAGATTTGAAACGAAGTGGTATCTCAGATGTGTGTGTGTGTGTCTGTCAGGCCGATGAGGACCAGGTGCTGGGCTTCCAACAGACCTTTCTGCTGAAACATTACAGCAATGCCTGGGTTTGCACCAATGAGGTCTTCAGGCTTGCCCTGCACAACCTTTGACCTCACACGCTCTCTGTGGTCACATGGCCTTCCCTTCCCCTCTGACTGTGTGTAAGGACCTGTGCTCTGCTTGGCTTGCCCTGATTGGTTCAGACAGGCTCTACTACTAATGACACTGGGCAGCATGCAGATCCAGCTCCAGTTCAAATCGCCGTCCTGGGCTATATTTATAACATATGGCGTCCTTCCGTAAAAGCCTTAAAGCCGTCGCTACGGATGTATGTATATTTAATACCGCAGAGCTTTTACAGGTTGCACAAGACCGGGAACCCTTTCCTAAGATGTGTCGTCTTAGAGAAATGGATGTTTCCGGGACACGGCGAACGCTTGTGTGGCTTTGATTTGATGAAAACATCAGAATCACCAACTGCGCAGATACTGGAACCTGCAGGGGACCAAATCCCGCCCTCTTTCTAATGCTCGTGAGAGACCTTCTGGGGAGACTCCCAGTGGTATAGCAGGGTACAGCATCTCAGATGTGTTGAAGCCTATAAATACCTGACCCAGCGGTGTTGTTTTTAAAGCTACAATCAGTACGTCTCTTTACGCCGTTCGGGTTGGCACAGGGTTGGGCGAAATGGCGGTAAAAATTAGCGCTGTATTTAAAGGCGTATGACGTGACGTTCCTCCTGTCTGTTCAGCTCACGGCCAAAGAAAGCTCATTCCCCCATGTGATCCACCAGCTCAGCCGCTGTACGAACGCTCCGATTGGTGACGTCGCCACTTTGCATCAGTCCAAATAAACGAAAACCTGGAAGAACCAGTGCAACATGTCTGACGGCGGGCAGAACCAGAGACCCGCCGGCTTTACCTGCAACGATTGTCTCCAACCTGATTGAATTGGCTGTGAAGATGGATCAGGACTGAAATCATATCCTGAAAAAATTAGGACAGGATGTCTTTTTAACTCTGTTTAAAGATTGAAATTTGATCAGAGTAGGGGAGGAGCTGAGAGCAGGGGCGGGGCAAGGGGGTGGAATTAAGGTCATATGTGCACTACACTCCACACATGTAGAGTAGCAGTTGTGTACACGTTACCATGACGATGAGCGTCACGAGTCCAGCGTACAGGTAAGCAGACGGATGTGTCCTACAACGTTACAAGGCACATGAGCGGGAGAGACGTAATGGAGGAATTTACAGATGGACTGGAAGATGGTTTCTGTTTGACGCAGATGTTCATCGATTTGATGTGACTCGATCAAAGATGATCTCGCGCCTGCAGAACCGACCGCGAGCGATTGCGCCTGTTCTTGCTCCGTTGCTGTTGCCTTGTACAAGCGAATGCGTTCTCTCCGGGTACGTCATCGGATTCGTGAGTTTACACGGCTGTTATTCTTCTAACAGAACGAAATAGAAATTCTATTGACCCGAACTTCGTTTAATTGCAAAATTTCATTGTGAAATTTTATTACTTGTCCCAAATCGTCTCCAAGATTGGAAAAATAAGCGCCCAACCCCGCCCTGAACGTGGTCACAGGATCTAAACCGGGTCTGTTCTTATGTACTGATTGTAGTTTGAAGTGTTTGAACAGCATGTGCAGTAGTAACGTTTGGTGTGACCTATGGCTTGCAAAGACGTCTTCAAGACGTGTAAGAAATTTTGTGGTGGCCTTTACGGGGACAAACGTACACCAACAAAATGACTGGCTTACGTTCTATATTCAAAGACAATCGGGGTTCTGTTTTTGCAGACCCTTCATTCATCTTCAGACTAGATGCATGTTTGAGGAGTGTCTTCTCGCTCGTTGTTCGGGGGTGAAGATTGTATTAACTCGCGCTGTGTTTACATTTTAACGGATGAGGACAAACTGGATTTTCCGTTTCCCGCAGGTCAGCCCGTCCCCTCGTGTGTCCGGCGAATCTGATCATCTACAACATAGTAAAACGTAAATTCACAGATTGACATTAGTGTGTGTTTAAGGCCGTTTTCACACCTGAATCTGAACCAAAGTTCACGTTTGTCCAGATGGTTCTGGTTTGACGCTGCAGTTTAACGACACACTATAGAAGTGGACAACGTCCGGTCTTCACGTACGTGGGCTGCATCTCCCTCTTTGGTTTGTAGAGGGTGTGAGTCTCCTCGGTGCAGAGAGCTGCTTTTCCAGAATCCAACTTGCTTTGGTTACACTAGTGTCGCGTGGTGAAATGGGCGTGGTGCGATACCCCCAGGTGTGGTCGATTATGCCCAGCAAAGTGGGACTTGGGCACAGAGCTGCTTCTATTTCATCTATTGTTTGATTCGTGGCGATAACCCGTCTTTACTTCCTGTAATTGAAAGTCCCAAACATCTAAACAACCCGTTTTCACACTGCAAACGATCCGGACTCAGACCACCGCTTTAGGTTGGAGCAAATGTGGGTCCTTTGGTCCAGACCGTGATCTGCATCGTCTTTCACACCTGCTGCTTTGGTTCCAACTGAAGGGTCTGAAAGACCCGAACCAAACAATGCAGATGTCAAAGCGACCTAGAACACTGGAACAGAACTTCCTCCGAAACGTGTAAACACAGCCAGTACTAACCTGAACCTTCTAATGTCATGTTTCTCAGGGCTCATCAGATGGTCCACAATGTCCCATTTTGTCGGGGCAAAATTGTGGACCATGTGGGGACCCTGAAAATCCCAAGGCATGGATCTGACATGAGGACAGTTTGTGTTTTTGGTCCTTCGCTTGACTGTAGACACTCCCAGTACACACAAGCCGGGTACGTTGTGGCTCCCTGTGTGACGTAACTAACCCTGTTGTTTTGTTTTTTGCTTCTAGGCAGATGATGACCCCATCATGGGATTTCATCAGAGCTTCATCCTGAAGAACATTAATGAGGCGTGGGTGTGCACCAATGACATGTTCCGCCTGGCGATACACAACTTTGGCTAAAAGCACCTGGGCTGTCAGGGATATGGGGGAGGGTGGAGAACGGGGCGCTCCGACCCCTGTGACGCCTGAACCTCTCAGTCTGCCCTTCATTCATCACTCTTGAGAAACGGCATCGGATTCCGAGACGTCAAATCACAGATTACATGCTGGCACATACAGTAGCGCCTCCTCCAGACACGAGAAGCGTTTCTTTGCAGAAAGCCCACAACAGATTCATCAAAGTGACCCCTCTTTCCTCTGCTGATCTGCATGATGGGGAGCTCAAATTAGAGGACACTGGCCAGAAAAAGACATGCTCATCTAACCTCTGCTGGTTAATATTTGCATTTTAGTTGAGTTTGATTTTGAACTAATAACTGTCTTAACTGTCTCTTTGCTTTAGTACCTTTAGTGTGTGTTCTCCGCTTGCTTTTAGAGTATGCTCCTTCATACTGATCTTCCTTTCTTTCTTTCTTTTTTTTAAACACACTTCTTCTTTTCTCTCCCTCTGAACGTTGGAGCCTCCGTTCATTGTGATGTCAGGTTGCTCTAGCTATCCAAAGAAATGTTACACCACCACCCAGACTCCCCCTCTCCCTTCAGACCAGTGTGCTTCCCACGTTCTGCTCATTGCTTTCTGTGACAATAATTACCAAGCCACGATACACAATAAAACCTTTGACTTTTTCTTAACAATGGCATCATCATCTTCTTCCTCCCCACATCCGACTGCGTTTGCATTTACATAACCGGGTTCACGGGCTTCGTCGCCCGTCATACAGCCAGTAACGACCACGACGCAGCAAAGCTTTACCTGGTGTAGCTGTTAAGTGTCCAGATCTCCAGTTCGTGAGGGGCGTTATTGTGCGAGTGATTCCAGATAAAAGGTTCCAGGCGAAATGGCTCATAACAATATGGGAAGAATAAACAGCTTGTGAGGTTCTGGTTCTGCTCCACAAAGCTGTTGAGGGAGAACCTAGAGTTGGGTTTCTCTGCTTTTGGGTTAGAAACATAAGTTCCTCTGTTCTAAGCTGAAGGAAGGTAGATTATTGTGGAAGCGGCTTGTGGTCCATTGAAAGCTCATGGCTTGTAAGCTTTGTTACAGGATTGTCAGGGTTTCTGATCTTGGGTCTTGATCCAGTTTCCCCAGTTGGCCTTCATTTGTGTAGCACTTACAGAACCTAATACTCAACCAATGGAACGTTTGCTCACTAAGCTCGCCATGCCTTTTAAGGCGGTAGGTGCTGGTGGTGTTGCACAAAGATGATCAGGCTGTAAAGACCCGAGTGTGTCTCGTTGGACGTGTGGGACACGGGTCACAATGCAACTGAATGACTGGCTGAAAGGTCATAGTGTGACGGAAGGGGCTGAATCTGCAGGTGTATGGAAGCACACACTCATACTGGTCTACCAGCAGCAGCAGAAATCCCAGTTTACAGGAGGTTCTCATCAGAACCAGGGAAAGGCTTCTTGCTCCATATGTTGATGGTCTGCAGTTCCCTGGAGAACCTCCTGTAGACTGGGATTGCACTGCTGGTAGACCCAAGTTCAGCTCCATCCTTCACACTGTGACCTTTGGGACGTCCAATGGGATGTTCCCTGTACTATGCCACCTCTTAGTCTAGAATGTCCAAAACTGTGCCCTCTTAACTCTATAGTGCGCTACTTTGGGCTCCCAATTTTATAATAGATCCTAATTTTCAGTCTGTTGTAACCATCCCACAATGCACTGTAATGTGTGCACTCGATTATGGAACCCCCGACGGATGCATTCTGCACCAGGACTGGTCAGGTGCATGGTTTCGGACACAGTTAAAGAGTCCCGATGCACACCCCACCGGTATTTAGATCCATCTGTAGGCCCCTGAAGATACTACCATGTCAAACGCGCGCTGTGAATAATAGGTTACATTTATCGTGCTGTAGTTTTTGCACTGTTGAAAGCTGGCGTCACTTCCTTCAGCCTCCATGCCCGCTCTGCTTTGTGGGGATTCACTCTCTCTTGGTTGCAGAATGAAAAAGGCCGGAAAGAAGGAAACTGATGTTCGCTTTAAAAAATAAAGAAATGCCACGTCCTACGTGTACGTGAAATAAAGGGGACGACTGATGGCAGTGTTCTTTTCAGATGTTGGGTTGAGGCAGTGCTGGGTGAAATGTCAGCTCTGTTTTGAGTAACAGGGTGCTTAAAGGTCGAGGAGTGCATGGTGTAGGGCAGTGAAACTACAGTGTAAAATTTACCTGCGTATCACTCGTCAACATTGCCGCCTTATTGGTCCGGGCGGTTTCTCACAAGTCTCATTAGATTGTACTGGAATAAAGATATCTGGTGCAGCTTAAGGCTGTATAAACCGATCTCAGGGAATTCTCTCACGCAGGTACGAATAACAATGTCAGTGACTGACAATGAATCTGGCTGCAGTTAGATCAGAATGGGTTGATTTTTGTATGTTTTTCTCTGAAACGGTCAATTATTATTGCTTTAAAATGCATGATTTTAATTGTTCTGACAAGTAAAGTTCAATGCTACAGAAAAGTCAACACATTTCGTGCATTTTGAATCATACAGTTCAAATACATACTGACGAAGGAATCCCGTTAAATTCTGTTCCAGCACGGGATTTTATGGCTGAAGCTCTTTTATAAAAGTAACATGAATATAAAAATGATGAAATCAGGGGAGAACTGCAAACTGCATTGTGTCTTTTAACCCTCTGGTTATGTTACGGGTGGAACTGAGCTTTTAAAAAACAGCAAACAAATATGTTTTATTATTTTTGGAGCATTAAAAACATTTCTCCTACAATACAAATATCAAATTTAGACAAAATGATCTGTTTTCAAATTGACACACAATGATATTGATTTTCTTCTTTTTTAAGAAGCATTGATGGTGAAAAACGCTCTTTCGGATGCTTGAACATTATTATTGTCAGCTCCGAAAACAACTGAATTAAATCCCAGTTTAAATTCCAAAGGAGCTTCCAGTGCATGTTTACTGCTCTTTCCATGTCCTCCATGTGTCACTCCATCTGCTGAAGCACGGAGCTTCGTGTATTTATGGATGACCAGTTATCGTTCTCAGCTCATGTTGCAAACCTGACTCGGTCATGCAGATGTTCTCCTTTACAACAACAGGAGAATTCCACCCTTTTCTGTCTAGAGAGGAGCTCAGTCTACTGTCATTTCAAGACTAGAACTGTAACTCCCTACTGGCTGGTCGTCCTATGTGACCATCAGACCAACGTATCCCGAATGCAGCAGCGCGGCTCGTCTTCAACGTCCCCAAATTCAGTCACGTAACTCCTCTGTTGCGTTCCCTTCATTGGCTTCCTGTAGGTGAACATCAGATCCAGAACCTTGATGCTGACCTACAAAGCCAAAAATGGACCAGCACCTCCATACGTGATGGCAATGGTCAAAACTCAAGCTGTACCAAGAGCCCTTTGCACTTCAGGTACAGCACAGCTTGACCCACCATCCCTCAAAACGCAAGGAAAACATGCATCCAGACTCTTTTCTGTTCTGGCTCCAAAACGGTGGAATGAACTTTCCCTGGGGATCTGAACAAGTCCCTCATTGTCTTCAAACGCAGACTGAAGACTGGAGTATTTAACTCCATAAAGAAATTTGTTTCAGCAGGAACTAATTGTGAGGAATCTCTAGATTCTAGTCTTGTCTACTAGTGAAGGATGTTTACTGAGTGAACAACAAAGCACTTTTGTAAGTTGCTCTGGAAAAGGGCGTCTGATAAATGCTGTAAATATAAATGTACATGCAACCTGCATACAGACTCTGACTGATCAGAGAGAGGGGGCGGGGCTGATGCTCAACCTGCATAGAGACTCTGACTGATCAGAGAGAGGGGGCGGGGCTGATGCTCAACCTGCATACAAACTCTGACTGATCAGAGAGAGGGGGCGGGCTGATGATCAACCTGCATACAGACTCTGACTGATCAGAGAGAGGGGGCGGGCTGATGACATCACTGACCCAGATATTGGGTTACAGAAGGAAATATTAAGGGAGTGTTCAAATTTTAGAATAAGCATCCTGAGAAGGGCTAATACTGACATTAAAAATTAAGGAATTAAAGAAATTCAGGAGTTTTGTTTTATATTTATTTAATTTTATTCACACTGTAATAAATCGATTACTAACAGGGTTTCGGAGATAACGTATTAATAGAAACCACGGTAGGTTGCCACAGAGTGAGTAAATGAGTGTACTGTAAATACTCCTAGTTACTGAACAGGTGAGTTACAGTAGATGAATTACAGTAGGTCAGTTACAGTACAGGTGTTACAGTAGGTGAGTTACAGTACAGGTGAGTTACAGTACAGAGTTACAGTGGGTGAGTTACAGTAAATGAATTACAGTAGGTCAGTTACAGTACAGGTAGGTTACAGTAGGTCAGTTACAGTACAGGTAGGTTACAATAGGTCAGTTACAGTACAGGTGAGTTACAGTAGGTCAGTTACAGTACAGGTGAGTTACAGTAGGTCAGTTACAGTACAGGTGAATTGCAGTACAGAGTTACAGTACAGGTGAGTTACAGTAAATGAATCACAGTAGGTCAGTTACAGTACAGGTGGGTTACAGTAGGTCAGTTACTGAACAGGTGAGTTACAGTACAGGTGGGTTACAGAACAGGTGAGTTACAGTAGATGTGTTACAGTAAGTGAGTTACAGAACAGGTGAGTTACAGTAGATGAGTTACAGTAAGTGAGTTACAGTAGATGAGTTACAGTACAGGTGAGTTACAGTATGTAATTTACAGTACAGGACAGTTCAATTTCAATTTTAATTTAGGTTTGCTTTATTGTTGTGACTGTTCTTTTAACAATGTTGCCAAAGCACAGAAACATTACAACAGGACAATAATACAATAAAAATAGTTCTCTCAGGGCGAAAATACGCAGGTCTTGCCCGGACCAAAATGGCGGACACGCTGGCATTCCGCCGGAACCGGAACCGGAAGCGGCGCTCAGCGGAACTGAAAGCGTGAGAGCGGCGGCGGAAGTGTGAGGGGGAAGCAGGGAACCGAGGAACCCCGTTCTGCAGAGGATCGACCTATGGCTTCCAGCTCCGACATCGACATCGAGGGCGCCACGCAGCACCTCCGGGACATCCTGAAGCTGGACCGAAGTGGCTCGTCCGCCGGTAAGTCCGAACCCGCGCCGCCGGCCTCGCGCAGCCGGCCGGTAAACAACCCTTACACAGCCGCCCTTTGGGGCAGTTAGGTAACGGTCAGCCGGCCGCGGAGCACCCGCTAGAGCCGCTCAGTCGCTCCGCGCTTCTGGGTCCGGTTCCGGTTCTGCTTCTGCTTCCGAACCGGCTGAGTCCCAGTGAGAGACTGGGTTGTGGGTTGCCAGGTGCAGTGAAGCTCCCCACAGTCTGCAGCCCCCAAACCCCACACTCAGAAACACCCAGACTGCCTACTCTTGCCACCTTAAATCTCTCTATAGTCTCTGTATTCCTTGGTCCTGGAGGCACCCCTGCCCTCAGATGAACACATTCCAACAGGATGATGCTCGTCCACACACTGCTGCCGTCTCAACATCTCGCCTTGAAGACACAGATACTCTGCAGTGGTCGGTCTCATCTCCAGACCTGTCCCTGATTGAAAATGTGTGGACGCTATTGGACGCTCTATCAACACTCCACCCCTACCACACCATCTGCAGAACTGAGTGAGAACATTCAAGCTGCATGGGATGGATCATCACAGGACACCATTAGGAACCTCTACAACTCCATGCAGAGACGTCTGGCATGTTGCGTTAAACCCGACGCCGTCCTGAGAGACACCACTTCTGTATGAGTAGATCAATAAATATTGATCAGATCAGACTACAGTTATCATCAGTTATTGATCCTGATCACATTTATCCTTCTTCTGGGTGCAACTATTTGCTTCCGAGATCCAGAGTTAGATATTTCAATATTTACTCCATACAGTGATCAGACTTCCCTTCTTCTTTTCACAGAGGCTTCAGCCGGGGAGAGGAAGACGTCCTTCAACGGAGAACTTAATGGACTGATGGGAGCTGAATTTATCGGAGCAGGAGTTCGGACTTCGATGGCAGAACCCGCAGATCACAACTCCGATAAAATGAACGTGTTAGACACTCAGACAATGTAAGCGCTCCAGTTTATTTGTTTACGTAAACGCTTGTGGTTGAAGGACGTGGTATCGAATTAAAATCTCTCTTTTATTAATACTTACATTTTGTTTTCATCACAATAATGTTCTGTTGGAGTTTAAAAAATCAGAATTCTGATTCGGATCGGTGTTTGTTTGGATGAAGAAACCACGGAACGTACGCCAGAACAATGCAATAACGGAGTTGTTGTCCTAGAAACAGTGAACACACCCCACAGTAAGATTGATCGTGTTAGATGACTGTGAGACTCTTCAGAATTTGATCCCCCAAATTCAGCTGTTGGTATGATCACTGCAGGTTCTGGCCTGTCCAACTGGGAGAGAACGTGCTAAAGATCATTTTCACACCGAGAACCACTAGGGGACGTTGCTGTTGGACCGTCCTCACCTGCTGTTGTGTGCGTGCTGAATGTCCTGTCTCTTGATTTGTTGTTTACGTCTCATCTTCTCTTTAGTTCTCTCTCTGGGGATGACGGTTCCACCTGCATTGCCATCACGGCCAGCAATGTGGAAATCGTTGCCAGCCGAGACTCGAGTATTGACAGCAAAGCTCGAGGGAGCAACAAGGTGCTGGAGTTTCTGAAGTTCATCACGAGTTTTCTCCGTCGCAGACGCCGTACGAGTGCCGATCACTCACTCTTCTGTTTTCTTGCAGGTGAAAATCCAACCAGTGGCGAAATACGACTGGGAACACAAGTATTACTACGGCAATCTCATAGCAGTGTCCAATGCGTACTTGGCGTACGCCATTCGGGGAGGTAAGTCCACGCGCAGCTTCTGTTTATTTATTTATCTGCACTTTGCTCAGCTCTCACTCTTGCGATGCATCGATCGGTGCGGAGACGTCCGCAGCGTCCAAACCGAGAACAGCTTTGTCTGCATGTTCTAATGCATCAGAGAGCTTTCCGTCGATCAGACGCTTTATAGCCAGAATCCTGCTGCTGTTTTCTTCCCTGTTACCTTCTTGCTGGTCAGTGATGGACTCTGGTCGGTCCAGGCCTGTTGCGATGATCAATAAGTCGACTACCGTTCAATAAATGGATAAATGGAGTGTGTTTCAGTATCAACCTCTGCATTTACGTGCACGTATCTGAGCCCGCGGTTCGGTTCCATTCACACCGTTTATTCAAGAGATCCAAGAGACGGAAGAGGAAAAAGCGTCCTTTGTAGAACAGAAAGCACGGCAAGAGTTTCAACCAGGCACGGTCGCGCATGACCTCAGACGTTCCCAAAATTTGGGTTATGAATCTGTCAGCGGATGCAGTTTTCCCCAAAGACTGCAGCTTCATCTGGAAAGTTGGGAAGAGAAGGTCCAAACCCACTCGTTTCAAAGCCGCATTCCAGCTCAGGTGTGGGAACATTTTCTGAATGAGCAGAGAGAGCCAGTGTTCTATTAAACAGTGCTGCTAGTAGTAACACTGTTCTCATTTTCAATGGCTGCCCGATCACACCTATTTATGAATAATCAGGCTGTTGGATCACTGAGTTCGGCTGAAATCTGGTGAAATTTAACCATCTTTAGATTCCAATTCCAGAGAATATTATTAACAAATGTTCACTGCTCTGGAATAAAAATGATAATAATAATAATAATAATAATAATGGTGATGGTGGTGATGATGATGATGATGATGATGATAATAATGACCAAAACATGACCATATTATCATCCATTGAAGTTATTTCTTTTGCGAAATAATAACGAAGTATCAATATTTCTGTGTAGCAGCAGAAACACAGCAGGCTGTATGTTTTCGAAGGTACTCGTCTCCCCGGAAACCAAACCAAACCACGCAAATGACCCACGCGCTGTCTCTGAATTCAGTTATTGATGGTAAACGGTGTCACGGACGCGATATTACCATCTTCTACAACATGTATCTCGATGTCGAGAGCTAATATTGGTGATATTGCCCAGCCCTAGTGGGCAGCATTGTGAAGTTAAACTGAGCTTCCCAGGAGTCCACGAGCTGGAGATCTCTCTCTGCAGAGGTTCCAGAAGACATCTCATCCGTCTGAGATGTTCTTCAGTCAGCTGTTACTGGATGTTCCAGACCTGCCAGTAATGAGCGCTTACATCCCGGTGCAGCTGATGTAGAACAGAAGTATATTTTAAACACAATTAAACATTTGAAGGAACTGAATCCTTTCACGTGACCCGCCCATTAACTTACATCACCCAATCAAAATGCACCGTGGACCTGGACACCTGCTTTGCGGAAGTCTCCTTTATCGTGCATTGTCCCGAGTGCGTTACGTAGACTCCTCTGTAACAATGGTGGGCTTTTATCGGTTCTGGGGTCTTGGGCTGAGGGTCTGAGGACAGAGGAGGTGTCCAGAGCCACCATAAGATAATCCTTTATTAGTCCCACACTGGGGACATTCACAGCAGCAAAGGGACAAACAATAAACTAACTAAACAAAACGGACAAATGGGATACGCTCCTGTGTTTGTAGGTTGATGGAAAGTTGATTTAACGTGTCTAGGTTCTCATCAGACCAGCTCAGTGTGCGTCCGTTCCATTCCTACTTTATCGCTGTGTCCTCGGAAAGAGGCGTTAGGACACAAGGAAAGGAAAGGGGATCAAAGGCCTCGGTTACGGTTCGAGATTCACCGTCTGACTTCTTTTCAGGTGCCAACAACCATTCTATGATCCGGGTGCTCCGACTGGGCTCGACTGAGCGCACCCTGCTGAAGGGCTTCACCGGGGCCGTCACGGACCTGGCCTTCGCCCACCTCGACTCCAACTTGCTGGGCTGTGTGGATGAGGCGGGAAACATGTTCATCTGGCAGCTCTCCAGCCACAACAGCAAAATACAGTATCCTTTTCTAGCAGCAAGGGTTGGGATGTTTACCCATCGACCGAGTCCAGTGCGTCCTCTCGCGCGCCTGCTGAGAGCGAATGCTGTTCGGACAGAGCTGCTTCTTCAATAAACTCACTAAACAATTCATAGCCTTATTATCTTTGACCTCATTTCTCAGAGACGAAGTGATCGTGCACATCCGGAGACCCGAGGACACGCTGCTGAACTCCAACCGCAGGCTGATCTGGTGTCCCTTCATCCCTGAGGACAACGAGGAAAATCCAGAAGACTCCTGTCAGACCTTGGCTCTGTTGCACGAGGACCGGGTAACAGCACCATTCCCACACATGCTCCTCGTTATTTTAAAAACGACTTCCAGATGTTTTAGATGTTTTATTTACTCTCCATGATCCTAAAAAGTCTATTATTACTAAGAAAAGTATCTTTTGTGGACATTTGATCTTTATTCTCACTTTATTGTAATTATGTTGAGAGATGGAGACTAAAAACATAAAACTGAAGAAATGTCCTTTTTTAAATTTCGTCCTTTGGCTGAAACGATGTCAGGTGTACGATTCTCTGACATCGACTGGCGCATCTTTGTACAGACACTCTTCTCCTCAAACCCCCTCTGATACAATGAAGAGCTCATAGTGGTTTCTATGTTGGAGAGATCTCCACACCCTGCTGCAGCAGAGCAGCTCCAAACCATCACACTCCCACCACCAGGCTTCACAGGTCATTTGAGGTTCTTGGTCTTCTGTGCCGACCCTTCTCAAGGATGCCCCGTGGACGTCTCCCTGGGGAGGTGTCCCACCGGGAGGAGACCGCGGGGTAGACCCAGGACACGCTGGAGGGACTTTGTCTCTTGGCCGGCCTGGGAACACCTCGGGATCCCTCCCGGGGAGCTGGCTGAGGTGTCTGGGGAGAGGGAGGTCTGGGCATCCCTGCTCAGACTGCTGTCCCCGCGACCCGGCCCCGGATAAGCAGAAGATGATGGACGGACAGTCTTCTGTGCCCAAATAATTGACCTTTAGGTTCATCTAAGAACTTCATTCTTACCCTGGTGAGGTTCTAGTTTCCTCCCATTTACGTTGATCTGTTTACGTTTGGCAGACGCCCTTATCCCGAATGACTTACAGAAGTGCTTTGCTGTTCACTCGGATGTCCTTAGCTAGTTAGAAGAGGCTGGAATCTGAAGCTCTCCATGTGCACGACTTTCAAAACGTTGGGGATGTTTGTTAGGGATGGGCTCTTAACGTGACGCACCTGTCCAACTTTTCAGTGTTACGGTGCTTTTTGTGCTTGTTGTCCAACAAGGAGCTCAACAGCAAAATTCACAGCTGGTGTTCGACCAGTACATTTCCTACTTCGATTAGAATTGGACAGTCGTCCTCCTCATGCTGTTCACATTTTGATGACAATTCAAAACCATTTACGTCAGGGTGGTCTGCCTGATGGATGACCTGCCAGTGTAACTGACCACACCACCAGGCACAGAGATCTTGCATTGGTCACAGAGCGTTTATTCTGGACAGTGGGCCTCTAGGCCGATTTACGCTGAGCAGAAATGGTGGCCTCCAATGATGTTGGAGATACCAAAGAGGGGTCTATGCATCAGCCACTGTTGTCACCAGACGAGCCTGTGGTTGTGGTGGTGGTGGTGGTGATGATGATGCAGTGTGGGCAGGTGTGTCAATACAGAACTGCCCTACATACTACACAACTTCATTAATCCAGTCGTTGTGCCTATGCATGAACAACACAAGCGTAATGTCATCGTCGTGGACGACAGTGGACATAGACGACCCCATAACTTCAGTGACCCGAAAAGCCAAATATCCCTAACTTAAACATAGTGTCCTTATGTTTAAGTGTGTAAAGGTGTTTCACGTTGACGTTCACGTCACTGTCTACCTGCGTCCCGACTGCTTTTGTTTTGTCTGCAGGCAGAGGTTTGGGACCTTGATATTCTTCGCTCGAGCAACAGCATCTGGCCCGTGGAAGCCACCGAGCTTAAAGAGGGTTTTATCACTATTAGAGGACACACAGCGGTAGGTGTTAATCTCTCTCTCTTCATTAGCATCACATTTTGCCCTCGTTTTCATTTACGAGTTCATGAGCTCCACCGCGCTGGAACTGCTGTCTGCAGCACTGCTTTAAGCTCAACGCCAGCTCTGCTTTTTGTGCAGCGCATCAGTGAGGGAGCTCTGTCCCCTGATGGCACCGTCCTGGCCACAGCGAGCCACGATGGTTATGTAAAATTCTGGCAGATCTACATTGAAGGACAAGACCAACCGAGGTACATGTAATGGTGTTTACTGTCTTGGTTTATTTTTGTATTGAGGAAAACGTTTATAAAATGTCATGATCAATGTCACTCGTCAAACAATAGTTTCCCCCAGAAGGAAGATGAAGGTGTTCAGGATCAATATCTGATGATAACTGTAGTTTGATCTGATCAATATTTATTGATCTACTCATACAGAAGTGGTGTCTCTCAGTACGACATCAGGTTTAACACAACACGCCAGACGTCTCTGCATGGAGGTGTAGAGGTTCCTAATGGTGTCCTGTGATGATCCATCCCATGCAGCTTGAATGTTCTCACTCAGTTCTGCAGATGGTGTGGTAGGGGTGGAGTGTTGATAGAGCGTCCAATAGCGTCCCACACATTTTCAATCAGGGACAGGTCTGGAGATGAGACTGTCCACGGCGTGGTATCTGTGTCTTCAAGACGAGATCTTGAGAAGGCAGCAGTGTGTGGACGAGCGTCGTCCTGTTGGAACAGAGCACCGGAGTGTGTGTTCAGAAAAGGTAGAACCACTGGTTGCAGAACCTCATTAATGTAACGATGGACTGTTACACCAACACACCAGACCTTCTGGACGTGTTTTGAGTCCATTGACCTTGGTGCTGACCAATACGAAAGTCTGAAGATGACCCGCTGCCGTTCTGAGACAGTCTGCTGTGACGTGGTTTGCAGTCGGTAGATTCTTTCTGGGTGAAACTCTTGTGTTGATGAGTTTGTCTGATGTTTCACGTGTGGCTGAGTGTAATTCTGTTTCTGCAATGATTCAGTTCAACTCTTCCCAGCAGATGCCTACATGAATGGCAGCCCCATAACGGAAGGCCTCTCTCCTGCCTCCTCTTCTGCGACAACCACAAGAAACAAGACCCAGAGTACGTCAGTGTGAAGTCCCATCAGGAGCTTCAAATTCTGATTATTAGCGGCTGCGGTCGTGAACACTGTTTTAATGGCTTCTAAAATCTGTCGTCTGGATTGTGTGTTTCGGCCGCGGTGAACCTTCTCCTCTTTCTTTCTCTCTGCCCTTCAGAGTGCCGTTCTGGCGGTTCCTAATCACAGGAGCGGATCAGAACCAGGAGCTGAAGATGTGGTGCACGGTTTCCTGGACCTGCCTACAGACCATCAAGTTTGTGCCTTTCCTGTGTCATGTAAACGTCACCGACCCAAAACCAGGATCTCAAACGATGACGGTTCTTTCTGTGTTGCAGGTTTAGTGCTGACCCGTTAAACTCGAGTGTCCAGCCCAGTCTGAAAGCCAGTCTGGATCTCTCTGCCGAGTGCCTCATCCTCTCGGACGTGCAGAGGAAGGTCTGCACCTTCTCCCTATCTATTATTTACAGCGCTGCTGTGAAAACGCACTCACTCACGCCGACTTTAATGGCATGCCATTTAGGGTGGCTTGCTAGACAAACTGCATTACCTGAGATATAGCATTAAATTTTA
>CM067508.1:34722893-34802893 GCA_034509495.1 Acestrorhynchus altus
CTCTCTCTCTCACTCTCTCTCTCTCCCTCACACACTCTCTCTCTCTCTCTCCCCCCTCTCTCAGCCTCTCTCTCTGTCTCTCCTCTCTCTCCTCTCCCTCTCTCCCCCTCTCTCCTCTCCTCTCCCTCTCTCCCCCTCTTTCCTCTCTCTCCTTCTCTCTCTTTCTGTCCCTCTCTCTCTCCCCCCTCACTCTCTCCTTCTCTCTCTCTCTCCTCCCTCTCTCTCTCTCTCCTTCTCACTCACTCTCTCCTCTCTCTCTCTCTCTCTCTCTCCTTCTTTCACTCACTCTCTCTCTCTCTCTCTCTCCTTTTTGAAGTGCGTACAGCAGAAATAATAAAGCATTAAAAATGGCTAATAAAGGAACCGTTCTGAGGCCGTCGTGAAGCTGAATCAATCCTATTGTAGATGCAGTGCAGACCACAGGAGCCTGAACATACTTCCCAAAAGATTAAATCATGTGTGTTGTCGGAAGCTTTGCACGCTGTAATATTTTTAATGTCTGCTGAAGGGAGAACGTTAATATGATATGATGTATATGAATGGTGTCCTGCCAGATCGTCATGGAGTCTCAGTGACAAACTCCACGTTCGTCTTGGTGGAGACGACCAACTGGTGCCAGATCAGCCGTGGTCTTCATTTATTTGACACTGTTTGTTCACCTGACACTTTAATTGCATGTTGATCTGCGAAACCCTTGCTCCAAGTGTATGAAATAGCACCTCTTTCACCCGTGTCTTTGCAGAATACCACGGACGCCATCGGCAGGGCTGCTGCTGAGGCCATGCAGGGACCCATCCAGGCAGCTTACAAAGATGCTTTCCAGAGCATCGTGCTCCCCGTGTTCGAGCGTGGCTGCCAGTCCATGTTTCAGCAGATCAATGACAGCTTTAAACAGGGAACCCATGAGTGTAAGAACCACTAAACCTGATTGGAACCTCTTTCTTGGAAACGTAGTCGGCGTATTAGAGGATAGATGGCGTGTCATGGAGAGGGAGAGCGTGCAGGTTTGATGGCGTTATGAGGAGTGGATTGCTTTACTAATCCCTCTCACCCCCAAACAGATATTCAGCAGCTGGAGACGCACGTGAAGAACAGGAAGCAGCGTGAGCAGGACGCTCGAGACCCTGTGATCGCTCAGCTACAACAGATGATCGACACGCTGCAGAGTTCTCAAGATCAGCTGGCCACCACGGTAGCCGCCAGCGTGCGCTCCGAGGTTCAGCACCAGCTCCACATGATCGTGGGAAAGTAAGCCACCCTCGCCCACACTCACTATGGTGGAGATTTGATTTCCACCTTCAGTCAGGAATCACGACTCACTGAGATCTCGTTGAAGAGTCTGTATATTGAAGTTGTCTTTCTTTCCTCCTGATAATCTGCTCTGGAGGTACAGATTGATTTGTTGCTGAAGGCGAGGCATAAATAGTTGGTATGCAGAAGCCTGCTTAAGCCTGGATTTAATTTCTGCCAATAGAGCCCGTTTGTCTTTCTCACAGCGCTGTGTTTTATGGAACATTGTACTGCAGTTGGAGACACTTATTAAAAATCCCCCCTTACAGTGTTTGTTCTGTGTCGGCAGAAACAGTTTGTAATTGCTGTTTCGTACTAATTTGCTTTCGCGCGGCGTTAAGTAATTACGGCCTCGTCTTTATGAATACTAAAGCAGTGATGTCATCTGGACTGTAAATCTGTGGTGTTTGTTCTGCTGTAAATACTGAACGTAGTGCGTCGCGCTCAGTTGGTTTCTAAATCGGCTGTGACGTTTCAGTATTAATGCACACCCAAACCAGTCGGGACTCCCCAGCTCCGATTCAGCCGCCAGCCGATGCCTGTGCCGCTCATAATCACGCTGGGTGTGATGTGGGGAGAGAGAGCACGGCCAATTTTACTCTCTCGGGCTCCGACTGTCAGTGACGAGAAGCACGAAGCCGGATTCGAACCTGCGCGTTCATCTCGGAGACGCCGTACATATTATTAACGGACGACACCGGTGATCAATCTGAATGATACCATTAGAGGTAAAATAAAATGATGCACCAAGAAGGAATGAAAAATAATATCTAAGTGACGAGTTGATGAGGCGTACAGGTTCCGTACGGCGTCCTGCAGAACATTTTCACACAGATGTTGCAGCTGTGATGTCTCCCCAGACAATGGCTCACTGGACCGCCGAAGACAAACGCGGTCCCACTTCTGTTTACAGTGTCTGATAACCACTAGCTCCCTAAGAGCTTGTTCAGAATGACCGACATGGCAGGCAGTTCTTCAGATCTTTGATCCTCCTCTCAATGTCTTGTCCACTAAGCAAAATGTCCCGGTGAGCGTCGCGACCCGGCAGTCTCAGAGTCTTTTCTTTCAGTCTGCAGGACTCGATTCTGACACAGGTGCAGCGCATCGTGAAAGGCGAAGTGAGCCTCGCCATGAAGGAACAGCAGGCAGTCGTCACCTCCAGCATCATGCAAGCCATGCGCTCAGCTGCTGGGACCCCTGTTCCCACTGCCCACCTCGACTTCCAGGCCCAGCAGGCCAGCATCCTGCAGCTCCTGCAGCAGGGCCAGCTGAATGAAGCCTTCCAGCAGGTCAGAGAAACATATATATATATATAATTGTGTGTGTGTGTGTGTGTGTGTGTGTGTGTGTGTGTGTGTGTGTGTGTGTGTGGTATGTTTAAATGTGTGTGTGTGTGTGTGTGTGTGTGTGTGTGTGTGTGGTATGTTTAAATATATGTGTGTGTGTGTGTGTGTGTGGTATGTTTAAATATATGTGTGTGTGTGTGTGTGTGTGGTATGTTTAAATATGTGTGTGTGTGATCATCTTTCAGGCACTGTCTGCAGCTGACTTGAACCTTGTGCTGTATGTGTGCGAGACCATCGACTCTCAGCAGGTGTTTGGCCAGAACCCATGCCCTCTGCACCAGGCTGTGCTGCTCTCGCTCATCCAGCAGCTCTCCACCAACCTGGCCACTCGCACTGACCTCAAGATCAGGTTAGTCCACCTGTGTGTTCAGAGTATATAGGAATTCGGCTTCCAAACAGTAAAGACACTTAGAACTTAGAACTTAGAACTCCCCCACTGATGTCAGTGCTCCACTGGCCACGCTGGTCTTCTCTTCAGACCCGCTCCGGTGTTAGTCTGAGCTGCGTATGAGCCACCGCTCACACCATTCCTGCAGCAGACCCCGTAAGTGTTCTTCAGTGTCCAGGACGGGAAGGGGCTCGTTACTGGACTGGTCAGTTGAATCGGCGGTGTTGGGAAGAGGGAGCGTCTTAAAATCTGCATTGCAGGGGTGCCTTCAAGACCAGGGTTGAGGACGTGTGATGAGAGACGGTGGTGAGTGCAGTGTCCTGCACCAGTGTTTATTTGGAGTTTCAGAGATAGACTGCTATCTTTGTTTGTCCAGTGTGGGTTTTTTTTTCATTATTACGGGAACTGTCTGAACTTAGTGTCGTCTAATTACCACGATCGAGAGGGCAGTGCCACGGTGTGTTTAACACTGCCCTTACACACACCGCTGGACTGTCCTAAAGGGCATTCAGCTGTTCAACAGCTCAACATCAAAGCTTTCTCCAGCTGTCCCCAGAAATGCCCTGTTTGTTGTTGTTGTTGTTTACATTCGAACCATGTAAAGTTATTCCCTGGACTTCACGTGCTTAAATGACCGGTAGCGTATGCCGGGGCAGTGCCCAACACAACTGCTAAAGTAGTTGCACATAGTAATCGGAGAGAATTGGATGATTGGAGTATTAAATGAGGCCGTTGGACGTCTGCCAAGCTCGTTTAAACAGAATTACTGTCCGTCTTAATTACCTCGTTCGTTTTGCGTGATGATCAACCTGCATACAGACTCTGACTGATCAGAGAGAGGGGGCGGGGCTGATGATCAACCTGCATACAGACTCTGACTGATCAGAGAGAGGGGGCGGGGCTGATGATCAACCTGCATACAGACTCTGACTGATCAGAGAGAGGGGGCGGGGCTGATGATCAACCTTCAAAAATCTTGATCGTTGTCCAAATAAAATAGAATAACATTGTCCTTTATTAATTTGAAGTAATTTTTTTGATCAAAACATGGAAAAATTCATACAGATATTTAAAATGAAGACACGTTTGAGTAGCCTAGCATGTGTGACTGTCTTCTATAACTATGTTTTTATTGTTTGATGGATAAACGTACGTTAAACTACAAAAATGTCCTGCAAAATTGTCCCGTTGGTGTAAAAGTGCGATACATTTTTGCCTTCTTGCCTCAGATGTTCTCAGTTCAGCAAATGAAGAATAACTGCGTCTACAGTCAGTAGAGATGTCCGCGGCCGAGTGTGAATTTAATTTCAGTTATACGGTGGAGGCTTGTTTGTAATTGAATGGGGTTTTGTGTACGACTGTACTTCTGCACGATCAGTTAATCAGATCCCTGCTGGAAAACTGCGGGGACCCATCTGCAGTATTTGTAAAGCATATCAACAGTATGTCAGCAGGACACGCTGTTTAATTGAGATCTGGAAAATGTATTGATTGGAACACCCCCTACCAAGTGTCCCCTGCGCTGTCCATGGCAATGACCTTGAGTGAACGGCCGGCGGGCTGGAGCTCCCAGGCACGACGGGCGGGTTGTGTTGAGCAACGTTGAGCTGCACTGAGCTTCGCTTTAGTGAAGCTCTCTTCAGGATGCCGGGCTGGATATGTGTGCTGAGGGAGAACCTCCGGCCTCCCTCCAATCACAGCCTAATGTTCGTCTCCTGCGCTGCCATGTCCCTTTACTGCTCTGAAAGAGTTATGGAGGCCAAGGCCGTCTCTGAATTCCACCCATGGAGGTAGCTGTATGGTACTGCCCTTATGGTCACACACTACTGTGTGACCAGTGCTTTTCAGGTACAGTGAAGGCCAATCGAAATTGTACAACTGATGTCACACATGAAACAAAGGATGAAGACATAAACAAGGAGGAACCAAGCTCACAAGGGAGAACCCGTCCTCCTCTGCTCATGGACCCTGGTACACTGAAGTAATGCTGGTTTGATGGTGGACGTAATTGTAACAGAAGCGGATCATTTGTCCAGGTCCAGTAGCCTGAAGGTGGGTAGTCGACCAGCCAGGGCCGGAGCTCCTCCTGCCACCCCTTCACATCGGTCATCAGCCCAGATGTCATTAGTTTGGTGTTTAGGTTTGTGGAGAACAGAGAATGTAAACATCACCAGAGTGTGGTCAGTGACTCCAGCAGATCTGACTATAATAAACATGGACATTCGACATCATTCAGTGTCCAACCGTGATGCCGTGAAGAGGTCAGCCGGCACCATTAACATCCCAGTTTATCATAAATCCCAGTGTCCATGAACCCCTGGATCTGACGCCTGTAACTCTGACATCAATGACCAAAAGCTACTGAACGAGTACGTTTTCAGCCTCGACTTGAAGACCGAGACAGTGTCTGCTTCCCGAACATTATCTGGAAGGTGATTCCAGAGCTGGGGGGGCTTTGTTGAGGAAAGGCTCGTCCCCCTGCTGACGCCTTCTGAATCCTGGGAACCAGTAGGAAGCAGTGATGGTGATGCTCCTGCGGTTCCTGGGCCACAGCTTTTTCTAGAATCTTAGATATAAATGTAGAATTAGAAACACGTCTGTAATTGTCCAGGAGACACTGGTCCAGATCTGCACGTCTTTACGTAGGTTTGATTGGGTTCATCTACAGAGCAGGAGCGGAATTTGTGGAGTATATAACTGTGGAAGTGGATGAAAGGCATTCTTCTGTATCTGTGTTTTGCTCGGTGTTCCGTGGCACGTGAATTTTAACCCGTTGTGATCATATGAAGGTGGTCTGTCAGATCTCATGGCTTCATGCCTTTTCGAGATCTGTTATCTAGAAATAAAGGTGGTGAGAGTATTTCCTCGTAATGTAGATATCAGAGGTCTGGAGCAGAACTGCTGATGGGATAATCCCGTTTGATTGCCTACAGGAAGGTTCTTCCAACTCTTGGCACAATCTGACCTTCACAGAAGAGCCACAGGAGGGGAACCTCCGAAACAGGCCGATCCATTTTGGACGTCTGTGGGCTGAATCGTCCATCGATCGCTGCGGCGACTTTTCCGTGACTTTGACGCCTCTAATAAGTGGTGGAGGTGCTGAGCGGTTCAGGCCTGGTAATGAAACGTGCTGTCATATGGTTCAGCTCCTCTTAATTGTCTTAATTAGGGGGGGCTCGGTGCGGCGCAGGGGGGTTGGATGTGAAACGCGGGGTCAGAATGTGAACCGTGCATTTCGACGACACGAGAGGCTAATGGCTCTTAAGCCTGAAGATTACCACGGAGAACACGGCGGCAAGGGTTTTAAAGGCACTGAAACACGGCCTACAGATGTGGAACCGGAGCGGTCTGATACAGGGCCTCGGAGCTTAGCCATCTGGAGCGGGGCGTGGCGCAGCAGTGGGAATGTCGAGCTTTTTTTTATATCTATTTTAATATTATTCTTTTTATACGTCCGACACTTTCATGGTAACGAGTGCTGGCGAGGTAATTAAGATGACCTCTGTGGAACATGCCGTGGAAGATGAGGAACCTCGCGCAGTGTTGCCCCAGCAATGTCGTTGCACTTGGAGGGCAGATGGTGAATCTCCCCCTGTATTCGGACAGGTGGCATTTTACTAATCCATAACCAGGTTTTATCAGGCTCTGTCTGCTGGGGGAAACAAAGGGGGGGGTGGCTTTGTCCCGGAATAGCATTAAAGAAGCTGCAAAACATCCTCTGCCAGTGCAGCTGCTAAAGATCGGCGAGTGTGTGCTGAAGAGTGTGTGTGGTTTAATCAGGACGTATCAAAGATCACCCCTGCTTCTCCGATCCAGCGTTAATTGCTGGAGTGCCGTCTCAGTGCAGAGGGCCTTTTGAAAGTAATGAGATTAGGCTTCAAAGCAAACTAATAACGATCTGAAAAGCAGAGATTAAAGGAGCTCGCTCTGATCGGAAAAGCGGGAAGGAAACGGTTGGAATTCCGAGGTTTACCTTTTTCTGTAAATTTACTTTAAAGTCCAACAGGATCCAATCCTTCACTCACCGTTTGACGAGTTCAGTTTCAGATTTGGCCCCATACACTGATCAGCCACGACTACGTGATCTACCCTCACTGTCCACACGATCTGCTCCTCTGACCACACAGGAGTTCTTTGTGGTTCTATAATTCCAGACTGTAGATCGTCTGCAGACTTTATTCTCCTCCTTTCACCCTGATCTTCAATGATCAGGACCCCACAGGACCACCACAGAGCAGATATTATGTGGGTCATTCTCAGCACTGCAGTCACACTGACATGGTGGTGGTGTGTTAGTGTGTGTTGCTGGTGCGAGTGGATCAGACGCAGCAGTGCTGCTGGAGTGTTTAAACCCCTCAGTGTCACTGCTGGACCGAGAACAGTCCACCGACCAGAAATGTCCAGCCGACAGCGTCCTGTGGGCAGCGTCCTGTGAGCAGCGTCCTGTGAGCACTGATGAAGGACTAGAGGACGACCAACACAAACTGTGCAGAAACAGATGAGCTTCTGTCTCTGACTTTACATCTACAAGGTGGACAGATAGAGTGGACAGTGAGTGGACACAGTGACTGTAGAAACAAGATCATGATGTTATGGTTGATTGAACTCCAGACAGAATGTTCAGCCCTTTCTCAGGAAAGTTGTGCTTCTTTAATATTAGGTTTTTATGAATATTTAACAGAACCGGATCTTTCCTGTTGTCCAGTCCCTCTGGCTGCAATCCTTTATTTTGTCCCCTAAAAATGCAGGGCCTGTGTCTCTGGCCGGTTGCCTTGGACATTTCTTGGATGTGATTTTACAACAAATAGAATACAGTTCAAAATTTCACACACACTTAAATACATCCATTAGAATTGTCCTCATCATCGAGTATCGAATGATACCAATATTGATCGTCTTTGTGTTCAGTAATAATCAGGAACTCGGTGATTATTTACAAAGTGATTTTACTTTCAGTAATAGTTCATATAATGAGACGTTCTCGCCTCAGTCCGTATCCCGCTCCGTTTATGTCCCGATATAGATATTAATATCCATATATCGCTCGGCCCGTATCCCACTCCGTTTATATCCCGATATAGATATTAATATCCATATATCGCTCGGCCCGTATCCCGCTCTTTTATATCCCGATATAGATATAAATATCGATATATCGCTCAGCCCGTATCCCGCTCCGTTTATGTCCCGATATAGATATTAATATCCATATATCGCTCGGCCCGTATCCCGCTCCGTTTATGTCCCGATATAGATATTAATATCCATATATTGCTCGGCCCGTATCCCACTCCGTTTTTATCCCGATATAGATATTAATATCCATATATCGCTCGGCCCGTATCACCTCAGTAGTGTGTGGTCAGAGATAGATACACTGGATAGATGCTGGATGTATGACCTTTCTGTGCTGTTAGTTCTGCTGTGTTCTGATATTCAGGGTGAGGGGCTAAGTGACGTGTATGTGGTTAAAAGTCTGGACTTTCACTCGTGCTCACCCCAGAGGCTCGTTAGTTTCACACATTTTATAGTAGCTTTGGCTGAATTTGAGTCAGATATATAAAAAAAAAACATTGACCAACTGACGACATGAGGGGCAGCGAACTGCAACAGAGGTTCTGCAGTCAAGTGTGAGGGCAGATGCTAAGCGTAGGTCTGTTGGAACCTTTCCACATCGTTCACCACACACGTATCGGAAGGCAAAACAGGTTCTGTTTGCTAGTACTGGAATACAAATAAGTGCACTGCTTGAGTGAGCCGTGTGACAGCTGTACAGGTGTTTCCCACAGCATTGTGTTTAAGCTGTACCAGTCAATCCCCATTTTTTAGACATGCTTTGAAGGTAATGACTGCAGACATGCTGCTGTTGGTGGCATGTCTTGAGGGTCTCGAGGCTTTTAAATAGAGTACAGCTTATAGATGTATTTAGTGTCTGCATCAGATTTGAAAACATGTGACCACACTTGAGGGCACTTTTGGCTTGCCACTGCCCTGAAGGTGCCTTGGGCTTGTACCAAACCTGGGCACTGACGTGATGTTCCCGACACTAGAGGGAGGAAGACGAGCACATGCTTCTTCCGATACATATGACGCCAGTGTAACGCCACTTTTCAAACTGTTGACATTTGCATCCTCACTGGACAGCTCGGGAGAAAGCACCGGGTCCCCAGCTCCGCTGCAATGGCTGACAGACGCCTGTGCTGACCATCATCACACTGAGTATGTGATATGGGAAGTGAGCGCCACCTACCCACTCAGGCCAATTTCGCTCGCCCTCTAGGGCCTGGCTGCCGATGGCAAGTAGGATGACCCGGGATTCGAAAATGCAATGCTGTGTTCATGGTGGTAGTGTCTTAGACCACTGAGCCCCGAATGCACCATCGGGACACTCCTCCCGACTGTGTGCGAGGGTATTGAGTGGAGCTTCATTATTTTCAGACTACATTTTCATCACCACTAATGTGTCGTAAGATGTTTATCATCTTCATGTTTTATCAGCAGTGAAGCCACACCCATCTCAGTCATTTATACTGACTGATTCACATGGATGTTCCTCCCCAGTTCTTGCCCGAACGGCTGGCGAGCGGACACTGCTGTACTAACTGTGACTTTCCGCCCCCCGTTAGGCTCCACCTACAAATCATGGTCATCTCTGTATACAAACACAAAAGTGATTTCTAATCCACATCATTTCTAGCGTAGCTGCTGTAGTTGAGTGGACGTGATTAAATGTCTCCCTCCGAGAGCTTTTGCTGACACTAATCTGCTGCTAATGCAATTCTGAACAGCACCAGTAGTCCTGGAGTCTACTGGATATCAGTTTTGTCCACTCTGATGTTGCGACGTCTACAGGCGGTGACGTAAGAAAATAAAATCATGACAAGATTTGCTGTCAGGACGCAGGTGATGCTGGCATGATGATGGCTGTGATATAACTGAGCTGTGTTTTTTTTTTTTTTTTTTTTTTTGTGTGTGTGCAGTTATCTCGAGGACGCTGTGATGAACCTGGACCATGGGGACCCAGTCACCAGGGACCACATGAGTGCCGTGTTGTCCCAGGTGCGGCAGAAGCTGTTCCAGTTCCTCCAGCAAGACCCCCACAGCCCCCTAAGCAAGCGTGCCCGCCGCCTCATGATGATGCTGCAGGGCCTGGTCAGCCACTAGTGTCCTGCTCTCCTGTTTGACCGGCCGGACCACCCCTCCATGCCTCATCCTACAGTCTCTGCGATGTTTGCGCGCCTCTGCACTGCCCCCTCCGCCTGTACAGCTGCTCACGCTTCGCTCAGTAGCTCAGACGACCTTGAGTGGCTTGCATGATGGGAGTTGTAGTCCAGACCCATAGACTCATTTTTCTTCACGATGCTGCACTACATTTCCTCTCAAGCCCTCAAAGTTGGCAAAAGACAACCCTTGTGGCAATCTGATCCAGCCTTTTGTCCGGTTTGTCCTCCGTTTTTCCCCCCGTAGTACGGAAAAGGTCTGTCCACATGAAACAGGATTTACTTCGGTGCATCTGGAGCTTCTGTGTTAACCATCCTCGCGAAACCACGAGACCGCATCACTGATCTGTGATTACATTTCCCCTTTGAACTGTAGTTGTGTTCCGGAGAATCTATCGCGTCCGACCGTATCTGTCCACGGCCAGCGCTGAACTAGATCCTGCTCAGCTCGCATGTTGATTCCAGAAACCACAGCTAACCGAGTGCTTCGTTCCGTTCGTATGGAAGCTCTCGGACGGCGCGCCGAGGCCGTTATTTGGCTGTTGGTAACTCGCAGTGCTCCTGTCGGGTCTCCAGAGGACAGGCATTTGTGTGGCATTTATTTGCATTGATATTAACTGGCTCTTTTGTATGCTGGTTCCGTGGCCTCTGTAGGTGGGTGGTGGATCTCCCTGTCCTCCCTTCCTGCTTTTCTTCTCGCTCGTCCTCTTCATCACAGATTTCGTTCTGTTTCCTGCCCCCTTTTGGATGGTTGATGTCGAGTAAACTGACTGAGAAGCCAAGTTCGGCTCCGTTAACTGATTGTATTTGCTTCAGATGGAGCCGGAGCACCGATTGGGAACGCTGTTAAGTCCGAAAGAGAGGATACTGCTTGGTCAGTGAAGTAAGAACACCTTTACAGAAAGTGCCTTATCATCTTGTTTTGCTAGGTAATCTTGGTGACCTGCCTCTGGATCCCCCGTCAGATTGGGCCGTACAGCTTTTAGTGTTCGGGAAGGACGTAAACGGGATAGCCAGGAATGTGCTGGAGAAATATTCAGTTTGAAGTGCTAGAAACAGACTTGCCAATTGTCCCCGTTAAGGAATGTCCTCCCAGCTGTTCCGTGAGCGCAGTTTTGTCTTCTTTTTTGTCTTCATATCCAGATAAATCAGTGTTTTTCTTTTTTTTTTTCCTTTTCTTAATATCTAGTACTTAACCTACATGCAACTGACACACCTAAGCAGTTATTGATCACTGGGATCTTGAGCCACTTTTGGGATGCGCTCAGCCGAGAATGCTTGCATGCTACTGAGGAAAGCCGTGTATATTTGGATTAAAATGCCTTTTTTCCCCCACAGTTCTGTCCCCCGTTATGTTGGCCATCAGATATAGGTTCAGTTGTAAAACCCATGTTCGTCTAATGGCTTTTCTTTTCCTTAAGTCATTTATATTATGACATTGTAGTAGATCTTTCATGCATCTCTTTAAAAAAAAAAACGAAACTTAAAAAAACGAAACAAAAAAACGTCCCGAGGTCAAATAGCCCGAGTTTCTTTTTCCTTTCTATCTAGTTCTCTTGTTAAGAGCACCCTCGTGTTGTCTGCAGCAACAACGACTAACCTTGTTCCGCAGTGTTAGGCAGGTAAACGCAGTGTAAAAGAATAAACCCACTGGTTTTGATGCTCTTGAAAAACCGTTTTAGTACCGTTTAATAGCGATCAGGGTTCGGCATCAGAATCGTATAGACGTGAATGTCAGAGGCTTGCACATAAACTCTATTAAACTTGTTTTTTTTCCAAGTTCGCATTTAAGACCTAGCTCCTGTTTTGTGTCTGATGACTGTGGATCATTTGTAATTTTCCCTTGTGATTTGAGTTCCAGTCCCTGTGTTTTTGGATTATTATGTTGTATATTTTACACGTTTCTTTTACCCTATAGATGTTTTGGAATAAAAAAAAGAAAATACTTTGTTCAGTAAACGTTTTGTCATTGATTTTTGTCTCTCTGTGAGGGGACCACTCGTCAAATGATGGTTAAAACAGTTATTTCACTTCTATAGTGAAGGAAGATGATGATCAGGATCAGTAACTGATGATAACTGTAGTCAGATCTGATCAATATTTATTGATCTACTCATACAGAAGTGGTGTCTCTCAGGACGGCGTCGGGTTTAACGCAACACGCCAGACGTCTCTGCATGGAGGTGTAGAGGTTCCTGATGGTGTCCTGTGATGATCCATCCCATGCAGCTTGAACGTTCTCACTCAGTTCTGCAGATGGTGTGGTAGGGGTGGAGTGTTGATGGTGTCCAATAGTGTCCACACATTTTCAATCAGGGACAGGTCTGGAGATGAGACCAACCACGGCGTAGTATGTGTGTCTTCAAGACGAGATCTTGAGACGGCAGCAGTGTGTGGATGAGCGTCCTCCTGTTGGAATAGAGCACCGCAGTGTGTGTTCAGAGGGACAACCACTGGTTGCAGGACCTCATTAGCGTAACGTTGGACTGTTAAAGTGTCTGTAATGAAGACCGAAGGTGATCGGCATCATATGAAATTGCACCCTCACCATCAAACCTGACCTTCTGGATGTGCAATGTGGCTCTGACCACGGTGCTTCCACACACAGATTGGTTGGTTGTGTCCACCAAGACAAAAGCAGGACTGGTCACTGAAGATTGAGTGACTCCATTGAGAATAAAATTATTCTGCTTTGATTTGTGGTTGTAACTTGATGTTGCATGTGTTATCATGTCTCATTCTCAGGCTTAATTCAAGAAGACAACATAGTCCCCCGAGTGGTGGCTGTGCCTCAAGCAATGCAAGATACTCCATGACAGGAGTGTCCAGTCTTGTCCACACTGGAGTAGTGTGGTTAAGAATTTATACTGGCTGTTTTTCCTCTACTTTGATGCTCTACTTCAACTTCAGACGTGGACTTCAGTTCCAGCCGACATCGTTGGTGCTCTTAAAAGCCCAAGTGTTTGATCTTGAGACTGATCCTGGCGAGTCTGAAGATGAGGCTAACGACTGCAGACACTTCCTTCAAGAGACACCGTGATAAAATACAGCGAGTAAAGTGCTGTTTGTTCAGCTGTTGAGCTCCATGCTGGAAAATGGCTTTGACCAAGGTGAAGATGGAATATGATTTCCATATTTTCTTATTTTAACAGGAACACTGATCAACTGTAAGACCACCTCCTCGTTTCTACTCTCGTGACCTTTTGTATCAGTTCTTCAGGAGCTCTTTGTGGTTCTATAATTCCAGACTTTAGATCATCTGTTTCTCTGCAGACTTTATTCTCCTCCTTTCACCCTGATCTTCAATGATCAGGACCCCACAGGACCACCACAGAGCAGATATGATGTGGGTGGTGGGTCATTCTCAGCACTGCAGTCACACTGACATGGTGGTGGTGTGTTAGTGTGTGTTGCTGGTACAAGTGGATCAGACACAGCAGTGCTGCTGGAGTGTTTAAACCCCTCAGTGTCACTGCTGGACCGAGAACAGTCCACCAACCAGAAATGTCCAGCCGACAGCGTCCTGTGGGCAGCGTCCTGTGAGCACTGATGAAGGACTAGAGGACGACCAACACAAACTGTGCAGAAACAGATGAGCTTCTGTCTCTGACTTTACATCTACAAGGTGGAGACACTCGGTAGGTGTGTCTCATAGAGTGGATGGCGAGTGGACACAGTGTTCAAACACTCCAGCAGCACTGCTGTGTCTGATCCACTCTCCATATCACCTGAGGGGTCCTGATCATTGAAGATCAGGGTGAAAGGAGGAGAATAAAGTCTGCAGAGAAACAGATGAACTACAGTCTGAATTATAGAACCACAAAGAGCTCCTGTGTGGTCAGAGGAGCTGATAGGATGTTTACAGAGTGTGATCGATGTCTGAAGTCTCACAAACTTGAAACTGAACCCCTGAAGATTCATGGTTCAGTCCTGAACACACATTTTCTATATGCTGTGAAGGCAATGGCTGCTCACAGTTGTGATTAATGTGCTCCAAGACATGGCATGGGCTTTGACCTTGAAGTATTTCAGGTCCTGTGTGTTCCAAGAGGCTACGGGATGTCCTGTTCTCACCTTTGTGTCCATAAACTCTCAGACGTCAGCATCAAGGGTCTTTTAAGTGTCAAACATAGAGAAATATTCTGATGGTTCTACTGCAGCAGTGGCTCTCATAATTGGCCGCCAAGCAGAGGTTAGATTTTCAGGTCCAGTGAGTCAAACTCCTGATTGCTGGACCTGAAACTCCCACCAAGTGGTTTGTTTGGAGGCCTCTAATTTACTAGGGAAATGGACACACTGTCCACCTTGGTTCTCTTTTCCGTCCTAAAAACTGTTCGGTTTCATGCACTTGATCCCTGCTCGTCGTCTTCCCAGGTCTGCGGGAAAGAAGGATTTTAACCTCCAAAGGCTTGCTGAGCTAAATAAAGCAGCTCGCTTTAGAAGGCAGCGCCTGAGGAGAGAGGTGTGCACTCACTGAGCACTTTATTAGGAGACCTGGACACCCACCCGTCCCTGCAGTTATCTGATCGGACAGTCCGTTGGCCGCGGTTGCACAAAGGCGCACGGATATGTGCGGATATCGGCTCACCCACAGAAACCAGTCACAGAAACACATGTTTTAAAGCAACGCTGGAGAGTCATTTCACACCAAGTGGCAAAAATAGATTTGAGGACGTGAATGAGATGCACACACAGGTGACCCGTGTGTTGCTGTCCTTTTAAACGTCTCTGGAGCAGATAAGTTAATAACTGTTGGACCGTAAATGTTTAGCTTTCATTTTTTTTCATTTATGATTCCTCCCAAACTAGAAGCTGCGTTCTTCGTTATCTGCTCTGGTACAAAGCTGAAATCACAGGTTCAGCACAGAGACCGCAAGCTGATTGGCTGTTTTTGTTAATGGGTGGCACAATATCTGTAATTGCGGTGAAAGCAGCAAGCTGATTGGCTGTTTTTGTTATTTCTGAGCTTGAGAAGGATGACGTTGTTCACACTGTGAATGTGTTCATCCCTGTAAGACATAAACAAAATAAATGAAATAATAGTCTTCTAAGTTCGCCCGGGGCATCACATAAGCTAGAACCACCACTGGGCACATTATCCATAATTTGGGTGGAAGCATCAATCTGATTGGCTCAGAGAAAAGCTTGACTCTTTTTAGGGGTGCTTAGACTATGCAGAACACGCAGAACCTTGAGGTGGATGTGCTGCAACAGCAGAAGACCTCATCAGGTTCTGCTTCTATCAAGAACAGGAAGCTGAGGCTGCCATGGGCACAGGGTCTCCAGCAGAGGACAGCTGAAGACGGGGAACTGTGGCCTGGTCTGATTAGTCTTTTTATGCTGAGGTGGGACGGTCAGAATTTGATACCCGGCAGCAGGTGGAGACTGTCTTTCTTCACCGTCTCAGGCTGGTGGAGGTGGTGGAATGGTGTGGAGAAAGAGTTCTTGGCACACATTAAGCCTGTTAATGCCAATCAATCATCCCTTTAATGCCCCAAGCTGTTTGAGTATTGTTGCTGACCGTGTGCATTCCTTAATGACCACAGTTGACCCATCTTCTAATAGCTGCTTCCAGCGTGATGATGCACCAAGTCAAAGCACAAGTCATCTTAAAATGGTTTCATGAATATGCAACGTGTTAGTGGTCTTCAGTGTCCTCCTCAGTCATCAGAATCCAGAACACCACCTTTGGGATGTGGGAGAACGGTCCTGCGGAAAGATCCGTCTCAGGACCAGCTTTGGCTGGTAGCTGGTTTCACATGGCCTATGCTGGTCTTTGGTGGTCTTTGGTGGTCTTTAGTGGTCAAAGTGGTTGTAAAACTTGTCCAGATGGAAACATACCCTATGGTGGTAAACTAACTGGTTAAAAGGCTTTTGACCAGTATAGTGAAAGCAGCGTTTGAGTTTGGTTATGCTGGTCATGCAAGATAACCAGTATAGTCCGACACCTTAATTGTACTGGTCATCTTGGTTGACCAGCTTGTTCAAGCTGATTGTGCTGGTTAATCAGCAGGGTCAAGTGTGGTCTACCAGCTTGGACATACTGGTCAACCAACTTGGTCTTGCTCATCTTGCTGGTTGACCAGCTTATGCTAGATAATCAGCATGGTCAAGTGTGGTCAGTCAGCTGGGTCATGCTGGTCATACTGGTTAATCAGCATGGTCGAGTGTGGTCAGTCAGCTGGGTCATACTGGTTAATCAGCATGGTCGAGTGTGGTCAGTCAGCTGGGTCATACTGGTCATACTGGTTAATCAGCATGGTCGAGTGTGGTCAGTCAGCTGGGTCATGCTGGTTGTCTTGTCAGGTAGACCAGTTAAACCATCAACCTCAAACAGAAACATGCTGGTGAAGGTACGCTGGTCAGTTTGAGCAGTTTGACCAGTCTGAATTAGAGAAGCGTGGAAACGGTCAGCTGGCAGCTGGTTTGAGGTCCTGCCCAGTCCAGAACCAGTGTTCCCAATGCAGCGCTGAGCGCGTGCAGTCACAGACTGAAGCAGCGACAGGCTCCGCCCCGTTACTACAGCGCGCGCTCCGGCGAGACCCGCTCCGCTCAGTGCGCTCAGTCCTCCGCTCCGCGCAGACCCGCACAGTGCGCTCCGCTCAGACCTCCGCTCCGCACAGTGCGCGCTGACCGCACCGCTGACCGCACCGCTGACCGCACCGCACCGCTGTAAAGCCTCTGTCCGCAGCATGACGACCCTCAGCAGCGCCTGCGTCCTCCTGCCTGTTGCTGTCCACCTCCGTAAGTTCACCTGCTACAAAGTTCCTCCTTTAAAGTTCTAGACTCGGTTCTGTTCAGCGCTCTAATAGGAACATACTGCTCTAAAGGACCCATCCATCAGAGACACTCCATCACTTCACCATCGTCATCACCATCACTATCATCACCATCACTATCATCACCCTCATCATCACCATCATCACCCTCACCATCACATCACATCACTATCATCACCATTACCATCACATCACTATCATCACTACCATCACATCACTATCATCACTACCATCACCATCACTATCATCACTATCATCACCATCACTATCATCACCATCATCATTATCACCATCACTATCACCATCACCATCACTATCACCATCATCACCATAATTATCATCATCATCATCATAGTTATCATAGTTATGACTCAGTACATTATAAATATGACTCTATATCACATTATTATGACAGTGTATCATAATGGTGTTTTAGTTTCTCATCATGTCTCATTATTATGTCTTAGCGTCTCATTACTTTGACTTCCCATCTCAGAATTTTGATTTATTATCTCATCATTATTATTTATTATTTTAATTATTATGATACTGTGTCACATAATTACAGCTGTATTGCCGTCTTTCGTCAATGCTGGAAATGAGCTGCTATGTGTGTAATAAGCTGCATGAAGGTGAACCAAATCTCCACTAAGCTGTAGAGATGGCATCGTATCAGTGAATCAAACATCTGATTAAATGATTCAGTGACTCAGGTTTATTCTGGCCTCTTAAATGAACTCCGACATTCAGCTCGGCAACAAAGTCTGTTATTATCCTGCTCACTAAGAAATACAGTTCTTCAAATATTACGATATGTTTACACATGACATATGAAAAGATGCAGGTGTGCGAATGGTCGCTTGATGACTGCCACAACACTGCGTCCGCTGTTTTTTATGGGGCACTTTTATCTTTTTCTTTATGATAGTTTTGATTTATGAGAAGTCATTCAGCTATAAACCTGCCAGTAAAGGAGTAGATGCTCAAAACGTTAACCAAGTTTCAAAACTTACAGCTGTGTGGTTGAAATACAGCAGGATATACGGGCTGAGCGATATATCGATATTTATATCTATATTAGGATATAAACGGAGCGGGTACGGGCTGAGCGTATATATCGATATTTATATCTATATCGGGATATAAACGGAGCGGGATACGGCTGAGCGATATATCGATATTTATATCTACATCGGGATATAAAAGAGCGGGATACGGGCTGAGCGTATATATCGCGCATTATATCTATATCGGTAACAGCGGATACGGTTCGATGATATATCGATATTTATATCTATATCGGATATAAACAGCGGATACGGCTGAGAGGCATATCGATATTTATATCTATATCGGGATATAAACAGCTGGATACGGCTGAGAGGTATCGATATTTATGACCGTATCGGATAAACAGGTATGGACACGGGCTGAGAGGTATATATCGATATTTGGTATCTATATCGATATAAATGGAGCGGGATACGCTGAGAGGTATATCGTATATTTATATCTACATCGATATAAACAGTGGATATCGGCTGAGAGGTAGGTCGATATTTATATCTTATATCGGACATAGCCAGAGCGGATACAGCTGAGAGGCATATCGATATTTATATCTATCGGGATATAAACAGAGCGGATACGGCTGAGAGAGGTATATATCGATACTATATCTATCGTGGATAAACAGAGCGATACGGCCAGAGGCATTTGATATTTATATCTATATCGGATATAAACGAGCGGATACGGGTTGAGCGATATATCGATATTTCTATATCTATATCGTGATATAAACAGAGCGGGATACGGGCTGAGCGATATATCTATATTTATATCTATATCGGGATATAAAAGAGCGGGATATGGGCTGAGCGATATATCGATATTTATATCTATATCGGGATATAAACAGAGCGGGATACGGGCTGACATGTATATATTGATATTTATATCTATATCGGGTATATAAACAGAGCGGGATACGGGCTGAGCGATATAACGATATTTATATCTATATCGGTATATAAACAGAGCGGGATACGGGCTGAGCGATATAACGGATAATACACCATATCGACACAACAGAATGAGATACCCTTTTTTGTGTGCATTTGCAAAAATTAGAATATATGTTACATAAAGTCCGTTCAGGCCGGGCGACTGTGTCCAGGTTGCCCGTCCCTCTGATAAGTTGAGTATAGAATATTATTTTTAATACTGGACGGACGTGTCAGAATATCTGATCCAGGATGTTTATCTATAAATACTCGGGTGTTTAAAGCGAGTTGAACGGTTTTGGGCTCATGTGTCTGAAGAAGCCCAGAAGTACCCGGATGTCGCCTGAGTGGAGCCCTGCTCAGTCGTCAGCTCGCCGCCGAAAAGCTCATGGCGATGTAACTCTGTTCCTCGGAGGATTATGTGGGAAGGGAAAACATGCCAATAGAAATAAATGATGAATGAAGCACATCTGCTCTCTCTCTCTCTCTCTCACCTCACTCACTCCCATCTCCCCTCTCTCTCACTCTCTGTATCTCATTTCTCTCTTTCTCTCTCTACCTCTCTCTCTCACTGTCTCTCTCACTCACTCACCCAACACACCACTCACCTGTACCCCCTTTATTCTCTTCTCTCACTCTCTCTCTCTCTCTCTCACTGTCTCTCACTCACCCACTCACTCACTCACTCTGTATCTCTTTATTTCTCTCTCTCTCTCTCTCTCTCTCTCTCCTACTGTCTCTCACTCTACCTACTCACTCTGTATTCTTTATTTCTCTCTCTCTCTCTCTCTCTCTCTCTCTCTCTCTCTCACTGTCTTCATCTCTATCTGTATCTCTTTCTTTCTCTCTCTCTGCTTTCTTCTCTGCACTCTCTCTCTCTCTCTCTCTCTCTCTCTCTCTCTCTCTCTCACTCCATTCCTCCCTCCCTCACTCCGCTCTCTATCTTTCTCCCTCTCCCCCCATCCCGCAGCCCTCCCTTCTCTCTGGCTATACTGTCCTCCGACAGACAGCACAGCAGCAGTACAGCCGACTGTAATAGTTGGAGAACACGGTGTAAAATAACGCCACACACGGACAGTTGTGTTGTTGAGATGTTACATGTCTGCAGAGCATTAGAGGCTCATACGTCCAGCACGGTGTAGAACAGCTACCGCTTGTGTGAAGTGGTTTCAGTGTTAATCCGGCATCACTGAAGGACAGCTCGTGTCACAAAATGATGATATAATACACGATTTTGACATTCGGGGACTAAATCCCTGTCGCAGTACGTGTGACCGTTCTCATCAGATACAGTTCTCCTCGCTCGCTGCGACGGCGGCACGGCAAAGGGGCTTTTATCGTTGACCATGTCAAACCAACCAGTGTAAAATTACCGCACATCTGAAAACGGAGATACAGTGGGACTCTAGGGGGACTCAACCCAGTTTAGAATGCCGAACAGCATATGGACTCCTGATCAGAACGTGCTTTCGGGGACCAAATGCTTGTAAACTGGGGTTTGAAAATAGACATGATGCAAATGTCTTGTGTTTGGGGAGAACATAGACAGCTTGTGAAAAAGGGAAGCTGTCCATTTGAAAACACCAACGAGTGAGGCCACCTTTTCTCCACGTTTTGGTCCTTCTAGAGACGTTGTCTCTTGTCTAATACGAAGGCGAACTAGGTAAGTAGTTCCCACACATCGGCCTACACTCACTGACAAACCCAGACACCCAGACATGCTGCAACATTTTTGGAATAAGAGGGTCTAAGTGTTTCCCCCACTGCTCTAGAGGCTACTTTTGGGTAGTGTACCTCGTGGTGAGAGATGCCTCTACGACACTCAAAGACATTGTTCCCAGCTCACAGACTTTGAATCGGACGTGATCGTTGGACTGAAAGAAGCATGATGGTCATTTTAAGGGAATATTTGGTGTCGTGGTGTCCATTACACGTCCTGCCATTGACAGCTTGCCAATGGTGCCATCGTTTGCAGTGGTGTCATGAACAAGAAAGTTGGACTTCTACAGACTTCAGGTTCAGGTTCTGTTTGGGATCTGACGACAGTGGGGTTTGAGAATGGAGAACCTGTGGTGAGCACTTCAATCCTGCCTTTGCTGTAGAGCGGCACACTGCCCCAACTGCTGGTGTGATCTGGGGAGCATCGCATCCGACAGGCGGTCACCCCTAGAAGTGATACACTAACAGATCAGCGGTATGTGCCGGACACTCTGCGGCCATGGGTTTCCTCTCATGGCAGGGCTTCCAACTGGCGTTTATCAGCAGAATAGTGCTCCCACACACAGCAAAGGTTTCCCAGGAATGTCTGCGGAATGTCATACGGAACCTGTAGGCCTCCATGACCAACCATCTCTCATCTTGCATCCAGGCGAGAGGTAGAGAGGGTACTATATTGCACATTATTAGTGCAAATTTGACATTGCACAGTAGTAGAACTCTTTTTGGTGCCATGTAGAACCCTTGTCCACCAGCTTCTATATAGAACCCTGTATACTACATTTTCCGTCAATCTGAAGAACCATTAGATGACACCTGCATTCACTTTGATTGTTCAGCATTGTATATAGTCATTTTCTTTACTGAAGAACCCTCAAAGAACCCTCTTATTTAAATGTGTGAATACTGCCTCTCTGTTTCCTGTTCATTAGGATTCCTTCTCTCCAGTCTCGGATATTCTAGCCCCGATCAGAAGCCACCAGACGTTCCCCTGGTGTCTTTTTTGTTCGTCTTGTTCTACGTCTCAAATCACAGTGGTGAACGGAAACCGTGATGAGCAGCGGTCTACGGTTCTGGCCGTTTGGAAGAGGTTTTAAACACTGATGTTTATCCCTGCCAGCATGTTCTTCCCTTAACAATAAAAAAGCCAATTCTGCAAATGCCAGTTTTAGGTGCCAGCTGACCCACTCGTGTCCCGGGCTGTTGGTCTGTTTGTGTGGCATGTTGTTGAGGAATCATTAACAAGTGGTGCAGGATAAGTTACACTGATCAACCATAACGTTATGACCATACACCATAAACATTCACTCGATCAGCTCCTCTGACCACACAGGAGCTCTTTGTGGTTCTATCATTCCAGACTGTAGTTCATCTGTTTCTCTGCAGACTTTATTCTCCTCCTTTCACCCTGATGTTCAGTGATCAGGACCCCACAGGACCACCACAGAGCAGCTATGATGTGGGTGGTGGGTCATTCTCAGCACTGCAGTCACACTGACATGGTGAACACAGGCTGTGTGTAATGATAATTAATAAGATGGGAACCCATTGAAGATGAATAACACTAATTATTGTTTATATTATGATGCCCTGGCACCACCCACCATATTATAATTTTATCATTACATAAGACAGGACAGCTAGCCAATGGGATGGACCTTATCGCTGTATTTGATGGACTATATAAGGTCATCCTGTTGCTTGTGCTTTCCACTCTGACTTGTGCTGTTGTGTTGGTAGCATCCTCGACAAGCGACGTATGCTTTGAAGAAGAGTTCAAACGCATTCCTTGTAGGTCAAAACCGAATGGTTTTATCGACATATTGTGCACCATATCGGTTGTGAAGACAAAACCATAGCCAGCTGTTGGTGGCAGTGGATAGAAGAAGGCCCGAACCAGCAACATGAAGGATCTGCAAGACCTACATGAACCACAGACAGGAAAACCAACTGAATTGTCCTGCACACACGGAATGAACCGACAGCCACGATTGCAGACAAGTGATGCCCTCATGAGATTGCATTGATGTCGTGCCAGACTATCATGGAGTCGCTCAGAATGGCAGCAGGTCATCTTCAGGGGACACCACAGGACACCATTAAGAACCTCTACAACTCCATGCAGAGACGTGGGTTTGACTTAGATCTGAATAGACTGGCTTTCATTCCTGGGATCTGTCATATTTGTGTCTCTTGCTTTGCCGTTTTCTGAGGTCTGCAGACAGGTTTCTGAATTTTTATAGCGAGAGTCAAACCTTTTGCCAAATAGGTCACTAATGCCGGCTGGGGAATCCTGAACTCTGTATCAGATTTAGGAAACATATTGATGTGTTGAAATATATCACAGCTCTTACACCAGTTCTAGGGGATTCGACTGGGTACGTGTAATTACATATTATTAGAAGATCAATGTGAATTCATTTTGCTTTTATACCAATTTGTGTGTCTGAGACACCCGGCGTTGTGCTTGTGAAGCATCGGCGTTGTGAATCTTCTAAATCAAGCACTCCAGGTTACACAGCCTTGCTTTTTTTAGTGCTTTCTCTGACACATCTGATTCAGACTTGATCATTAGCCCATGAAGGCATCAGGTATGTTCATTCAGAGAAAACACTAAACCACACGCCCTGGAATTTGATTCCCATGTATGATGTTCTACATCCCTAATTACAAATGTCACATCGGTCATTTACAAAAGAACGGTTGTTGGCTTTGGTGGCTTTCATTTTAAATATATAACCTGTTAAAGCATCATTATGTAGAAGTTTTACCTTAAAAGCTTGAAAATTCAGCAACCTGCCGAACTGCACTGTGTAACTCTGGTGAAGCAGGCGGGGTAAGGACAGAAACACACTGAGCACAAGGGGACGAATGCAAATGCCAACACCTTTCTGTTTGTAACCCTCCAAATGCAACTATGCCTGTGTAACTCAAAGCCTAACTCAACTATGATTTGGGCCCAATGCTCGACCCTGTAACTCTACGGCATCAAACCACACACTTCTCTCTCTTTCACGTGGTTTCGTATCTTTCAGCTCATCCGGAAAAATGTTTCAAAGCATGTCCTGCACATATCGCTGAGCTGTCAGTGTCCATCATATCGCTACTGGAGGTGAACGACTGTATGCAATGGCTCCCCTGACCATCACAGCAAAGGCAGGATTGAGGCACTCAAACACAACTCAGGCAGAACCTGGATCGCGGGATTGCTACAACACAGTCTTCCAGTCTGTAGCTGTCCATGTTTCTTGTTCATGAAACCACTGCAAACATCATTGGTAATTCAACGAAACGACCATCCTGTTCAACTGGGGCCCCCAAGAGGTACACTACCCAAAAGTAGCATCAAGGGCATTTTTACAGGACAATGGAGGAAGCATTTTACACCTTCTTGTGCCAAGACCCAGTATCTAATCAGGTCACGACTGTAATCATGCATGCAGGCTACAGACAGTGAGACATTGTGTTCGTATACATTTTTATTTGATTAATTTAGTCTGTTCTGCCTCTCCTTTTGAAGGTTGAAGCGATTTGATTTCGGGTCAGATCTGTGCTGTAAGCAGAGGGTACGCTGGCAGAACATTTACAGCCTGAGTCATCAGGAGTTGCCTTCCCGAGTTCACTTCCCCGTAACTTCACGTCTGCCCTTTGGCCGCTCTCAGTGGAGGGTCCGTCTCTGACGAGTCATAGCGGAATAAGAGTGACGCTGTGTCCACTACCCACCTACGTCTGATGAATATTCATGACCAGTGTGACTTGCTTTTTTCATGAAGTCACAGGAACTTGTGTCCTCTAAGCACTAATGAATCCTAGGGTGATTCAGTGGCACTAACACAGGCGAGTGTGTAAGTGTGCGAGAGAGAGAGAGAGTGTACGGGAATGTGAGAGCGGCCCACAGTTTGCAGGGTAATTAAAGTAAGCTGAATAGAGTATATACACTTTGCCGTCTGTAGAGAATGTTTTTTTACTGAATGTCCAAGGTCACTGCAGCATATCCCAGGTGGTTGATGCTGTGAAGGCTGCAGATTTGGACCAATTGTGAGACGTCCAATTTCCCGCAGGGATTGTAGAGGGTAAATGTACAAATAAATATTGTCACCATCTTCTGCTTCCTAGTTAAATCTGCATGGATCGTCTAAAGGGCCACGCTGATAGCCTACACAAGCACGTGTGTGTGTGTATATATTTTAGTAAACTTCTCTGACCACACAGGAGCTCTTTGTGGTTCTATAATTCCAGACTGTAGTTCATCTGTTTCTCTGCAGACTTTATTCTCCTCCTTTCACCCTGATCTTCAATGGTCAGGACCCCACAGGACCACCACAGAGCAGCTGTTATGTGGGTGGAGGGTCATTCTCAGCACTGCAGTCACACTGACATGGTGGTGGTGTTAGTGTGTGTTGCTGGTACGAGTGGATCAGATGCAGCAGTGCTGCTGGAGTGTTTAAACCCCTCAGTGTCACTGCAGAAATGTCCAGCCGACAGCGTCCTGTGAGCACCGATGAAGGACTAGAGGACGACCAACACAAACTGTGCAGAAACAAATGAGCTTCTGTCTCTGACTTTACATCTACAAGGTGGAGACACTCGGTAGGAGTGTCTGATAGAGTGGACAGTGAGTGGACAGTGTTTAAGGACTCCAGCAGCACTGCTGTGTCTGATCCACTCGTACCAGCGCAACACACACTAATGCACATCCTTAAAATGATCTTTAGTAATTAGGTTATTCAGAGCTGCGCCTCTACAATAGCGCTGAATCTACAAATGGTGTTTGATTGCTTGTTACCACATTAAGTAGTATTTTTTATTTCACCATTTTTCAGCATATAATGTCGGATATTCTTCTCCAAATATTTCCCAAAACATCGAAGATCCAGCATCATTTTGGGAACCATGGACACGGAGTGTGTTGATATGCACTTCTTAATCTGGTAATGGCAGCGTCAAAATACATGTGATATTTGCCCTTCAGATCATGTTATTGATGGGTTGCCTCCCTGCACCGGGGTCTTGGGTTCGAGGCCCCATCTGGGTGGAGTTTCCGTGTTCTTACTTTGTCGGCATGGGTTTCAGGTGGATATCAGGTGAGCTGGGTATTCCTACCTTTTACATATTTGATCCAGGTGTCAATATCTAGCCCCTCCCCTCTTGTTATTGTTGCCAGGGGTTCATTGTTCTGTCCCTGGAGCCATTGTTTCTGTTCAGTCCTTGTCTAGCCGTCTGCTTGTTCTCGTGTGGGGTATGATGTCCCCTTGTCTTCGGTTGGTTAATTTCTAACCGGTGTTTTGTGTTCAGCTTACTTCTCTTGTACCGATGCTTCGGGTACCTGCATTTCGGGTCAATAAAGTAAGTCTTGCATTTACATCCAGCCTGCTCGCCATTCCCTGACAGCGGGTAGACTGACCTCAGGTCTTCCCGCTGGAGGGCCGAGGTAGGGAGAAGGAGGGGAATCTATCAAGTACAGAAGAGTGGGTTTGTCCACAACGCTGTACAAGTTAGAAGCACCGCTGTTTGTGTGGAATACTTGAGCAGTATTGATGATGAAGTATTGATAGCTGAACACACTGCTGTAAATGTGTGTAGAATGTGATACACCTTTCAATAAAATGCGTAAAAAGAGGGAGGTCTCAGGTTCTGCTCAGAATACGTCTGAAAAAGACACGAATGAGTCAACGGCACTGTTTTACCCATCGTCAATATTGCGCAAGGCAGATGGGTGATACCAGTTTTCTGCATTCAGTACTTCTCGAGGGTGAGTTTGTCTTTATCATGGACCATTTTCACTTTCACATCAGCAGTGTGCAAAATATGAAACTTTACATAAGGGTTCGATATTGGGGAGCTGTTCTTACAGGATTCTCCAAAGATGTGTATGTAAAATAATAATAATAATAATAATAATAATAATAATATACATTTTTTTGCTAATAAGGACTAAGAAATACTTTACATCTCAGAAATCCTGTTGGACATTGATCATCCAGGGTGTTTTTGAGCTCTCCCCCAAAAACCTGAATATTCTTTATTATTTCTTTATTTATATATCAGTATTATCCATTATCAGGGCTTTTATTCTGAAATTTAAACACTGTGAGCAAAAAAAAAAAAAAAAAAGGTTGAGCATCAGCCCCGCCCCCTCTCTCTGATCAGTCAGAGTCTGTATGCAGGTTGATCATCAGCCCCGCCCCCCCTCTCTGATCAGTCAGAGTCTGTATGCAGGTTGATAAGCCCCGCCCCCTCTCTCTGATCAGTCAGAGTCTGTATGCAGGTTGATCATGTTCACGTGGACAGAGCAGTAAACATGCACTGGAAGCTGCTTTGGCATTTAAATTGGGATTTCATTCAGATGGAAACCAGTGAGTTGACTTTAATCCTGAGTTATGAAGCCTAGAAAACCGCATGTAACTGCCTGCAAAGTATGGAACTCGGGTCGTAACAGTTAAGGGGGTCTCAAGTGATGTGTGTGTAGCTGTGCCCCTTCTTCAGTAGATCGAGTCCTTTGTGAAGCCGACGTTCTAAATGAGAAGAACAGCGACTGGCTGAAATATGAACGGGACTTCTCGTAACACTTCTCGTGATCGATCATGAATGATTGCCAAAACAACACTCATGTCTGCCATTTAAAATGCATCTCCTTTGATTGTCTGTGATCAGATTTCTCACATTATTTCTGCTGGAGGAGAAGAATGATGAACATTATTGCCGTCACTCTCACCCAGCTTTTGTCTTGAGACTGAAATGGCTCCGGTGTCCTCGTTCCATCAGTGGTTGAGTCCAGGCTGTTTGAGGTATTTCGACCGTGGTGTCTATTAGAAATATTATTGGAAATGGGAAGGACTATGGAACAACTGCAAACCTACAAAGTCATAGCTGTCCACCTAAACAGACAGCCCAGTTATGCTCACTCTGGAGGAGCTGCAGAGATCCACAGCTCAGGTTATTCATGTCCTCCACAAAAGTGGCCTTCATGGAAGAGTGACGAGAAGAAAGACATTTTTGGAAGCAAGCCTGTTTGCAGTTTGTCACAAGCCATGTAGGGACGCAGCAAACATGTGGAAGATTGTACTGGTCAGATTAGACCATTTTGGCTTAAATGCAAAAGGCTATGTGTGGTGGAAAACTAACGCCGCACATCACCCTGAACACACCATCCACACCGTGAAACATGGTGGTGGCAGAATCAGGCTGTGGGGAGGCTGGTCAAGTTGACGGCAAGATGAATGGAGCCCATTGCTGTTCATAGATGCTCTCCATCCAAAGGGCCACAGTGGCAAGGGAACTCCCTCAACGCTGGAGGAAGAAACTTTGGGAGGAACCAGGCTCACAAGGGGGGACCCCTCCTCCTCTGGTCAAGCTACTCATGCATTGTTGATAAGGGGACACAGGACCACCTCCTATAAGGGGACACTGGACCACCAGATACTGTCACTTTCACTATGCACCATATGGCATGTCCAAATCTGCAGTAGGTATGAACCAGCCTTTAAGAACCAAAAAAGTCCTAGCTTTTGTGTGTGTGTGTGTGTGTGTGTGTGTGTGTGTGTGTGTGTGTGTGTGTGTGTGTATTGTGATTGAGGGTGTGTTGTGAAGACAGATATAAGAAAAGATTAATATGGCTGTCACTTTCTGTAGATCACACTTGACTGACTGCTCACTCGACTGTTCAAACCTTCAGACAGCCGAGTGGAGACAGCTCCACAGCTTTCTGTTTAACTCCAGACTCTTCTGGAGAACGAGCAGGAATGGTCGAGAGGAACCGTGTAAACAGCAGGGGTCAGTCAGGAGAAAGGAGAAGGGGCGAAGAAGGACCTGCTTCATTTCAGGGCTTTGCTGCAGGAGGTGGTGATGTCCTTGTCTGCTGACAGGCGAACTGGACCTGGATGTCACTTCTTTGACATTCTAACAGTGTCAGTACAGAGATGTCCAAGAACATGTTACTCTGACTCACACGTCACTCTGACTCACTCTCAATGTCAGGGTGAGCAGACATCCAATTTTGACACAAAGTTTGGAGGACTGGCTTAATGATGCCCTGATTTTGCCATTTCATTTGATTCGGTACCGGGTTCACGACTTGATATTGTAAAGATTAAAGAGCCAAATTATTGAACAGCAATGACCGCGCACATGCCTGATCCTGATACCAGCGGTCAGTGCACACTGTATCGTCAGATCCCTAATTTAGAGAAGTAGGTTCTAGAAAGGGCAAGAAGAACAGCCCGGTCTCAAGAAGAATTCGTACAAACACAACCAATCGAAAGGGACCCCACCTCTCACCTTCTGCCAGGGGGATAACCGACACCTACAGCGGCCAGCATTGCACTGGTTGCGATGTGGGTGGAGACTGGCATTTGCCCACCCAGAGCGGGCAGTTTTTCTCGATGGCAAACAGCATGACTTAAACCTGTGATCTTCAGATCATAGCGTTAGAGCATTAGAGTGCTGAGGCCCTGTCTTAACCCAAAGCTTAACTGAAATCACCGAACCATAACCATAGTCCGGTGTGAAATTCCGTCCCATTCGTCCCATCCATCATTACTTTTTTAGAGGACACTGCGCTGGCTCTGGAGGCAGCTCTACCTCTGAGGCAGAGCAATGCAACTGATGCCCGAGAGTAACCAATTGCAAATATTAGGAAATTATCGAGGTGCATTTGAATCATATACAGTATATATGTACTGTTGGAGATCTTGTTGGCGAGGAAGGGGAGATGCCTCAAGGGGAATAACGGAATATAACTGCTAAGAGGGACAATGAACGAGAGAAGGAGAAGGAGAGAGAGAAGACTGGGCTGGTACAGCCTGTACACCTGGAAGCACGTGCTGACCCTGATAAGTTACAGCTGGGCACTTTAGCACTGAAGTCAATAAAAACTCATTAGAGCAGGAGCCGGCTCCTTGCCGAACGTCCACTCCAATGAGCTTCACATTTATTCTCCATCACAGGACTGGAGATAGAGCCCCATCGATCCTGGCCTGAAGCTCATTTATTTGGCGGAAGGAGAATTGCCTTAATGTGGCTCTAACCTGCACTTTTGTCAGCGGGACGCTTTGCTTTAAGCTTGTGGGTTTTCTGTTCTGTGCACGACTCTGATGCAGTGCGTAGGCACGTGCAGGCCAGGGTAGAGGTCAGTGTCGGAACACACAGACATCGTCTTCTCAGCCTTGTTTCATTTCAGGAGCACGTCGCTTTACATGGCCTGAGATTTCACCTCCTGCTACCTTCCCCGAGAAGAAGCTTGAGGAGGACTTCTCTCAGTGGAGGCCACTGGATGAGAATAATACGCAAGTCTCCCAGCTCCCATTCTGTCAGCGTATAAGAACAGCGTCTAGCTTCATCGTGTCTGCTCTGGTCCTCCGACACCATGTCCTAGGAGCTAGTAGTTTCTTCTACCTAAAAATAGCAGCTCGGTTAGTTTCAGTTCAAGCTCCTCTTTTCAAATCTTCAAATAAGGAGCAGTTTAGGCGTGTTTATGAAGTGCTGTAGCTCCAGGGTTATCCAGCGGTTTGACAGAAGCACCCCACCTCATTACCTCCTCCGGAGCCCCAAGCACAGGCTAATGAAACCTGGTTCGGGGTAGTCTTTGATTCTCTGCCCTCCAGCTAAAAGCAGGTGCTCCCAGCCACTCACCTGCCAATTAAACACACTCTCCGCTTTCCAGTGTCCAGCCTGTCTGAACTGGACAGCACCTGGGAGAGGCTGGAGGACACCTGGAGTGCCGTTAGAACCCGTCTAAATGTAGAATGTCTCTGTCAGACATGGCTGGAGGCAACGTTCCTGAAATGCATAATAGATCGAGATGCTCTCTCTTCATGTTTACTCAACTTTTTATATATTTTTAATTGGCTTACATAAGAACACAGTAGGTAAACTATTCGATGCTATGAATTTTTCATGGGATTGTTCAGTGAATTCCCCCCGTTAAATAATGCAAAGTGGAAAGGCCGGATGTTACCGCAAAGGTTCTGGTTTTCTTAGACCACCTTGTCACACTGTATTAGTCCCCCCATCTCACCGAGTCCTGCAGGTCAGTTTGTTTTATTATCGACTCATAAAGGAATCAGAAATATGATTAGAAATAAAAACGCTTAGGGTCACAGGTGGCTCATCAGAGTAAGAGGTGTCTTCTCTTCTAACTCTCTCGTCTCCTAATCAGTTTCCCGTTTCCATTTCGTCTTATTTTTTCAACTTCACTGATCTTCACAAAGAGAGGAGTGTCATATCAATTTCAGCATCACACAGCTGGACCGTATTCCGCAACTTTAAGGGTTTTTCACCTCTTCACACTTCAAAAAGTTCAAAATGGCCTGTAATATTTTTTTTTAACGCCACTAAAACGTCCCGTTTAACATCTCCATTTAGCAGATCCATCGTTTTAGGTAAGGGTGATATGTTTGAGAGACATGGTGATATATGATAATGTTCTCTGACCACACAGGAGCTCTTTGTTGTTCTATAATTCCAGACTGTAGTTCATCTGTTTCTCTGCAGTCTTTCTTCTCCTCCTTTCACCCTGATCTTCAATGATCAGGACCCCACAGGACCACCACAGAGCAGCTATGATGTGGGTGGTGGGTCATTCTCAGCACTGCAGTCACACTGACATGGTGGTGGTGTGTTAGTGTGTGTTGCGCTGGTATGAGTGGATCAGACACAGCAGTGCTGCTGGAGTGTTTAAACACTGTGTCCACTCACTGTCCACTCTATCAGACACTCCTACCGAGTGTCTCCACCTTGTAGATGTAAAGTCAGAGACAGAAGCTCATCTGTTTCTGCACAGTTTGTGTTGGTCGTCCTCTAGTCCTTCATCAGTGCTCAAAGGACGCTGCTCACAGGACGCTGTCGGCTGGACATTTCTGGTTGGTGGACTGTTCTCGGTCCAGCAGTGAGTCTCAGTGTTTAAACACTCCAGCAGCACTGCTGTGTCTGATCCACTCGTACCAGCAACACACACTAACACACCACCACCATGTCAGTGTGACTGCAGTGCTGAATATGACCCACCACCCACATAATATCTGCTCTGTGGTGGTCCTCTGGGGTCCTGATCATTGAAGATCAGGGCGAAAGGAAGATTCTTTTTTGCAAATTTAATAAAAAAGAAAAATTTCACATGATCATAAATATTCAGACCCTTTGCTCAGTATCAACTAGAAGCACCATTTTGAGCGAGTACAGCCATGAGTCTTCTTGGGAATGGTGCAACAAGATTTTCACGCTCGGATTTGGGGATCCTCTGCAGTTCCATCAGGTTGGATGGTGGACGTTGGTGGACAGCCATTTTCAGGTCTCTCCAGAGATGTTCAATTGGGTTTTGGTCAGGGCTCGACCTGGGCCAGTCAAGAATGGTCACAGGGTTGTTCCGAAGCCACTCTTTTGTTATTTTAGCTGTGTGCTCAGGGTCATTGTCATGTTGGAAGATGAACCTTCGGCCCAGTCTGAGGTCCAGAGCACTCTGGAAGAGCATTCATCGTTCTTTCAATTGTAACCAGTCTTCCTGTCCCTGCAGCTGAAAAACACCCCATAGCATGATGCTGCCACATGCTTCACTGTTGGATTGTATTGGGCAGGTGATGAGCAGAGCCTGGTTTTCTCCACACATACCGCTTAGAATTAACACCAAAAAGTTCAATCTTCATCTCATCAGACCAGAGAATCTTATTTCTCATAGTCTGGAAGTCCTTCATGTGTCCTTCATGCAGGCTTTCATATGTCTTGCACTGAGGAGAGGCTTCCGTCGGGCCATTCTGCCATAAAGCCCCGACTGATGGAGAGTTGCAGTGATAGTTGACTTTGTGGAACCTTCTCCCATCTCCCTACTGCATCTCTGGACCTCAGCCACAGTGATCTTTGGGTTCTTCTTTACCTCTCTCACCAAGGCTCTTCTCCCACGAGTGCTCAGTTTGGCTGGACGGCCAGGTCTAGGAAGAGTTCTGGTTGTCCCAAACTTCTTCCATTGAAGGATGATGCAGGACACTGTGCTCTTAGGAACCTTGAGTGCTGCAGAAATTCTTTTGTAACCTCGGCCTGATCTGTGCCTCACCACAATTCTGTCTCTGAGCTCCTCGGACAGTTCCTTCGACCTCATGATTCTCATTTGCTCTGACGTGCACTGTGAGCTGAGAGGTCATATATAGACAGGTGTGTGCCTTTCCTAATCAAGTCCAATCAGTTTCATTAAACACAGCTGGACTCCAATGAAGGAGTAGAACCATCTCAAGGAGGATCAGAAGAAATGGACAGCAAGTGGGTTAAATATGAGTGTCACAGCAAAGAATACTTATGATCATGTAAAATTGCAGTTTTTCTTTTTCAATAAATTTGCAAAATTTCTGTTTTTTGTTTCTGTCAAGACGGGGTGGTGAGTGAACATTAATGAGAAATAAAAAATTTTAGCAAATGGCAGCAACAAACAAAGAGCGAAACATTTAAAGGGGTCTGAATACTTTCCGTACCCACTGTAGCTCCATATATCTGCATATATAGGTCACTTGGAGAAGGACTTTATGCCATCTACTGCTAAGACCCGGCCGTTGGGTTGTTTGTTAGTCAGTGGGTAAATATATATAATTAGTCTGTGTTAGTAGTGGCTCTCCTGCACTGATCTTGGAGCAGGCTGGTGGGACTTTCTGGCTCCAAAGGAGGGTGAATGGTACTCTATGGCAGTTCATTCAGTCTGGAGGGCAGGCAGCAGGGACACCCAATCAGAATTCATCTTACACTGTGGTCAAACCAGACAGAAGGACAAGGTGATATCTGCAGAACAGTTTCATTGTGTGGCAAATTCCACCCCACCACCACCCGACGTGCACCAGATATGGCCGAGATCCCCGTCAAAATGAATATAGGATGCAGTGAGACGTCAGCATCCCTTCCTCCTAACTATCAACAAACCTTAGTGAAGACGAGTGCAGCCCAGTTACAGCTCAAAAGCATCCCAGTTTACCAAATGTCTCTGTCCATGAAGCCTCAGTTCTGCACCTTTTATCCAAACTTATCCAGAGTCTAGACCACGGACTGGAAGATTATTCTAAAGCTGGAGGACCTTGTACAAAAAGCTCTTCTTCTGTATGAATATGAAGGCATGACAGTTTATACCGAGAGACGGGGTCAGTCAGGAACCGAGGGGCGAGGCCATTTAGAGCTGTATATCAATAGCAGAATTCACAGTTTTCTAATCGATGTGGGATTTGGCCGAGTGCCAGTGTAGTGCCGATAATACCCGACTGATCAAATACTCTAGCATTCAGCACTAACTGAAGCTCGTTTAGACTCGTACAGCCTGGAACAACCTTCCAGTGTTCCATTACTGTAGAACAACCTTGATGTAACAAAGGTGTGAACTAGTTTTTATATAAGGAAAATCCATTTATTAGTTTTAGCAGCATTCACTGTTTCTTCCCCAGTTACTGTGCAACTGAACAAAAATCAAGATTATGCATGAAATCAGACTGGCCTGTTTCTCCTTCTCCAAGCCACGGCACCCTGTTTCATCAGGGGTTGAGCAGGAGGATGTCAGAACAGGCAGGAATACCTCCTGAACAGTGTCCCAGTCAATCGCAGGGTCCCACATTGGGAGATGGGAGGACGAAACGAGTACCTGGAGGAAAGGGAGGAATCTCTTACAGACAGTTAAGTCTGCCCAAGTCATTTTTAGAGATGTTTAATTTGGTCTGGACTCCGGCAGGACATTCAAGGACGTTCACAGAGTTGTCCTGAAGTCACTCCTTTGTTATCTTTGCTGTGTGTTGAGTCGTTGGAAGATAAACATTCGACCCAGTCTGAGGTCCAGAGTGCTCTGGAATAGGTTATTATCAAGGATGTCTCTGTGCATCACTGTAGTCCTCTTTCCCTCGACCCTGAGTAGTCTCCCAGTTCCAGCTGCAGACAAACATCCCCACAGCATGATGCTGCCACCACCATGCTTCGCTGTAGGAATGGTATTGGCCAGGTTTCTTATGGTCTGAGAGTCCTTTAGGTGTCTTTTTGGCAAAATCAAGACAGACTGATCAGTCAGAGTACAGACTCTGACTGATCAGAGAGAGGGGCGGGGCTAATGATGAACCTGCACACAGACTCTGACTGATCAGAGAGAGGGGGTGGGGCTAATGATGAACCTGCACACAGACTCTGACTGATCAGAGAGAGGGGGCGGGGCTGAAGATATCACTCAGATATTGGGTTACAGAGGATAATGAGAAGGGAGGGGCTGTTTGCGCTCTGAGATTTCTGAGATGTGTTTTTTAGTTCAAGCAACACAAAACATTTTAGGCACAAGTCAATTTTTGATCAAAACTTTGATACACATTTTAAATCAGTTACATTTTTCATTTCCAAACAAAGCAGCCTTTCTTAAAGTAGCCGAACAAGGAGAAAGGGATTAGCGTGGCATCGGACGGACGGCTGAGTATCAGTATCTCAGGAGAAGCCGAGGTTATAAGTCTATGATACCAGAGACAGACATCCAAATTCTGCACTTAATACCATCAGCAAATGGACAGAGTCCAGCGGTTTCACCAGATGTGGCATCTATTTCCCTGATTTGCTCCGACAGACCTGCTTTTCATTTTTAAAATGTTTATCAGGATATTGGTTCTTTCTATTATCCCCACGGTTCTGCAGCCCACTCATTATGAGAGCTTTTGTGATGCCCTTTTGTGATGTGGTTTTGTAGGCTAATTGGTTTTCTGCTATTGTCCAACTTATATGCCAATGCCAAGTGGTTGCAAAAAAGGCAGGCATTCATAAGCAGGGCTGATTGTATTAGAGTGAGGGAAAACCTATCGATGTGAAGGTTGTGGAACATTGGAAAGGTTGTATTGGGTCCTTCTTTTGAAGCAGTGGCTGGCGATTGGCTCTGAATGATGCACTGTACCTCTGAATATTTTGGACCTGGTTGCGTGGAAGTCTGTAGATCTGCACAGACTACATAACCAAGACTGTAGTTAAAGTACATCCACCCCAGTACCAGTAGGGTTGGGTACTCTTCACATGTGAAACCGATACCAGAAATATAAAAAAAGTGCAAGTCAAGTCACAAGCAGTCTGAAGTTCCTCCAGGCCATGACTTCCCAACATAACAGAGGGAAGATTCTTCTATTGGAGGTAGGTGGCCCTTTTTCATCTTTCATGGACCTAATTGGGAACCGTTCGGTGCATTTCCACCAACGAAAATAGGCTCCGGAACCTTAAAAGGAACCAAACATTCTTGTGTAAACGTGTAAAGATTACACATTGTGGGCGTGTCTAGTTGTAGAGGAGCAATGACGCACCATTCGTCTCGTACCTTGTCGTCGTCTACGTCTGTTTATGGCCAAAAGTCGATCCATGTTTGATCCGTTTCGCTTTTTGGAGAAAAACAACATCTGTAACAGGACAAACACTCGCAGGTCGTGTATACGCACTACCATCCTCGCACTTCTGTTTACTGACGCTGTGCAGCGCCCCCTGTTGACGACGTATTCTGTGACGTATCCTCGGCTCCACTTAAACTGGTGTAAATGCAGCAGTACTGAATTTGTAAACACTAGGGGGCGCACTCACCAGTAAGTGTGATTTAGCAGCATGAAATGTATTAGTATGAGTGGTGATCGATTCAAAATGTATATTTAGAGTTTACTTACTCACTAATTGTGCTTTTTCAGGGTCTGGTTGTCTTATGTCCACTCTCCCGAGGAGGAAGGACACTGGATGTGTGGAACTGAAGTGCACACGTCTCTGTGGTGTGATTCATGTGATTCATTACGCCGGTGTTGTTCAGTCTCTGTTTGTATAAAGTAGATTTGTGGCTCATTGGTGGGCCTGTGATATTCATGCGGGAGTCCAGCGCTATTCCCTCCTTACTTATTATATAATATTTTCCTTCTGCGTAATCATTCAGCATTACTTCATTAACTTCTCTGATCAGCATGTTACATAATGTTCTGATAGAAATTATAATGAATTTCATTTTGCTGCGTGCTTCGTTTTTTAGCTCTTCTCACTCTTTCGTAATGAAGAGAGCGAGGGGTTCGGCCGAAAGCAGTTGATTTTAGTGCATGAAAAAGCTCACAACACTTTGCTCTCTCGTGTCTCATTAGTATAATTTAAGCGTGAGATAACGCAAAGGGTCTGGGTGTGCTGGTCACCAGTACCCCACAGCCCCACACCATCCCCCCATGTTAACCCGACTATGACCGCAGTTTCCAAGTTCTACAGAGGAGATTAGTTAGTGGAACTTCGGGAAGCAGAGTTTTGGCAGTGCGTTCCCGACTGCTGTCAACAGCAAACCAAATCACTGGAATCAACCCTCTTATGTGGTGTAAGAGGCTTTGGGAAGTGAGGAGAGCTGTCGTTCCTTATTCATCTACTCTCATCACCCCTTTTCCTCTAACAGCACTCGCTGCTTTACAAACCTGAATTAGATCAAAACGCCTGGGTCTATATGGAGAATAATGGACAATTAAATTATTACATCTATTTATGAACAATATTAGATATAATTATTAGATCTATATATAAACGTGGGCCTATATGGAGAATTACAGACGATATAATTATTAGATCCCTCTCTCTCTCTCTCTCTCTCTCTCTGTCTCTCTCGCCCTATATATATATATATATAAATAAATATACACACAATGGACAGCCTATGGAACAATATAATATCTGTCTGTCTGTCTGTCTGTCTGTCTGTCTGTCTGTCTATCTATCTATCTATCTATCTATCTATCTATCTATCTATCTATCTATCTATCTATCTATCTATCTATCTATCTATCTATCTATCTATCTATCTTATCTATCTATCTATCTATCTATCCTTCCGTCCTCTCTCTCTGTCTCTCTGTCTGTCTCTCTCTCTCTCTCTGTATATATTTATGTGTGTGTATAAAGAATAAATGACAGCCTATAGAATTATTAGATCTATATATAAACTTGGTTTTATATGGAGATTAATGGACAGCTTATGGAAATATATCTATCTGTCTGTCTGTCTATCTATCCATCCATCCATCCATCCCTCTCTCTCTCTCTGTCTGTCTCTTCTTCTTCTCTCTCTCTCTATATATATATATATATATATATATATATATATATATAGAGAGAGAGAGAGAGAGAGAGAGGAGAGAGAGAGAGAGAGAGAGAGAGAGAGAGAGAGAGAGAAATGACATCCTGCAGAATTATTAGATCATATATGAACTTATTTTATATGAGATTAATGATACTTAGAAATCTTATCATTAGTTCATACGCTCGGGCCTGTCTTTTCTAAACAAAACTCAAAGGATAGGAAAGTTAACCGATGATCCTCCCAGATTATCCTGTAGTTTACAGAGTCTTAAACCCAATCCTTACTCCTCTGATATTGTCCCAGTGCCGTCCCAGTGCATGCTGCTCAAATGCGTGTCCTGCGATAAAGACTCAATAATCTCATGTGTTCCCACAGCGAGCCACCACACCATGTGGGAGACTGCGGTTGGATTCCTAGTCTGGGCCACTATGCTGTGCCACACCTCTAAGAGTCACTGGGTAAGACTCCTACCGCTGCTGTGGCCACCTCTGTAATGGGAGAGACCTCGTGACCTCTGGATGAGGTCAGATAATTCCCGTAAATGTAAATGTGTGCTCTTTAGTTTTAGTGCAGATCTCAGTAACGGCTCACGCCAGGCCTCAGATTGGACTAAAATACTGTAATAACACTGGTGATTAAAGGCCGTCTAGACCTACTGAAGGTACCGAGATTGTGAGTAAAATCCTATGAAATCTGGTGAAGTGAGTTTGGAGGGGAGTGGGGTCTGGCATGCTGGACTTCACCGTTGAGCCTTCTGCAGGTGCCGTGGGCTTAATTCAGCGAAATACAGATGAAGGAAGGTTCCCACAGGATGGGATCTGGACAGAACTGTAGATGGCCAGTAACTAGTGTGGCTTCATGAGCAGTGAGGCTCGTCTCTGTACCCTTGCTCTGGATGCCCGGATTGATGTCGGTTCAATACCCGGGAGACTGTGATATCCCTTTTCCAGGCCATTTTCTAAGCAAGCTCAGTGTCCTGTTTTTGTCAGAAGGAATTACAGAGCGCTTGAGTCTTCAGCAGCCTGACTGAGATGTAATGAATAGAATGGACACAGTCAAAAGCAAGTTGATTTTTGGAGAGCAGAACATGAGTGTGTGTGTGTGTGTGTGTGTGTGTGTGTGTGTGTGTGTGTGTGTGTGTGTGTGTGTGTGTGAGAGAGAGAGAGAGAGAGAGAGAGAGAGGAGAGAGAGAGAGAGAGAGAGAGAGAGAGAGAGAGAGAGAGACGTTTATTGGAAGAGCTCCATCTCATCTCTCTTTGATCAAAGGTAACTTTGGAGTATCAGTGATGGGTGGGATGCTGCCTGTCAGCCCCTCCTCCACCCGCTCCCCAGTCTCCACAGGAAAACTGTCTCCCTGGGATCTCAAAATGTCCTGGGAAATGTGTGCGTATTGTTATGTATGTATCATGTCGCACATACATCTCGTTATGTATCCATGTATCGTGAGAATTCCAAACATTACAAGGAAAACAGTCTAATGCACAGTATGTTTGCAAACTCATGATATAAGACAATCATTATAAACTATTAAACATTATATAAATATTATTATATATGTTATTATATAACGTGAATATCATCTGTATGTGTGTAAATGGAATGATGATATGAGTTATTACAATATTAGAGTGAAAGGACACGTGTATTGGGGAAAAGGAGGCTGTAGTTCCCTGTTGGGCCTCTATCCTGGATATAAGACGAGATACGGTTGGGCACGGAGGCGTAAAGGTTCCGTACGTCATCCTGCAGCACATTTACCCCCAGATGTTGCAGCTGGGCCTGTAGATCCTGCACACTCACGGGTCGGTGAAGCTATAAATGCTTGATTGGTGATAAATCTGGTCTCCTGTCAAACCTTGCTGTGTGTGGATGAGCATAATGCATTGTCCTGCTTAAAAACTGGGCAAAATGTCTTCGAGTCCACTTGGAGGTACACTACCCAAAAGTAGGATCCGAGAGCCTTTTATTAGGCATCCAGAAAATGCATCCAAAGATAACTTTTTGAAGCAGAAAGGAAAATAATATTAGATATATAATTAATATATAATTAGACCTCCCAGCCGGAGACATTCTCTCAGCTTCTAAAGACTCCACGTGAATTTAAAGACGCCTTTGAAGGTAAGAGAATCGCCATTGAATCACCACTGCTGTATCATTAGCACCCCTGGAGGCACCCCTGCCCTGCACGTTTTAGATTTAACACACTCCCGCAACTCTGAAATGCTTATCAGCTCATAAATAACGCTCTGAAACAAACGGGGGAGGGGTGCCTCTAGGACCAGGGTTGAGAAACTCTACTCTAAAGTGTTCTTCCTGATAAACGGGTGCGTGGCTGTGCTTCTGTGGGATATTGGAGTACTAACGGTATTAATTACACTTGTAAGCTAAATAAACCAGCATACACCAGTCAACCGGACCAGAACCAGACCAGCATAAACCAGGCTTAGGGTGAACCTGGCTGTCATGCTGGTCTACGCTGTTTGTTTGGATGTTTATTGATGAATCTGCCCAAATAAAAAAAAAGAAATCACCCAAAATAACATTTGGATTATATTTCGATCCCATTTCGGAGGTTTCGTCCCCGCAGCAGTGGTGTATGAGATTTAGTAGACGGGGGATTTGGTTTGTGAGAACACAAGACTGTTTGATGTGGACGTGAGATTGTTTGGAATTGGGTGTTGGGATGGTTTCATGAATTCATGTAATCAGATTGCAGGACATTAGTTTAGTAATCCTCTGAATCACTGTTACATGTGTGAGCATCAGCATCTGTAACAGAATACGTTTTAAAAAATAACCCTCCCAACCTTGATCGTGAACCTGATCTGTTTGGAGAGCAGGACGGGATGTAGCTGAAACTGTCTCTGTGCTCCAGGGCCACTCTCTGCACTAACTGAAGGAGCGTATTAACACCACCCCCACCCCCACTCTGCTATGTTCCAATTACTCTTCCTTACCCGGAGGACGGCCTGCATAGCCGAAGGCGACTCCTAATGACTGCGACGGTGCTTAGTCGAACAGGTGTCGTCCTGGTTGTAGAGCATCATTAACGCGCAGCTAATGTTTCCACCCGTCTTGTCCAGTCAACTATTCTTGTCACACTTTAACTTGTGTGTCTGTCTGTCTCTGCCTGTCCAGCTACATTTCTGTGGCCCAAAGTGGCCCGAGACGGATCTTTCTCATCGTCTCTGTGGCAGTGTGAACGGCAAACATACTGAATCTGACATTTTCAGTTCTGAATTCCAACTGGGTGACGCTCACATGACAGATAAAGTGGCCTGAATCCCAAAAAGGTGCGAAAGAGCTGCTGTTGTCCCTTTTGTCCGGCTCCTCAGCGTGCACGTGTGATGAACGTTGAGGATGAATTATGAACTGCATTTACGTGTCAGATTTCTTTACCACCCTGTGAGCTCTAAAAATCGAGTTCTGTCTCTGTCTGTGAATGATTACAGGTGTGGTCTGATTGGACACTGGGTCCAATAGGATTCCCCTGCTGCCCTATAAAGTGGCTCTCAGAGGCTACTTTTGGGTAGTGTAACTCTTGGTGAGGGATCGATGACTGTTAGATAAGCCTCTGCGACACACTCAAAGACATTTTGCCCAGTTGAGGGACTTTGGACATCATTGGACTGAGAGAAGCAGGATGGTCATTTCGATTTTCTGCCATCTAGGCTGTTGTGAACGAGCTGTTAGGAGGTGTTGGGGACAGTGGTTACAGTGGTCCTCCTCACCATTTATCACCATATGAGAGCAGGTGGGACACCAACATCGGTAAGCTATGAGTGTGCAGGATCTGCAGGTAAATCTGGGTAAACGTGCTGCAGGATGCTGCACGGAACCTGTACGTCTCCGTACCCGACCGTATAACGTCTCGTATCCAGTCCAGAGGCCCAACAGGGAACTAGAGCCTCCTTTCAATTCTACGGTTTTCCCCAATAAACTCATCCTTTACTCTAATATTGTAATCGGTTATATCATCGTTCCATTCATGCATAGAAAGATTCAGTCCAACATCTCCTTACTGGCGAGTCAACGAGGGTGAGTTATGATTCATGCAGTTGTTCAAGTCAATACAACTGGACTTTGGGACACTTTACCTGCCGTGTGAACATAGTCTCTCTCTCTCTCTCTCTCTCTCTCTCTCTCTCTCTCTCTCTCTTATGTGGAAATTAAGTTGATAAGTTCGCTCCACCCCCCACCTCCCCAAACCCATTCAGTGTTCTGGGAGTGGAGGTGTGAATGGAAAAACTCGGGGAGGTTAACCAATCATTTGGAAAGGGGAGTTTGCCCGCAGAGCTAATTATCAGGTGTTGTTTGTTCAAGGCCGAGTTGCTGGAGGTGCTGTTTCAGAGGCTGGCTCGGGAGAATTGAGCCACCGCTCTGCCTCTCGCACGCTATGCGGCCGCCTTAACGATGCCGCGCAAGCGAGGGCCATAGTTACCACAGTAAAAGTTACCATAGAGCTGTGGGAAATCTCTAAAGCAATGCTGAGCGCAGAGACACAGTCTGTTCAGAGTGCCAGCGCCTTCCGCGTTCACTCATTCGCCAGAGCACCGCTTACTGCCAGTGCCCTCGGGATGCCACTCAACTGCACAATGCCTCTCATTTATGCTTTAATCTGTGAGAAAATATTGACAGTGTGGGGAGGGCCAACAGAAGCGAAGCCGACGTGCTTCCAGCAGAAAAGTCACAATATTCCTTTATTTTGTTCGTAAGTAGAGAGGAACTTGGAGGTGGTTTGCTCCTGATTGCTGAAGTGAGTGGGACCACCTCGGCAAGATCCAAAGAGCTCTCTGAGGCCTTCAGAGAGAAGAGTCTGGGAAGGGATTTAAAAAGATCTCCATTGTCTAGAAAATCATTTCCAAGTGGAGAACATTTAAAACAAGGACAGACCGACCTTCAAGTTCAGCCCAAGAGCGGAACCACAAGATGCATAAAGAAGTCTTCAACATCCTAAAATGTCATCATGTGACCTACAGGTTACTCTTGATACTTCAAATAGTTCTTTAAATGATGCCGTAGAAGGACCACGTTTGTGTTCACGAATGATGATTCTAATAGGAATTTATGAGAAGTGAAATCGGGTAAGAGTTCTTTAGCGGTTCTTCTTGGCTTTTTGCTGCAGCTATCTGGATTTTGCTGTTTTGGGTGGTTACTCAGTTCAGTCTCCTCAGGAGGTGGAATGCATGGTCATTCAAAGGCAGTGTGTTTAGGGTCACTATTTTTTGGAGTCATTCTCATGAAGTTGAAGTTTCCCCCAATAAAATTGTCAAACAGTATTCTTCTTTAAATGTCCTCTTTCTGGTGGTGCCATAATGCGTCACATCACAAAGAGTGCTGAATCAATCATACAGGCAAGTCCTGGCACAACCTCCACCGTGCTTGACTTATGAACATCATGTTTTTGGATTGTGAGCAGTTCCTTGGTTGCTCCATCACTTTGATGAAAGTTCATCTTAGTCTAAGCTCTCCATAAATCTGGCCTCACAGTCTTTATTGCTGATAAATGATCTTCATCTTTTGATATGGCATGTTTACCTCTGCACTTGAGATCTTCTGCAGAGAGTGCACTGAGCCAAGGGTCTCCAGGCTAAATGCTTTTGTCATCCACTGTTGTTTTCATTGGCCAGTCAGTTTGATAAATGATTTTTAGTTAAAACACAAGTGGCTCTTTCCAGGACAGAACTTTTACCCATCCACACACAGTGATACACACACCAGGGGGCAGTGAGCACACGTGCCCGGAGCGGTGGACAACCCTATCCCACACTGTTAAAAGTACAAGCTCCTTGAGGAACTTCAGTCTGAAACTGTGGATGAACCTCATACGGTTCTTCAAGGAACCTTCAGTTAGAGGACAACATTTCATGAAGGTTCCTTCAGGCACTTCCTTACTTACTTGTGGCAAACTGAAGAACCTCCAAAAGTTCCTTGAGGTTCTTGTACTTTTAACAGTGCTTAGACACCTTTCTGAAACCCAGGACTCAGTCCATGAGGACATTTAGAGATAGAGACTGAAATTCATGCAAATTTGATAAGGATGTTACATTTTACTGCGGGTGGGGTGAGGGTAAGAGTGAGGGTTAGGTTAGGTTTGGGTGGAGGTGCAGGTTCAGCTCATGCTTAATTTTAACGCTGCTGTAGGCATTTACACACATATGCTCACGTATTGGACAGGAACACGCTGTTTTACACGCCTCCTGTAGGAGACTGGTCTGTGTGTTCTTTACCTTTAAGAAGGTCACACCGGAACAGCAGGTGTTTTGATGCGGAGGTATATGTACCTCCAGGGACTAGCGATGATGTCATTCTTATTACTGTACGCTGACGGCGAACTCCTTGGCATCAAGAACGCAAATTGTTTCTCCCAATAAAATACCTTGTGCCCGTCCCACCAATTACCCCCCCCCACCTACAGAGAAGCTCAGAGTGACTCATGGCGTGCCAGCAGCACACTGCTGTTAAATATATCTCAGTGATAAGTTGACTAATGAAGCTTCTCTCCAGAGCCTCGTCCTGTGGTTTTGATGGAGTTGTCCTCCCAGCGGGTAATGGGCTAATGTCTTAATGAGTTCTGCATTATCTCACGTCACGCTGGGTATTAACACTATCAGTCTTCTGACGTTTTCTGCTAAATCCCTCTCCTCCAGGACCAAGACCCCCACGTTCAGAGTCACAACAGCTGTAATCCTTTTCATTAGAGAGGTGTAATCAGATAAAGTCATAATCATAACTATTATGTCATAACTGATCCAAGCGACTAACGTAGATAATGAAAAATTGTTGCGAACGAATGTAATACATTTGACGGCTTGATGTGAGTTTGCTCGTCCACTTTACAACAGATTATTGCGTGTTGCTGTGGTACGAGTGGATCAGACGCAGCAGTGCTGCTGGAGTGTTTAAACACTGTGTCCACTCACTGTCCACTCTATTAGACGCTCGTACCCAGTGTCTCCACCTTGTAGATGTAAAGTCAGAGACAGAAGCTCATCTGTTTCTGCACAGTTTGTGTTGGTCGTCCTCTAGTCCTTCATCAGTGCTCACAGGACGCTGTCGGTTGGACATTTCTGGTCGGTGGACTGTTCTCGGTCCAGCTGTGACACTGAGGGGTTTAAACACTCCAGCAGCACTGCTGTGTCTGATCCACTCGTACCAGCAACACACACTAACACACCACCACCACGTCAGTGTGACTGCAGTGCTGAGAATGACCCACCACCCACATAATATCTGCTCTTCCCATAATTAAACTAGTCACTTCCCTGGAACACATGTACCACACACACTTTGACTGTTTCTGGTCAGAAGACGTACTGAGACACAAACCGGAGTAGAGTGTAGTGAACTATGATGTCTATATGACATCCACTCTTTAAAGATTCAGTTATGAATCCTAACACAGATACTGTTGTGTGTAACTCAGTAACTGGTTGGTTCAGTATTTGTTGTCCACAGGGTTCTACTGTAGGTTAATCATTTTAGTACCGTAGTTATGAGAGTGGAACACTGAAGTCTGATCGTGATCACAAGGAAATGCAATATATGACAAATATGCCTCTATATCAAGTGTTTTTTCCATATGTTCCATAATAATAACAATAATAATAATAATAATAATAATAATAATAATAATAATAATAATAATAATAATAATAATAATCTGTTTATATATATTATAATGATTATGATTATGATCAGGTCTTAAGATGAGCTCAGTCCAGTGGTATAGGACATATTACGTCTGTGAGGAATTGAATTGGCCGTGCTTTGTATGAATGTGAGTGTAAGCTGACCTTCTGTTTTCCTTTGCATACCAACCATGGTTCACATACCAGTTTGAGAACCATTGTTCTGCGGCATTGCTACCAACGACTCGTTTTGCCACCTGTACTTTTAAGAACGTACTAATCCTTGACCATCAACCCAAGTCCTGACTATTATATTCTAATCTAAGGCCAAACATCGTGGTTTGGTCAGCAGAAAACATTGACCTGTGCCTCTTAGGCCAGCGTCTCTGCCTGTGATGAGTTCCTGCAGATCTTTTCTCCTCCATCATGGTCTCTGAGCAGTGGGAAGGCGAAATCACAAGGTATAAAAAATGCAGGCACGCAACTCACACGCCTCTTCAGAAGCCTCCCTTCTGTTTATGTATGAATCCCTCCAAAACTGAGCCACCGCACAGAAAGGCTTTAATTTATTCTGAAAGCTGGCTGACGGGCGGTCTAGGTGAGCCACGTGCAGCAGACCTCAGCACATCAGCGGCGGTCCTGTCTGTTCAGCGGCGGCCCGGCCGAGGCACGCATATGACCGTCTCATGAATAGCAGACAGGCCATGCGTGTGGAGAGCATGACTCTGCCTCCGTCACCACCGAAGCCTGGTGGGCCGCAGAGGTGAGGGAGCGTGGGGTGAGGACACAGGCTTTATAAGTAGCCGAGGGTAGTGAATGGGTCTCTGTTCCCGCATTCATCACACTGGGAAACTGCACTGGTGTTTATTGGTGGTTATTGAGAGCTTCAGTGAGCTCTTTCTGAAAAGGATGATGACGAATACAGCGGCGTGCATCATAAATCATGACGCTGGAAGGTGTTCTGTGCTCGAATATTCTCTTCATTTTTGTCTTTGGAACTTTGTGTGGGTTTTTAAATCCGAAACCTTTTATGTAACTATTTTCCAGCCACTTTTCTATTCCGTTGATGGTGATTTTACAGCGGAGATTCGAAAGCTGTTCACAACTAAGTTCACTAATTAGAGAAGGGTGAGGTGTACCTTTATTAAATCTTAGAACCCTGATCTGCACTTCATGGGTAGTTTCATGGGCTGATGATCAACCTGCATACAGACTCTGACTGATCAGAGAGAGGGGGCGGGGCTGATGATCAACCTGCATACAGACTCTGACTGATCAGAGAGAGGGGGCGGGGCTGATGATCAACCTGCATACAGACTCTGACTGATCAGAGAGAGGGGGCGGGGCTGATGCTCAACCTGCATACAGACTCTGACTGATCAGAGAGAGGGGGCGGGGCTGATGCTCAACCTGCATACAGACTGGCATATGCTTGTTCTCATCCTCCTTTGTCGGAAGCATTCTATGGGAGGATAGGGAGGAGTCGTGGTGGGGTTGGGAAATTGGCACTTCCAAACTGGGACAAAATAAAGATATAAATAAATAAAATGGATTGAGATCATTTGATGTTTGGTCTCCATGGTTCCATAACAGTTTTCTACATTTACCAGTGAACAAAATAGCCCCAAATCCAGAGGTGGTCCTCAATATATGATGGGATATATGGTGGAAACTCTCCAATCACAGCATTAGATGATAGCCTGCCTACTTGGAATTCCTTTTGCCTGAGACATTCACCAGTTATGGTCAATGCCATCGTCCTATCATATTATATCACCAGTTTCACCAGTGGCTGATGTAGATCAGATGTAATGGGCTGCATTAGATGGAATGTGGGCATGAAGAGAGGCGTGAAGTTCTTCGTGTGTATTTTTGGCTAAAGTGTGCTGCTAGTGGAACAGTTCCTGACTGACAAACACCAACTTTCTCGGACTGATACAAGACAACTGGGCCTGACTGACTTTCAGCTCTACGTTCAGCCTCGGTCTGCGCCAAGTGTATTCAGATACACAGACTGTAATCGGGAACCTAATCAGACTCGCTCAATCAGCTGCAGTGTCCTTCAGCTTCTTTGTGTCCCTGTTCTTGGCTGTGTTAGGTAACACTATATTTTATCCAATTCAGAATTATAAGGCTTAGAATAATCAATTCCACTTTTGTTTAAGAAGGCAGAATTGTGTGACCTGACTGACCTCCTAAGCCGTTGAAAATAACATTCATCATCTATCTACTCTTACTTCACAACTGTCTGTGGCAGCTACTGACATGAATCCACAAGAGAGAACGTCTGTGCATGGAGAACTGCGCTGTGTTAGTTAGCTCTGCTGATACTCACTGTACTGGGCTGAGTACCTACTCGTACTCGTACTCTGACACATGAATGTGGTTGTAGTTAGCTATCAGCTGATGGACAGTTCTTTGAACTTAAAGATGTACAACTTTTCAAAAATTTTTCAAAAAGATTTTCATGGACTTTAAATTATGAAGGGACATTTGCACACGTTAGCCAAGAAAAAAAAAACACATGCTCAAATATGAGTTTTTACAGTATTTTTGACCATGTTTGTGTCATGTCTGCTCTTTGTCAGTCCTGTTCACCTCTGTCTTCCTGTTGTGTTCTAGTTGTCTCCCCCATGTGCGTAGGAGATGTTTGTTTTGGTTCTGTCTCCTCCTTTGCCCCGCCCCCTCGTTATCGTGTCCCAGGTGTGATCAATGTCATGTATTTAAGACCCTTTGTCCCAGTCTGCCTTTGTCAGTCCTTTTGTTACCTTCCTTGTATGTTAGCATAGTTAGCTCTTGTTTGTTTGTACCCTGTAGCGGCCAATGTAGCACCTACGTTTATACAGTACCAGTCAAAAGTTTGGACACACTGACATGAATGTATTAAGTAACTTGGCTGCGTTATGTGGACAAAAATATTGGGAAAACTTCTCATACATTCTGAATGACAGCAAGGGTATTAAAAAGAGTTTATCCTGCGTTTGTTGGAGTAATGGTCACTAGTGTCCAGGGAAGGGTTTATATGAGGTTTGGGAGACTGAGGATCTGAACCGAAGCCCCCCGAGGCTCGGAAACCTCAATACGGTGTTTATATCCAATGCTATTAAAATATACCGTATGAACCAAAACCACTGTGAGCACAAACTACACAACGCTTTCCGTTCTGCTCCTCACCACTCTGCAATACCTGCAATACCTGCTGGGCACTCTTTAATATTAATGCCCCAAAAATTTGCATACACCAGCCTATGTTCTAGCCCATACAATATTAACACAGACCTTCACGGCCAAAACTGCACGCACTGTGAAGAACAAAGTGACAGTGGATCAATGAAAACAGCAGGCTGTGTACAGAAACGTACAGTAGTGCTTGAAAGTTTGGAAACCCTTTAAAATGTCTATAGTTTTGCATAAATTTGAACCAAATCTTCATCGGATTTTCACAGATGTCCTTAAAATAGACGAGGAAAACAAAAAATCAAACAAACGAGACCAAACTAATTGTGGGCTTAGGGTCGTTGTCATGTTGCATGACCCACATTCTGACATTTTCCTCTAGAATTTGCTGGTATAATTCTGAATTCTTTGATCAATGATGACAAGCCATCTTAGCCAGGTGCATCAAAACAGACTCAAACCGTGATACCACCACCACCGTATTTCATGTTGTCCTTTCTTCAAACACAGCACTTCTCATTTAAACCAAAAAGGAAAATCTGTTTTAGTTCAAAGTTATAGATATATAGAAAATTCCAGAACCGCTGTATTTACTGTTAGCGGTGCTGCACAACTTCACGGTTTTGGTTTTGCCTGATGCCACTTGAAATGGTACGCTGAAGGTGGTGCACGAGCAGGTATCTCATGGCTAAAATCGAACCCCAGCCACTCTGCTTTCCAGACTCGTCTCCACGCCAATGTCAGTGCTGCCAAAAACAGACTGGATGATGTTAGAATACAGAGAACCCTAAATCGGTAACTCTAGGAGAAATGTTTTGTTTGCACAGCAGAACCTTTCAGTTCACATGAAATAGCTGAGTTGATGTGAAAAATGCTTGGCATAACTTATTGTGAAGCACTCGAAAGTGTCCGTACAAACCCAATAAAACCTCCCAAACCAGGTCTTTGGAGCAGGGCTGTGGAACATGTGGTGTCAGTTCCTTAAAGAACTTTTCAACAAACCCTTGTTTAAAGTGGAAATGAATTTTGCAAAGTTTGGAGAACCATAACATATGTATGACCACCTCTTCGTTTCTAAAGGAGAAAGGAGGAGAATGAAGTCTGCAGAGAAACAGATGAACTACAGTCTGGAATTATAGAACCACAAAGAGAACCTGGATGATCAGAGGAGCTGATAGGATGGACAGTGAATGCAGAAACAAGGAGGTGGTTATAATCTTATGGTGGATCTGTGTATATATGTCCTGTGAGGCTGTTCTCTGTGCTGGAAGTCATGAACACATCATTACAGTCAGTAGCAGTGTGAGGCAGTGGCTTCACTGATTCAGAGATGAGCATGTAGAACTTCTATCATTCTCTCTGTTTTCTCTGTGAGAACCCAGTTTGGATTTTTTTAAGGGAGCACTCCCTGTAGAGACCACCACGACATCATCAATTAAATATTAATGCCGGCGATCAAACAAGTCCTGCATCTGATCCATGGGTCACTAGTATGTCCAGACTTGATCCGGCTGTGCGTGGGTGGACAGAGTTGAGAGTTATCAGGGAGGGTAGATTACACATCAATAATAACAGTGCTGAAGAAAGGAGGGGGCTGCAGGGGCTGCAGAACGAGCCAGAGCTCCCCCTGGATCATCTGTCCAATGTACAGCTTCAAATCCATCTTAATTGGGTGCAGCCAGGCAGCAGCAGAAGTATGAATGGGGTAACTTTTAATCATCTGGAGCGCTCCAGGTTACCGCTCGGTTCGGCTCATCCTGTTTGCTTTTTGTGTGGTAGATCTGAATCTACCTGTAGATTTGATGAAGGTGTCCTCTTCTGCTTTGGTATAACGTTTGTTCATTGACGGTTACCCCAAAAAGACACGAGCGTTACAAGCTGTCGCTCGGTTTTTACTAGCAAAGACTCATATCAGGTCTGCAGTTCCACCAGGAGACTTTCAGGAGTGAGCAAAATGTTCTACTCTTAGAGATTACATTTTTACAATTTGAACCACTATGAATTAAAGGCTTGGAGTTGGCACTGTCATCGAACCAGGTGTTGAAACATCTGGGTCCTCAGATCCTGCCAAGAACCCCCTTGGCGTCCAATGGAAGCACACTGGTGGTGGGACAAAACGTCAGTGTCTGGAAAGCAGGAATAGGGGTGTGTAAATAAAGGCCTTTTAAAGACAGGTGGGGGCAGGTGATTGGTTGGTGAAGGAAAGGGGTGTGGCATTCTCCTCGTAGGATTTTCAGTCATGCTTTCTCGTCTGTAAAGGCAGTTTGTGTTTGTCTCACTGAAATACAAGAAACCTCTTCATAAACACATTTTTACCAGTAAAGACACATCTATGATCACTGTCCTCCAAACTCCAGGTATCTCCACTGTAATTCTGACTCGCAGAAGGTCCACAAAAGGATCCGTAACGAATTCTGACGGGTAGAAATGCCAATAACATATATCTCTAATTGAGTTTTGAGTAATAATATACATTGACGATGTGTGCAGTTATAGACTGGAGTTTATACTGGTAAACGTAATTGACCAATGGTGACATATGAGCTTAATAAATCTGCAGGTCTGATATGATTACTAGTGAAGATTTCATAGCTGATTTCTGAAATCAGAGTTTATTCCGGTAAAAACTGCAGTGCAGAGATGGAAATTCAGTTTCACTGGTGTCATTTAGGACTGAAATGACCATCGCTAATAAAGTCCAGAAAGAGCGTCTCTGTAAGACATGACTGTGGACCTCCACGTCCACTGTAACAGCATCGTTTTGCTTTCGCTCTCTCGACGAGGCTCCCGTGAGCCACTGCAGTCACATAAACTGGCCAATCGTCTCACAGGCTCGTTGTAAAAGTGAAAATATTACAGACCATGTAAAAATGTAACTTGTTAAATAAGTATTTTTCACCCCCAACCAAGGTCACATACTATATTTACACATAAAGAAATGACTTAAAATACTTGTAAATACACCGTAAATACAGCCTGAGCCACCTTTAAAGGAACGTCTGATTAGTTGGAAAGAGGAAAGAAGCTGAGACCCCTTCCTTTGAACCTGCTCTCCGTCAGTTTAACGGGGCTATTTATGCACCATGCCTTACGGTCTCAACAGGAGAACTATGTCTTTTTCCTTCGTCTCCGCGACTCTGTCCCATGCTCTCTTTTGTTTCTCTCCACCGCACTCCAGGTCATCATTAAATGTTGATGGAGATGAGTGAAACCAATAATCCTCAGACCTCGCAGCAAAAACATTGCCAGAAATCAATAGGTTTGCAGCAGTAGGGGGACGAAACCTGGCACGAGAGAGAGAGAGAGAGAGAGAGAGAGAGAGAGTGAGAGAGTGAGAGAGAGAGAGAGAGAGAGTGAGAGAGTGAGAGAAGGGAGGAAAAAAGCCTTTTCCATCAAATATTAATCGACCAATCCCACGAGGGACAGAGGAGAATGCCGGTGATTCGCTGTCCGACCCAATTAAGATCTTACCATGTACCTCACTTAGGCCGGCTGTTACTTACTTCTGCAGCCTAGACATCAGTAGGTCTGTCTCATCCAGAGAGGGAGGCTCAGCAGACGAAGCAGGACAGAAGCAACATAAAAGCAAGCGAGACTTCTAGGAACGCTGTTGAATTTCCTGAGCTCATTTCCTCAAGGTCAGCACGTCCTCACTCAACTGCCTGTAGATCTGCTATTTTTATTAAAGTTAACCTCCGAAGTTTCTTGTTTTAAAGAACTTTGCGGTGCTTTGTGGTGAGGAATGTGCTGCTGATGGGTGATGGGTACCAATGCAGCCTCAGTGCAGCATCACCACGCTGGCTAACACGCTGACCACTGTCTACAGAACTACAGTGTTCTTACACTCAAAGACAATCCTTTTGAGCTCGAGGACAACTTTAATTTCCAAATACGAAAATAAAACCAGAGACACGTTTCCTGCCGTGCTACACCAGTTTGTCTCAAGCCTAGTCCTGGAGGCACCCCCACCCTACATATTGTAGAGCTTCGCAGTTGCATGGGGTGTGCTAGAGCTGAAACGTACAGGGGAGGAGTGCCTCCACTACCAGGGTAGAGAAACACTGTACGATGAGGCCAATAATCCTTGGCCAAGACTCCTCGTGCCTCTATAGCACAATAAAATATTTATTCACTGTGTAAGAGCCTATATATTGATCAGCCAAAACATTAAAACCTTATGCCTTATATTGTGCAGGTCCTGGACCTGCTCTAATCCACGTAGGCACTGTGCAGCTTTCCCTGCTTTCAACACACCAACTTCCAGATCTGACCTGATGTGAATCCCTGTATGGGTAGCGCAACTGGGAGCCATGTGGGTGCCAGTGATGATCCCTGATGGGAACAAGAGGGGTTAAACATAGGCCCCATCTGGGTTGTCAACTGCATATTGGGTCCTAGATGGGACCCGTACGAGATTAAAGCGGGCTGTAATGGTGGGGCCCATTTGGAACTGGCTCCCAGTAATGAGCCCATGCCCATGTGGAACCCACCAAGCCCAGGTTTCACCCATGCTGGCGGATCACTGGAGGATACATTGGTACATTCGTGGTTTTCTGGTGTAAATCCATTAGAGATCGGTTTGCCCTTCATTTCAGAGGCATTTCATGAGGAACGAAGCTGAAATCATTTAAAAAGACTTTCCTCGTCCTGTGTGGGGATAAAGAGGGAGTAGTCATGTTGCCCTGGTAGATGGTTTCTAGTTTGCTGTCGGAGATTGTCAGGAATGAGGGAAAGGTTTCCGACATTATTGCTTTTTATTTATCTGAAGACGGCATGAATCATATTGCCCTCCGTGTTTTTTCTTTATTTATTTCAGATTATACGTCCACCAAGGATCCGTTTTTGTTATCAGCGAGTCCTTCAGTGTTACGGGAGGCGCGTGTGTCTAACAGTGTGTGTAAAATTAGAACCGGAATAGAAGGGCTTTCTTATTGCATTACGTTTGGCCTTCTTCACGCATCGTTGTGTGTTATCGTTTTTAGGAGCTAGTATTAAACGGTGAATGGGCAGTGCTGCTCTGCTTCCAGGTGGAGAGGCGGTTCCACCAGGAGACTCTGAGGAGGATGCAGAAAGGTGTAGCAGTCGAGGGTTAATATTTATGAGTTCAAGTCTTTGTCGTCAGGAAAGGTCTTGAAAGGTCTGGACGCTTGAGTATGGAAGGCAGGGGCAGAGCCAATGGGACGACCAATGGGACCAGTCTGGTGGTGGTGGTGGTGGTGAGGAAGGAGGAAATTGCAAGATGTCGGCAACTGTAAAGGAGTGTAAAAGGACCAATGAAAAGGCTCTCAGAGGCTACTTTTGGGTAGTGTACCTCTTGGGGAGAGATGCCAGACATGCCAGCACACTAGAAGACAGAGGGGGCGCATCAGTGGTCTGACACAAGCAGGACAGTTGGTATGACGAACTGTCCACCATCTAGAACGTTCTAACCAACCTTCAAGGAGGTGTTTGTAGCAATGGTTATTTGAGGGTATGCACAACTGCCAAACTGGACTAGAACCAGGTTTTTAGCAATTTTTAGCAATTCTTATTAGGTTCTGTTTGGGATTTGGTTTGATACACTGCCCCAACTGCTGTTCTGGGTAACCATCGCGTACAAAAGTTACCCATAGTAGTGGTACGAGTGACATTAACAGCTCAGCGATATGTGCAGGACATCCTGTGGCCATGTGTTGTGTTTCAAGGCAGGGCTTCCAAATGACATTTTTCGGCAGGATAATGTTCCCACACACAGCAGTGGTTTCCCAGGAATGTCTTTGCCTGATTGCAGCATTTTCCTTGGCCTCTTCGGTTGCCACGTTTATCGCCAATCATGCATTTATGATGGATGCACGGGAGCAGCAGCAACATCCAGGTCAATGTACTGCAGGATGCCATGCAGAACCTGTAGGCCTCCATGCCCAACCATATCTCATTTTCAATTCAGGCTAGAGGCCCAACAGGGAACTAGAGCCTCCTTTCAATACTTCTGACCACAATGTGAACAATTACATGCTGTTGTTCTCTTCATCCATTTATATTGTGCTCTGTCTGAAAACCACCTGTTGAGCTGGTAATAAGATCGCACACCAGTGAGGACAACAAAAGTAAAAAGTCTGACCTCCTATCTGATATTGGTTTGTCTCTCTTTCTGTGTGTGTGTGTGTGTGTGTGTGTGTGTGTGTGTGTGTGTGTGTGTGTGTGTGTGTGTGTGTGTGTGTGTGTGTGTGCGTTTGTAGTGCTTGTGCCCAGCCCCAGTTCTGCCGCTGCTGCTCGGAGGTGCGGCTCCATCTACAAGGGCTTCGCTCAGTGTCTGCTGGCCCTGGGAGACAGCCTGTCTGTCAGCAGCCAGAAGGATGACGACATGCAAGAGATTGACTCCATCTGCAGGTGTGTACACTCACCTGTATTGCTTATATAGTAACACACACACACACACACACACACAAGCAGTGTGTCATCTTCAGTGACAAGTCCTACTTCCTCAGCGCCAAGATCAATAGTTTGTTGTCATACATCACACGTCCAGAAGGTCTGGTGTCATGGTGTGGGTGCAATTTTGTATGATGCCAGATCACCTTTGGCCTTCATTAGAGGCACTTTGACAGATCAGTGTTATGTTTTGAACACACACTCCGGTGCAGTACTCCAACAGAACGACACTCGTCCACACACTGCTGCCGTCTCAAGACCTCGCCTGGAAGACACAGATACTACACCGTGGTCGGTCTCATCTCCAGACCTGTCCCTGATTGAAAATGTGTGGGACGCTATTGGACGCTCTATCAACACTCCACCCCTACCACACCATCTGCAGGACTGAGTGAGAACATTCAAGCTGCATGGGATGGATCATCACAGGACACCATTAGGAACCTCTACACCTCCATGCAGAGACGTCTGGCGTGTTGCGTTAAACCCGACGCCGTACTGAGAGACACCACTTCTGTATGAGTAGATCAATAAATATCATCATCCCAGTAACACTGCAATCCCACACGTCCTTCTGGGTGCATCTATTAGTGATGAGTGGTTTATTACTTTAACCTGCACGTCACGCATCCCTAACATTGCACCCAACGTTGCTGTGCTGTTTGTCCCACCCCTGCATGTCTCACACTGAAGGATATGAGGGATGTTCATCACCAGCTCCATTTCTACATAACAGACACACCCAGTAACTTCACTCACACCTCAGATTATTTGTCGTGTGCTGTTGTTGTGTTGTTGCAGGCAGGAATAGGTGATACAAAGGAACGCGGTTCACTGACTTGACACCTCACTCTCTCACTCTGCCATTGTTTCTCGTTTCCCATCTCCCATCTCTTCCCTCTCTTTCGCTCTATTGCCACATTTGCACTGTGTGCTCTCTGCTCGGCTCTGCTCACTTTTTGGTCCCCGGTACCTGGTTTGTTTTCCTCTTGCCCGGCTCCATGTGAAAAGGTGAGGTCACGAAGCACTAAAGCAAAAATAGCATGTCTTCATGAAAACATCTGTCCCGAATGTCCCGCAGGAAAGATGCGTTATCAAAAGTGCACGTCTTTTATTCTGCCTAAAAGCTTTCTCTGTATGTCCGTCCACATGTGGACAGTCCATCTACTGATGCCGTTACATCCCTTCTGACGTAGGGTGCTGCTGTACTTGAGGTTGCCAGACGATTCGTTTTTTGCGTACCATTATTTAAGATAAGACATTTAACAGATGCTTGTTCTGTCCAGCATCGCACTGCATGTGACGTGGGGAGAGAGCGCCATCTACCCACCCATGGAGTGAATGGCCAATTTTGCTCTTTCACACTCCGGCTGCCAACCCGACATGAGCCGGGATTTGAACCTGCGATCCTCAGAGCACAGTGCTTGCACATTGGACTGCTGAGCCACATGGAGCATTTGTGCAGTTCTATTAACGTTTCTATAACGTTTATAGTTTGAACACAACTGATCTCTCAATTTTCAGTCAAACTAAATACATTTTCACACAGACTTTTATTATTTAAAGTGCTGCTACCAGCCTGGTAGGGACTACCGCCTCCACCTGAGGACGGGCTGGAGGACCACTTCACCCCCACTGGTTCTAAAACATCTGAACGTGTTTCCATAATTAAATAGTTTTGTTGTTGAAAGGAACACACACACACACACACACACACACACACACACACACACACACACACACACACACACACACTTCACTTTTTCCCTCTAAACTCACACCCCCACAATGACGAAGAGAGAAAGGTTCGTCATGGTGGGGTGAAAAGTCTCTCTCTCTTATTTTCTCTCCTCTTTTTCTCTCATCCTTCTCTCCCAGTGCTCCCATTTAGGCTAAGTTCACATTAACAGGCTCATTATCAAGTGACTCAAACTGCCTCGATGTGAGTCAGGTCAGGTTTCTTTAGGGCTGTATGGATGTGTCAGATCCACTCTTTTAAAATCAGAATTGAAGCACCGTATGGAGGTGGGGTTTCCCCACGTGCCCAAACTGATCTGCTCTTTTTGTTGAAGGCGGGACTTTATCTGTAAATTGATCCCATTTTGAACGTTACGTGATTATTTCAACCAGTGCCCGTTTTCCTAACGTCTCCTCAGAGGCAGCGAGCAGATACAGCCCACACTCCTTTATTAATATCAACATCCCATCTGAGCAAGAAATCGGAACTTCTGTCACAACTCTCCATCAATTTCTCATCCTTTCACAACTCTCATTCAGTCGCTCTCTCTACCCCCCCTCTTTCTTTGTTTTTCGTTCTTTCTTTCGCAACTCTTTCTCTCAGTCTCTCCATCAATCTCTCCTTTTTCTTTTCATCTTTCAGTATGGTGTGTATCATGCTGACAGCCTCTCCGGTGTGCTCCAAGTTGATGGTCTAATTAAAGATTGAATCTGTCTGGTTCTCTCTCTCTCTCTCTCTCTCTCTCTCTCTCTCTCTCTCTCTCTCCCCCTCTTTAGCTCATGCATCCTAAGTCCATATTTATATTGTCACATTCATAAATGGTGCAGCTGCTTAAGTATTCATTGTGTAGCAGGATGGCGTTCTTTGAAAACAGTGGTGTGCTTCTCGCTGTCACACTTAAAGTGTTCCACACTGCTGCTCTACTGAACTCACCGAGCGAGTAGTGATCCTGACAGCCACCTCAGAAGATCCGATGGGCTTCAGTCAAAGCACATTCAGCAACCTGTGGGGACATATGCTTGAGCTTGCATGTTCACTTATTTCTATTCCGTAAGGTCCCAATTAAGGTATTAATCTTGCCACTGGGTGTATTATACATTCCTGCACACACACACACACACACACACACACACACACACACACACACACACACACACACACACGTGCGTTCACAAACACAATGCTCACAAGAATTCATTTCCTTCAACTTTTTTTGCCTATTCTCCTGTCTAATCTAACAGGGACCACTTTAGGAACAGGAGCATTTTCCCACCAGAGCAGAAGTTTCTGATTTACATCTAGGCCAAGGCTGCCCCTTTTTGTTCCTCTCAGGAGAACAAGGGAAAAAATTAAGCACAGAATCACAATGCAATGAGACGTACTGTTACTAGGAGAAGGTGTGTGCTACCTGACAGCGGAAAATCAGCTGCAGGAACGAGACAAGTCATCAGAAAGATATCGTCTGTGGACGATGCTACACGAGCCATTGTGCCACTGTCTGCTAAACATCGTGTCACCCCTGGCACATTGGGACATCACAGCCGAGAGGCAACACCAGTGCCCTGCCCTGTACAGACACATTAGATATGGTCACACTAGTGTATCTATAATCATATCTAATCTCTATAGTATATTTAGTCATATCTAATCTCTATAGTATCTTCAGGCATATCTAATCTCTATAGTATCCATAGTCATATCTAATCTCTATAGTATCTTCAGGCATATCTAATCTCCATAGTATGTATAGTCATATCTAATCTCTATAGTATCTTCAGGCATATCTATTCTCTATAGTATTTATAGTCATATCTAATCTGTATAGTATCCATAGTCATATCTAATCTGTATAGTATCTTCAGGCATATCTATTCTCTATAGTATCTATAGTCATATCTAATCTCTATAGTATCTATAGTCATATCTAATCTCTATAGTATCTATAGTCATATCTAATCTCTATAGTATCTATAGGCATATCTAATCTGTATAGTATCTGTAGTCGTATCTAATCTCTATAGTATCCATAGTCGTATCTAATCTCTATAGTATCTATAGTCATATCTAATCTCTATAGTATCTTTAGACATATCTAATCTCTATAGTATCTATAGTCATATCTAATCTCTATAGTATCTATAGTCATATCTAATCTCGATAGTATCTATAGTCATATCTAATCTCTATAGTATCTATAGTCAAATCTAATCTCGATAGTATCTATAGTCATATCTAATCTCTATAGTATCTATAGGCATATCTAATCTCTATAGTCACATCTAATAGATTAGATATAGTAGATTCATCTCTAATCTATAGTAATTCTCTAATTCTCTATAGTAGATTCTCTAATCTCTATAGTATACTAGGGGTCAATTTCTTATCCTTTGTTCTTGTATTATTAACCTTTTTTATTTTTGATTTATATACAAATAAATTTGGATTTGATTTGATTTGATATCTAGTCTCTATAGTATCCGTAGGCATATACAGCATCTAAAGGTGAATCTAGCATCTATGTATCTATTGACATATCTAATCTAGTATATTGTATTAAAAGGGAGACAGAAAGCCAAGGGGCGTCTTAACCTTTTGACATGGTGTTCTTAACATGCTCTCCATACAATAGAATACTAGTCTTCATTTTTAGACCCATTTGTCTTACAAGAGCTCATATGACTTAGCATCATAGTGCTTCTATGTCCTTCATGTAGCTTTATTATGCCAACTGATTAAAATTATACTGTTTAATACACCTCAATCTATCGGTGTATCTAGTATCTATATTATGTTTACAGTTGGAGTATCTATTACCTATAGACATATGTAGTATTTGTATATCTATAGACTTCATACTCGTGAAAATCAGAAACACAAAATCTCAGATTAAGTTTGAATAAATGATTCATTGGATGATTATCAATAATTAAATCGAGAAAGCTTCAAATGTCTCACTTTAATGTTAGAAATATAACATATTACAGTTTAACTTTTTGAATTAAATTATGAACAAAATAAACCTTTTTCCAAAACCGATATTCTAATGATTTGAGATTCACCAGTATAGTATTCGATATACACTATATATCTTGTCGATATAGTGTATATAAGCATATGTAGTATGAAGGTTTGGTCAGTACACTAGTGCAAAAATGTCTCACTGTTTATATGATTATACACTCACTGATAAGAGAATTATGCAATGTCGTATTGCTGCAAAACTCGGCTCAGACAGATATTATTACAGGAACGGTCAGGAAAACATCAACTTGAATGTTCTGACCAAGCCACCGATTGAAGTGGTGATAAGGACAAGAAATGGACTGTGTTGCAGTTTGGTGGAGACATTCATAGGGAACCCTTGCTGTGTGTGGGAGCATTATCCTGCTGAAAAATGCCTCTGAGAGCCTTTTTATAGATCAGTGGGGGAAACACTTTTACGCCCCTTGTGCCAAGACCCAGTAATTAGACCACACCTGTAATCAGACATCTGCCTGCCAATCCGACAATCCGACTGTCTGAGTGTACATGTATAAAATACACAAAATGAGATATTTCTATTTGATTTACACATTCACATGCAAAGCTAAGATGTGAGGAGAAGTTAAGATCATTAAGAAAATCAATAATAAAGAAGATAAGTTAGATTAAGATAATCAATGTTTTTCACTTCAGTTGTCTGTGGTACTAATGTTATGGCTCATTTTTGGCATCATGCTTTATAATATCCTGTTATAATTTAAAATGATAACATTAATAAAATTATAATGTATAATATGTCCAAATGAATGCAATCAGCTACTTTAAACTGCACTGATAGCTGACATAGATGTGCAAATGCACACAGCTTGCCAACAGAAATGAACTCTGTGGAGCAGATAAACAAACATGACCCTATTGTCTCCTTGTCTAATACCAGGCGTGGACTAGAGGGGTTTAAAGCCCCCCAGCATTGAGCTGTGGAGCAGTGGAACTGTGTTCTCTGGAATGATGGAGCTCCATCCAGTACTATGGGATGAGTTGCAGATTTGGGGATGAAGTGGATTAATGATTATCAAACATCCTGATCCCACTAGGGCTCTTGTCACCGAATCCAGTCAAATTATCACAAAAGTAGGAATCCGTCGCTGCACGGTAGAGACAGTTACACCTACAGAAGCAGGATACATTTTAAATGCCCTTGATCTCCAGCGGAAACAAGGAAGAAGCCTTTGTCCCAATACTTTTGTCCATACAGTGTAAAGCATATCTAATATATCAAAGAAATTCATTAATTCAGTGAAGTTCATTCTTGCAGGCGCAGTGTAGCCCCTGCCCACTGTAGTTATATTTAGATGATCTAATTGCATGTAATATGCATACAGTGGTGAACCATGATGAGACCTTCAGTTCAGGCAACAGTGTCTATACTTCTCCTCCATGGGATTTTAATATTTAAAGCTGATGAAAGACATGATTTAACTGAAGCTCCCCAGATCATCACACCAGCAGCTGGGGCACACAACGAAGAGCTCACCATGAGGCCTCCATACTCAAACCGACCATCACCTGAACCTAAACAGAACCTGAATTCCTCATTAAAACTGTTCCAGTACTGTTCTGTGTGGGCATGCCCTCACGTTACCACTGCTCCCAACACTGTTAGGAGGTGTTGGGCTGGATCCGTTTCCGTATAGCCTACAGGTTCTACATGGGATCCAATAACAGTCAGGGTTTAGCTTGGAGGCCTCATGGTGAGCACTTCAATCCTGTCTTTGCTCTGGAGAAACACACCGCCGAACTGCTGGTGTGATGATCCGGGGATGATACGAGGGACACTAACAGCTCAGTGATCTGTTCAGGACATCCTGTGGCCATTTGTTTTGCATCATGCTCCCACACACGGCAAGGGTTTCCCAGGAATGTCTCTGTCAGACTGCAACACTTCCTTGGTCTTCCTGGTCTCCAGATTTGTCACTTATCGAGCATTTATGGGAGCAGCTGGACACCAACTTCAGCAAACTATGAGTGTGCAGGATCTACAGGTCCAGCTGCAACATCTGTGGGTAAAGGATGCTGTACAGAACCTGTACCTCCACTCCCAACCGTATCTCATCTTGTATCCAGACTAGAGACTCAAGAGGGAACTAGAGCCTCCTTTCATTCCATTCCATCAACTCTTTCTTTGTGCATTAGTTTTGTCAATGAATGTAATTTTGGACATTTGGTCTGTTGGTCTCTTCCTTCTTTGCTTTTAAGGACCCCTCAAGTCAAGTCTACTCCGCTAATACACTGTTAAATGTATCTGTTGCAGATCTTGGGACAATTTCCACGACTGTGCCAACGCGGCCATGGCTGGCTGTCCCGAAGAGGCGGCTGCCGTGTGGGAGTCCCTGAGACAAGAGTCCAAGAAGATGCAGTTTTCAGGGAACCTGTACGATATGTGCTCCAGCCGCAGCAAATCAACATCCACCACCGGTGCCCAGAACCCGGACGAGAGCAACCAGGAGTCTCTGAAAGGGCGCACCTCTCCCACAAGCCCAGCTCACGGCGTCTGGCTTCTCTGTTGCCTGTGTTTATTGCTGCTCTGTTCGTGGATATAAAACTGCGTAAAGAGACTTACAGAGCAGTGTGGACGTCAAAGAAATGTTGATGAACTGACATGTTTGACACCGACACTTCTGTAAAGATCACATGGTGTAAATAATGTAATTCCATTTTTTTCTTTCTTTTTTTCCATGCTTTGGCATAAACACACACACACACACACACAAAGAAACACACACATAATTTCAAATGAACAAGTATTTCCCTCACAGTCAGATGAGAACCTTCCCAAGAGTCACAGTGTGTACGGAATAGCGATTCCGAACGCTGTTTACTGTATGTGCGTTGTAGGCCTGTAGGCGAATGCCTCAGCTCTGCTAGCCCAAACACCCCCAACAACCCCCTCTTAAGGCCAAATTAAACTGCTAACAATATGGGCCGCTAGCTGGAAAACTTGGAATCTCTGAAGAGGAAATTAAGGAGCTGCAAAGCTTCCCAGGCCCCAGGAAGCACAGCAACATAGACGTTCTGCCAAAACCCCCTTATTAATGAATTAATTTTATTTTTTTGTTTACTTATGGGAGGATTATCAGTGGGGATCACTTATTATAAAACCAAGCCAAAGCAATAGAATGCACCTGCAAACAAAGCTGAGGAAAACCACTGAGATGTTCCAAGTTCAAGTTTCGGGCTCAGTGTTGCAGGCCTGACGCAAACTGGCTTTACAGCTTTTATCGTTTTATACAAGGCCATAAGCAATATACATCATCACAACAACAGTTGCACCCAGAAGGACGTGTGGGATTGCAGTTCTGTTGGGAAGGTAGATGAAGGTGATCGGGATCAATAACTGATGATAACTGTAGTCTGATCTGATCAATATTTATTGATCTACTCATACAGAAGTGGTGTCTCTCAGGACGGCGTCGGTTTAACGCAACACGCCAGACGTCTCTGCATGGAGGTGAAGAGGTTCCTAATGGTGTCCTGTGATGATCCATCTCATGCAGCTTGAATGTTCTCACTCAGTTCTGCAGATGGTGTGGTAGGGGTGGAGAGTTGATAGAGCGTCCAATAGCGTCCACACATTTTCAATCAGGGACAGGTCTGGAGATGAGACCGACCACGGCGTAGTATCTGTGTCTTCAAGACGAGATCTTGAGACGGCAGCAGTATGAGCTGCTCATACGGACACACACGGAGTGTGTGTTCAGAAAAGGTAGAACCACTGGTTGCAGAACCTCATTAACGTAACGTTGGTCTATTAAAGTGCCTGTAATGAAGAACAAAGGTGATCTGGCATCATGTGAAATTGCACCACTGATCTTGGCGCTGACCACAGCGCCTCCACAATCGGATTCGTTGACCTGCTGGTTGACTCCACGACCGTCCGACGCGACACCATTGCGGTCGGTTCCTTCTGGGTGCAACATTTTTTTCAAAATGTGTTTCGAAATGTAAATGCGACTCATCACACATCATTCATCTCCACAAATGTACATATTTGTGTCTAAACATTCCAGATGAAAGACAGAAGGTCACTTCAGAAGACTGTCCAGCACATGATGAAAACGTCCTGTACATATGAATATGACTGAATGGAGGGAAGGAGTCGTTCGTTTGTACCCGAAGGCGAATACTGTGTGTTTAAAATGTAGTGCAGCGTCTTTCTGTGTAACGCAATCACGGCTTGCTCTCTTACGTGTTGGTGTTGGGGCCACGCAAAGTGTGTCGGATCACATTCCTCACCCGATACAGCGGCACTGCTCTCCTCAGCATTCTTTGCTCTAATGGTTTTCTACTCACTTCATTGTTCTAATTGGAAATTAATCACGTTACTGACGCGGTAAATGATTTTTCGATACAAAGAGCCAAATAATTCCACCTGTGGTAGAATCCGAGTATCTGTTTCTGCGCCTTATAAACGTGGTTTAAAATGAGATTCATGACCTTTTTTTAAATATTCATTTAAGCCTGAATTCAAGGCTCGAATGGCCGACATCTCAACGTATCTGTTGGTCAGCTGTTGTTATTAATCTCTGTTATTGCTGTAACGTGACACGTCGTAATGAGTTTAGTTCTGCTTACTACCATAAGGGCTAAAACACGACTGGACACGAAAAACCCATTGATTAACACTGGATTCAGTTCCAATGATCATCGTTTTGAAGGAACGTAACACACGTTTAGGAGATGTAATATACCGGATGCATGCGCAAGTTCGTTTTCTATCTTAAACAGGATCTTGTATCTAAGGACTAAGCTCGGAGGGAAGCTTCATCCATTGCGGAGATGATGCAACAAGGAGTTCATGTCAATCCTGCCATTTCTTCTGAAACTCAGACTCTATCATTTCACTCTCCGTCAAACTGGACTCTATAGAAGCCTCAGGGATGAAAGGGGCTTCTCCCATGGACTTTCCGCTGACCTCCATCCTGGGTAGCTCACGTCCAGTCCCCAGAGACCTCATAGTGGCTGTCCAGCATTTGCCAGTGGATCATCTGAGGGACAATAGCAACTTAATGATATGGCTGTTCAAACATTTTGTAACCGTTTCCTTTTCTCGCATGACTTTGCCACATGCAGAGATGATGAATAAACGGCGCTGAGGGCCACACTTCAGCCCTACCTTTGACCAGATGTCATGCATCTCCCTCTCTTCTCTCCCTCTCTCTCTCTCTCTCTCTCTCTCTCTCTCCCTCTCTCTCTCTCTCTCTCTCTCTCAGATCCTGTTTGCCATGTATAGAGTGTGTCCTCATTGAGATGAATAGTGCTGTGGATGTGAGGTTACAATGAGCTGTATTCCAGGCTGTGTTAATGCAATGCCATATTGCATTTTTTTTTCAATGCAATCTTTTTTTTTTTTTTTTTTAGTCCTCTGCCTCTCATAGACATGAATATTTCATGGATCCCAGCTGCTTCCGTAAACATAGACCAGTTAGCTGCATGAGGACCACCCCACCCCTTGCTGCTGGCTCTCGCTTGGCTGCTTGTTTTACAGCAATTACTTTCAAGCTCGCTCCAGATCATGCCAGAGTCGGAGCTTTAAGAGTTTACAGCGAAGCCAAACAGGCCCGTCTTGACAGTGCAAACACGAGAGCGAAGATGTAAATCATTGGAGGTTTATATGGAGATGAAACCCTTGAGTACTGGCTGATAGTAAGACTTAGTGTTGGTAGTCAAGATCAAGAGTAAATTCAGAATCAGGTGCACCAGGTCATCTGCAAATGACAAGAGCCATATCACCATGGCCAAGAGCTCTCTGAGGCCTTCAGAAAGAAGGTTTAGATGCAGATGAATCTGTGAAGGGGTTTAAAAAAAATCAAGCGGTTGACTTTCTACAAGTGGAGAACATTTGGAACTAGCAAGTTCAGCCCAAGAGCAGACCACAAGAGGCGTAAAGAAGATCCAACTATCATAAAATGTTCTACAGGTTCTACAGCTCCAGTTAATGTCAAAGTGCAGCTTCTACCATCACAAAGAGACCAAACAAGTTTGATTTTTGTTGTAGGTGTTTAAGGAGGAAAAAAACATCCAAGTCAAGTTTTCCAGAGAGGACCTAAACAAAGACACTTTGGACAGATGAATGCTAAGTTGAGTTATTTGGATGCAGTAACAGGAGACATGTTTGGTGCAGCATTTGAGCAGGAAGAACCTGATAGCATCTGTGAAGCATGGTGGTGGAAGTGTGATGGTTTGGAGCTGCTCTGCTGCAGCAGGGTGTGGAGATCTCTCCATCATAGAAACCACAATGAGATCTTTATTGTATCAGATGGGGCTTGAGGAAAACGTAAGAGCGTCTGTACAAAGACTGACGCTGAAACATCACAGAGCTGAAAGAATTCCGGTCGATGTCAGAGACGGTAGACGGTCCTAGAAACATCTAACTGACGTTATTTCAGCCAATCACTGCTCAGTTTCTCAGGGCATCACAGAGCTCCAGTCAGCATTCTGTCATCACTATGGTAAGGCTCACCTTATGTACATGTGGACACTGCTAGGCCTTTTCCACCAACGGGGAACAGATTCCGTTCCAGTTCACGAAACCTAATGTGGAACCATTCGCCGCATTCCCATCAACTTTTGTGTTTCCGGAGCCTGAAAAGTTTGGGAACTGAAGATTAGAAGGTTTTTCAGCTCGAACCGTAGTGGGCGTGTCTAGTTGTACATGAGCAGTGACATACCATTCGTCTCATACGGTGTAGCGTTCTATGTCTTCATGTCGGCAAAGTTTGATCCAGGTTTGATCCATGTTTGCTCACTTCCCTTTACTGACCCTGTGCAGCCCCTCTGTTGAAGTATTCTGTGACGTTCCTCGGTTCCACTAAAACTGGTGTAAATGCGGACCTGTTCGCTAAAAAACACTTAGGATCTTATAAGCCTGAACAGAACCAGTTCTTTAGGTGGAAAAGACCTATGACTGGCTAAAGTCTGTGCATCACAGTAAAACCATTTACCAGATTAATGAGCTGCAGCAGTTCTCGCGTGGTTTAGTACACGTCCTGCCCTTCCTCGAAATAAAGATTCTGACTCTGCCTTGGAGTTGAATCTGTTGTCCCTCCTGATGCAGGTACATGAAGACCAATATGGGCAGTGAGAGGGTGGGAGAACACATTCAGAGTCCACCTCACCCGGAGACCAAGACAGAGACAAGACCGATATCATCTTTTCTTAAGGTGTCCTGGTTTCGTAGCTTGAGATTTGACTGTTTAAAATGAAAAACTAAGCTTTTAGAAGTTTTGTCTTCTAAACTTTTTGGCTTTTCCGTTTTTGGTGTCTCGTACCTGGAACTGGGTACGATGTTCATACCTGCTCGAGGTGAGTAGTGAGAGGGATGCAGATTTCTGTGCCTACTTAGGTTTCTGTCGTTTTGTGAAGCTGCCGATATAACACCGCTATAAAACCGCTACAAACCTCTAATACACTCCTAACTTTCATACACAGTAACGTTATATTTTCTTTATAACTGATAAAGGTTTATCTTCGGTTCCAGTCAGCGGGGGAGGCTAGAACAGAGGCGTCAAGTCTGACAGTCGCCCCCTGGAGTCCGTTAAACTAGAGCAGATCTCGCAGAGTTCCGAGTAAAAGACGTGGATGCAGTAAAAGTCCCTGTTATGGCATGAAACTGAATATGATAAATAACGAAGTTGAAACAACGTTCATTTAATAGCCCTTCGATCTAAATTCAATTTTCTTGATCAGAAAAAGTCCAGATTTTGTTTTCCAAACCACACAAAGTGTCTGAGTAGTTTCTCAAAACCAGCTGTTGTGAGAAACTGGTTACATATTAATAAATTCTATAATAGTTTAATACAGTACCTGATATTGAAACTGAATAATGATCATAAAATGAGGAAACCAACAAACAAAGAATAAAAGTGTCGTCTGTAACTATATTCTCCTGTTAACTGAGAGTGAAGTGTTGATCAGTGCTTTTGCTGGAGCAACTGTCTCTACTCTCCATTTTGGTGCATTGCTGTGAGGGTTTGATTGCACTCAGCAACAGGAGCATTGGGATGGTGGATGATCACCGCCCCACATCATCCCCAACATTGTTCAAGAGGACACAGTTTCAATTGCTCCACAACTCCACGATGGCACTAGGTCCTTTATCATCTGCTCCAGAGAGCCGCAGAAAATTCTATTGGAAATACGTCTGTGCTAGACCACACAAGCTGTGTGTGCATTTGCACATCCGTGTCAGCAATGGGTGTTGAATACATTCATTAGAAGGGGTGTCGGCAATCATTTGAACATGTAATGTATCTTCCGGAAGGACCACAATGGCTGTACTGACAAAATTGATCCCACCCGTAGTACATCAAAACCTGATTGGTTGGTTCCACTGTCGGTTTCTAATTATTAATCAATCTTATGCGTTGGGCCTTCAGTTCTGCTCACGAAGGCTCGACCAGTGTGAGGTCCCTTCGGTATCATTTGGCCTCCCCTGGAGACCAAGGTGTTATATATTCATATATGACATCTCTATAAAATACAGATCATAAACTTGCATGAGGTCAAAGCCTAAAACTGTCCAGCCGTCCCCGCTGTGCCCTACTGTCCATTATTCAAGCAGGGATGCAGCAGCAGTCAGACTGAAGCTGATTTACATTAGGCCAGAACTCTTTCGGACCGGCCCTGTGCAGATGCTGCATATCCCCCCATCCCCATCCCCCCGCCTCAGTCCTGAGCCAAAGTATAAATGCTGCTTACATTAATTCTAACGCTGACTGATTGATCAGGGGAGGTTGGGCTGTTTGATTACTCCTCTGCTGCTTTCCTCATCTCCTCCTCCTCCCCTCTCCTCCAGTCTCTTCTCCCTGCGGCTCCTGGCAGCTGGCCTGATCTGGCAGATTAGATCCAGGTACTGTTTTATGAAAGCTCTAGGAAGAGCTGGAGTAACGGGGTGGGAGAGCCACTTTAACATCTGCCCAAATCAGACTCTTAATTCAGACGACAAAGGCCAGAGCTTTGGTCTCAGGACTTCACACGTTCGTGTTTATAAAATGTCCAATCATATGGGTTCTAGATCAAGAAAAACTCCTACAGCTTTCATTTTATGCCCATTCCTCAGATTCCTCGGAGTACCCGTGTGTCCTGACCTCACATATGGTCATGAGTTATATGTTGTGACTGAAGGAATAAGTGTGTGGAACTAAGCAGCAGAAACGAGGTTCCTCAGCAGGGTTGCTAGGCATCCAGGAGAGCATCAATATGGTGGACTGTAAGTGCAAAAACGCAGTAACGAACAGAGAACTCTGCATAAGAACGTTCATAAACAGTCCAGTGAAACCAGAAACGCTGTGGCTCAGAAACATGGCAGTGAATTTACGTACACCACGGGAAATTCCAAAACAGCAGTTTAGAAACATGACAGCAAGTTCAAAAAACACGAGAGTGAAATCAAACGCGTGAAATTCAGAAGCATGAAAGCAGATTCACACGTGAAAGTGAATTCAAAAACCCCTAATCAACCCAAACTGTCCCCGGGGCAGCTGCTGTTTTACACAGTCTGATGTCTCTGATAGGTAAGAGCGTGTAGGACGGATGTAGCAGACTGGATTTCACTGATGTTGGGAGGTCCTCTGGAGATGAACGGAATCCTATTCTGTCCTCATCAGAGTAAGCTCAGTAAACACGGACATCCCGAGTCTCCCAGAAGTTCCGGGAGTCTCCCGCATGTTATATGATATACGTAGCAGCTCCCTGATGCCTGCAAGTCAGATAAAATCTCTGAAATGAGCTTTTGCAAGAAGGGATGTCTGGTTAACAGGCTGCAGAATCAACATTCAAAGTTAAGAATGTGTTGAAATTCCTCAAAAGCTGTTTACAGCTCCGAGTTCGCTTGATGCAAACAGCATAGCTACTCTGTGACTGCATCTGCTGGTTTTGGGTTTACTGGCTTTTCAGAGACAGTCAGAGGAGTAATAATTGGTGTGGTGCAACAGATGACACCACCAGCGAGCCAGCACAGCTTGGGGGAGACTGGGGTTCGATTCCCAGTCTAGGCACCTGCTTTGCCACACCGATACGAGTCCTTGGGTAAGACTCCTAACACTACTCTGGCCCACATCTGTAATATGAGAAACCTTGTAAGTCACTCTGGAGAAGAGTGACACGTAACTGTATATAACAATGATGGGAAAGCTGGGAATTCTTTCATCATGGCAGCTAAAAGCAGCCAGGATACGTCTCCATGCATCTGGCAGCGACTGTCCGCTCCATTTCTACCGCTTTCAGGATGTTCTACTGTGTCTGGATCGCAATCAATGGCTTAAAGCAGTACATCTCACACTCGCTTGAATCCAGGTGTAAATTGGTGAGTTCATGTAACTGTGAAATCCCATGTAGGGGCCTTGCACACCGCCTGTGCAGACATGAGCGTGCCATGATGGATACCGGGCGCGAAAATCCGTTTTTGTTCCCTCACTCATTAAATTCAGCAAGACAATAGGCGATTTATCACTCAGGAAATCCTGCCATTGCTCAACCAGCTCCAAACAAAACGAGCACACTCTCACTTATTAAAAGTCAGCCCTCGGGGCTGAATCTAGTTTACTTCCTGCGTTTTCCCCTCATTTCACTGTAAAGCTGAATGTGCTGTGTGGTGAGGGAGCGGAGACGAAGCTCTCGTCTGTCTGTATTTCTCTCTCTCTCTCTCTCTCTCTCTCACCTCATCTCCCCCTCTATAATAGCTTGAGCTGAGGTATGAGGGACAATCTCAAACTGTGTAGGGAAAGATGGGATGAGAGGAGGTGAGAAAACAAAGAAAAGGGAGAAAACTGAGAAAACTGTGAGAGAAAGGTGAAAAAGAGAGAGGATGTAATGGGAAGGGGATTGGTGGGGTGTGTGTGTGTGTGTGTGGGGGGGGGGGGGGGGGGTGGAAAAGGGGAAAGAATGTATGTGGGATGAGGAGGACATGACCAGAGGACTAAAGAAGAGAGGGACATTCTTCCCCGAAGGACAAGAATAAGAAGTACAGAAGACAGAGGGTCCAACATGATTCATTAGGACGGAATGTGGGTTCAGGGACGTGTACCGAGTGTAACACCCTGTGACCTGAACGCTCACACGATTAACGGCAGCTCACGCGACAGGGGTCGCTTTGAGGTGACCGAGTGATTAACTGGACACACAAAAATGTCATATTTGTGGTTGTCATCCACTGCCATGTGTCCTCACCTCAGAACGGGGCCCGGAATGGGATTGTTCAGTAGAAAATCGCCATCGACAACATTCCGGAATCCTGGATCCCCGTTTCCCAAGCAGTTACGTGCAAGTATTCTAGGCTTCATAACTCAGGATCAGAGTAATCTACAGACATGATACACATATCATAACACACTGCCCATGGTCTCCCAACACTGTTATTATTATTATTATTATTATCATCGTCATCATCATCAGCCAGTGCTGGCAAGTTAACTGTTAGCTAGTGTCAGCTCCCCTATCATAGTTCAATTCCTCTTTCTCCCTTCACCAAGAGAATGGAGGAAATTCCAAGGAATTCCCAAGGAATTCCCAGTATTCTCAAATCGACTGGCTAAGGACATGAGGGGAACTAGGCGTTCAATAAGGACTTAACATTAAACCTGGAATTCCTTGGCTTTACACAACATTCCCTGTTCTACTCTTTCAGTTCAGCATTCAGTTCTCCAATTTTAACATTATAACTGTTCTGGCACCAAAATGGTGGAATGAACTTCTCCTGGGGGTCCGAACAGCTGTGTCCCTCACTGTCCTCAAACGCAGACTGAAGACCATCTGTTTCAGGAGTATTTAACTCCATAAAGACATTTGTGTTCAACAGGATCTCAGTGTGAGGAATCTCTGGATTCCAGCCTCGTCTACTAGTGAAGGATATTTACTGAGTGAACAGCAAAGCACTTTTGTAAGTCGCTCTGGAGAAGGACGTCTGATAAACGCCGTAAAAGACTTTAATATTATTAACTGACCTGTGATGAGGTGTTTACCACATTTCATATATTTACTGCTCAGATCTCACAGTTTGACAGAAATTCACCCCAGCATTTTGTTCCTGGGTTGGATTTTGACCTTTTTCCTCCTCTCTGTGAACGGCCTGAATCCAAAGACCTCACATTCTGCTGTCCTTCACTGCTCGTGGAAGTAAAAGAAGTGTCGGGTTTGTTTTATTGGCGGACGAGTAAAATGCCATGCAGCGGGTTTCAGGTGTGATGACACTATTTCCAGTTTGACGACAGCAGTATGACTGGGTTTGTGGTCGTACGGGTGACAGGAGGAAGACTTATGGATGCCCTTCTCAACCCTGAGACACAACCAGCAACCAGACTGATTATTAGACTGATCAGTCATTTCACTGGTGTTGCTCTTTAACGGTGTAGCAAAGACATACTGTACACACACACACACACACCTACACTTGTAATGACATCACACATTCTACTGGTTTGGAGACAATCTGGGGAAACACCTGATATGGAAGATCTACTTTTTTCTCCATTAATTTCTTCTTTGGTCAGAGTTCTACGTGTTTACTGACAGACTGTCTGTGTCTGTAATCCGGGAAACACGTTGGAATTGCTGTGCGTGCTCTTCGGCTGAGCTCTGTGGATGTGGAAGGTAGAGACTGGGTTGGAAAGCTCAGGGGGACTTTACTGGTATTTGTTTCAAAATCGGGAATAAAAAATAAAGATAAAGGCGGAGTTTTTGGATTTCCAAAAAAAAAAAAACAAACAAAGATGATTCTACGGAATTTTCCAGAAGAACAGTAAGAGTTGGTTCATGGTAAGATGAAGGGGAACAGCTGGGACGGGAGACATAAAGAAAACAGCTGGGACGAGAGACGTTTTGTTCCATGTGTAATTTACACACCTCACAGTCCCTCGCCTGGAAAACTGGATCGATTATCAGATGTGTAAGGGGCTCGTTTTCTCGTTTTAAGGTTTTCGGTCTTCTAGGATCCAATATCTGATAGTGGATTAGTTTGGGTCTCTATATGTGTCCCAAAGCATATATTTACCCCACACGGGTGGAGGGGGGGAGAGGGGGATTTATGGAATTGTGCTTTTATGGGTCTCATAAAATACCAATCAGCTAGACTCTGCCAGGGCTTTCTGGACTGTATACAGTTCAGCTTCCACTGTGGGTGGGGGGACTGGGGTACTGTGTGTGTGTGTGTGTGTGTGTGTGTGTGTGTGTGTGTGTGTGTTGTGATTAATTTTTCCTCCCCACCATATTCTAATTCCCTGTCGAGATAGGAATGGTCCCTGAACGTGTCCCAGTGGAAATCACAGGAGGTAGCAGTGGGCTTGCGATCACTGCACACAGAGAAACAGTGATGAATAATCTATCGAGAGAGAGAGAGAGAGAGAGAGAGAGAGAGAGAGAGAGAGCGAGAGAGAGAGAGAGAGAAAGAGAGGGAGGTTAAAGGGATAGAGATGCCCTACAGATACGGATGAATCAGTCGTATCTCCTGAAAAATAATTAATACTTAATACTTTCTTGTTTTTCTCTTTTATTGTAGGACCTTCAACAGAATACTCTGACCTCACCAAAAACGTCGACTCCAAATGCACTTTGGACTGCATACCGTTATATTCATGACTGATAACACATTCATCATGTCCACGTGTCCATCACAACAGCTCCGACGTACAATTACAGACTGATATGAGTGGATCAGACGCAGCAGTGCTGCTGGAGTGCTTAAACGCTGTGTCCACTCACTGTCCACTCTATTAGACCGAGTGTCTCCACCTTGGAGATGTGAAGTCAGAGACAGAAGCTCGTCTGTTTCTGCACAGTTTGTGTTGGTCGTCCTCTAGTCCTTCATCAGTGTCCACAGGACGCTGCCCACAGGACACAGAACTCTTATTTAACCGTGCAAAAATAGAGTGCTTTAGCGTTTGCAGTCCAGAAGTTATTTGAGGCCGTTTTTGGTGGTTGAATCAAATTCCTTTTCATGCTCTTGTACAGCAGGTGATCGTAAACACACATCGATTCCTGCCTCGCTGCTCTGTGAGCAATCGCTTCAGCAGTGATGCAGTGACCCCAGTCCAATTGGAAACCTGCAGATGGGTCTGATGCGTGCGATCCAACAATGGTACGGTGAGCTTCAACGGTTCTGCCAAAAGGACTGGGCAGACAGTGTCAATCCATAGGTGCTGTATCTCAGATACCCTCGAACCACTAATTCAACCCAAAGAGCCGGGTGTTTCCGAGAGCATCGGGACTCTGGATCGCGGTTTCATGAGCACTTACTTCTGCTCACCATGTCATATCTGAGAAGGTTGAGGGTCTTTGAACAACGCGGGAGTAAGTGATAAAAATATGTTTCCACTGGATTCATCTCTCTTTCTCACCTAGTTCCACAGTTCATGATTGCTAAACTGCAGGGTGGATGATGGAGCAGGAGCTCACTGTGAGGATTAACATCCATCTTTCATATGTGTTAATTTGTGGAGGAAGCGATCTCGGCCCGGAACCAGCTGGTTCTAAAAATACCATAAGAACACGGAGAGATGGACACTCGAGTGGTTGTATTGGCCGTACGGGAAACGGCATGCTTTAATTGTTTAATAGCCTATCCGTCCTGACATCACTTTCAATGAACCCACCGGTAATAACATGGTTCCTGCATGGACTGAGAACAGTCCGGCAACCCGAAACGTCCAGCCGCCGGCGTCCTGATGAAGGACTGGAGGGTGACCAACTCAAACTGTGCAGAAACAGATGAGCTTCTGTCTCTGACTTTACATCTACAAGGCGGAGACACTCGGTAGGAGTGTCTGATAGAGTGGACAGTGAGTGGACACAGTGTTTAAACACTCCAGCAGCACTGCTGTGACCCATCACCCACATAATTCCTGCTCTGTGGTGGTCCTGTAGGGTCCTGTAGGGTCCTGTGGGGTCCTGTGTGCTCCTGTATTGAGCTGCTAAAATGGACAATGAGAGCAGGAACAAAGGGGAGGCCGTAATGTTAGGGTTGATTGGTTCTACTCGTGTAATTGCGACGTTTCTATGGCATTTCTATGAGTGTCTTCCCTCAGAAACGGAATCATTTCCACAGAAATGTCGGCTCTCACGCACAGACGGTACCTTGTTATCAGGTAGTTGTAAAAGCTGTAACAAGATAAAGGTAGAAAGATTAAAAGAGGCTGAAAACGATAGAATAATACAAAGCACATTCTACAGTTTATTTCATCTCTCCATCCTCCGTCAGAAGCTCATTGATTTAAAACATCTCAGAGTTGGTAGAACAGTTACTACTGACCAAACGTACAAGAATGAAATTCATTCTACATTCTTAAAAGGTTCATCAAAGAGCCACTTTCGGTTCCGTAAAGAACCGGGTTTATAATGGACATATGATAGAGAAAAGAACTGTTACATCAAGTGAAGCTTTTAAAAAGTTGTTTGGGAGGAAAACGAAAAATGATACTAATATACAAAAAAAAAAAACTGGACATGAAACTGGAAATGAATAAATAAACTAAAAGACTTGAACAAAACCAAACAGAACCAAACGGACCAGGACACCGAGGCGGAAAGGGTCCAAACACGAAGGCCGTGAACAAACACACGCACAAAGACAGACTGAGACACTGGACAAAGCTCTACTTATCACAGAGACTAGACCCACTCGGAGAAGATAACGAGAGGGCGGGGCTATGAAGGAGGCAGAGGTGGGAACAATGATGACAGAAAGACAAGACAGAAAACACAACAGAACCATGTCCTGGAAAAGTCCAAACAATAACAAACAAGGAGAAACAGAAGGCAGAATTGAGCGGCTTAGTGAACAGAACCAAAGTGGCACGGCTCCAAGAACCATCGGTAGCACCTCCTATTTTTAAGAGCCGTGTCTATCTACCTGATCCCCGTCTTCATTCTTCCCTCAACCATCACACAGAAACCCATTCATCTCACAATGTTAGGAATTTATGAGCCACAATCACCAATTCCTTTAGAAGGATTCTTCTTCTAACCTCATGACAGCATCCAAGCACGGAGCCTGTTGTCTTGCCTTCATCAGAAACCGACCGATTTCACCACTTTTCTGTTTCAAGCTTCAACCAGCAAACGTGGGAGAAGCATTTCTTGTTGGGCCCAAAACGCTGGACTGCATGTCTTATTGCTCGCACGCTGATTTTCCAGCACTGCTGTCCTTTCCTTCATCCATCTTCGGTTGCATCAAAACATGGATTTTCATTTCAAGGGCTTGAGTTGTTCAGCTAGACAATGGCCAGTATCTTCTCATGCTCTTATAATGGGCTTCGGAAATCCAACCTATAGGTTGTTCACAAACATGATTCTCTCATTGAAAATGTAGCTCCTTTTTCTTGGTATCATCTAATGTCTCTTTCCACTCAGCCCCTGTGGCATAGTGCCCAGCGTACATTGTGTCCTCCATGCTCTCAGGTCTTGTGTAATGGATTTTACAAACACATTCAAGGCAGAGATTTAGTTTGGCCCAATGGAACCCCACTATCGATTCCTTTTGAACCAGCCACACGGCTGAAGTTTGAAACCAGGGCAGAAAGGGCCTCCCCCTTGAAGATGTTCTGCGGTGTTTGTGTCTCTCTGTCTCTCCCGGGAGCCACCAGGGCCATCAGAGATGCCACGAAACAAGAGTGCGGGCTAGGAATAGCAACTCAGCCAAGAAATGTGTCTGGAATTTAAGCTCTACCTGACAGCAGATTATACACTCGACATCCTTTAACTGCCTGTGCTTTAACTGCCTGTGTTTACTGCCTTTTCACGGAGATAAATGTCGTGGGTGTTTCTCAGACCGACCCTACTGTACATGCGTAATCCTCCAAGTATTTCCGCGTAATGAACGGGGAGGATTACGGTGGGAATTGAAACTTCCTCGGCCATAAAACTTTCAGCAGGGCCCAGCCTGGGAAGCTCAGCCCAACCTGTACTGGCTCCAGACTTTGTGTCCAGATTGCCAAATTTTAGAGTGGCTATAGATCTCATCTCTGCCCTGTTCAGAAAGCCAGTCTGGACAGAGCCACAGGCCAAGACTGATTATCATGAGAATAATTGAAGGAGAGGAAGAGCCAGTGCTGCTTTTAATAGAGCCAATTCTATCTTCATGCTGATAAATAATGCACACCAGTCAGCAAATTTGGATTTAACGGATGGTATTGACCTTTTTGGGGTAGATCGGGGGGGAGACGGAACATGGGGAGAGGATGAGAGAGAAAGGGAGAGATAGAAGAGGGGGTGGGGAGAGAGAGAGAGAGAGAGAGAGAGAGCGAGAGAGAGAGAGAGAGGAACAGCCGATCCATCATGCTGATGCTGTTGATTTGTTTGCAGATTGCCAGGGAGGAGCCGAGGCATCACAGATCACATTATGACAAACCGCTTTAAAAGGGATGGTGAGAAGCCTAAATTGACCTGTATGAACATCTCTTCCCACAAATGCAATCTTGTGCAGGAACTGAAGCCAGATTGAACAAGCTTTGGTTAAACAAAATCATTAAAAAACTGGGCTGAAGTTGCCACACAATGCTTTCTGCTTCCTGGTTTAGCTCTTAGAACCAGAGATCCTCACTTTGCGGGCAGTTACAAGCCATTTCCCGGGCTTCAGATCTCAGGATCAGAGTAACTTACAGACATGATGCACAGATCATAACACACTGCAAGATCCATCATTCATGTAATGAATTATCAGTGAGTAAAAGAGGTAAATTCACCCGTGTCCAACTGAATTAAATCCCAGTTGAAATACCAGAGGAGCTGCATCCTGCATACAGACTCCAACTGATCAGTGAAAGGGGCGGGGCTAATGACATCCAGGGAAATGAGAAGGGTGGGGCTATTTCAGCACAGAACTGCCTGTATTAGTACATTAATACTATAATACACACACCCGGAGGGTGATAACTGTGGTAACCTGCACTAAAAGGGAGACAATTAGTGGAGAAACACATACGATTGGTCTCCTTTAGATGCTTTGAAGATCATCTTGGCTTTAACATAAAGGCGACTAATGACCTGAAACACAACTGAGCTTAAACAGTTACTGAAAAGGTCAATTATGTTGATATTAAACCTAAAACCTAAACCTAACTCACTTCTAACCTAATTATAACCCAAAACCGTCACTTAATCCTGAGCATGACCTTAACCCTAACCCTATTGATGATCATGTGATTGATTGGTAATAATCGAAGGATCATACGTTAGGGGGCTGTCCAAAAGTGTGACCATTCCAGAGACAGGAGAAACATTAACACGGAATTAAAGGACAAATCAAATCGGTAAATTATTTTTAATGACCGGCTCTTTTAAGACGACGGATCTGAATTCCGCTCTTCCTACAGACACACTGGACATCCTTTTGTCCTTCTCTCCCTCCCGCTCTCTCTCCCGAACTCTCCCTCGTTCAGTGTCTCTTGTCCTTTTTAGCCAAAACACTTTATCTTATCTAATTCAAAGTGGATCTGTCAAAGAGTCTGTGCCCTTTACAGGCTACGGATGGCTGTCACCAGTTCTATAGCTTACCATTTCATATGGCATTTCCATTTGCATTCAGAGCTGTGCTACATCATCCTGTTTGCCCTATTTGGAGCTGAAGGCTTTTTTTTTCTCCAGCTCCATTGTTCAGTGTAGAAGAATGAGAGAAGAATTTGCTGTGTTGAACAGGAGACCTAGAGTGGATACTAGAGCACCACCTGGGACAACATCAAGGCCCGTTCCACAGAGCATGAAAAATGTCTGTGAGAATATAAGTATACGTTTTAAAATTCATTGGGCCATTGATCCGTACAGAGGAAGGAGCGTACAGCACCTGCAGAGATCCAGAGATCCGGCTGGGACAACATCAGGGGATGTACTGAGAATCTTCAACGATGTGAGAAAGTAAACACATTATGAAATGCATTCAGTGTCTCCTGTTATGGTGATAAATTTAATTGGGGGTCCGAACCTTTGACGGGTAAAAACAGATCATTATTATTACGAGATCATTAATTCAGTGGCGCTGAAAGTTCCACCTGCACTGAATAAGACTCTAGACTGACTTTGCAGAATAGTTTGAGACACACATGACAGATGCTGTTGTTTTCAGGAGATCCTAAGCTTCTCAAATTTGTCTTCATTTCAGATGTAGACAAATAACATTTACCAGAATTTGACCATTTTTTGGATCTGCACCTACAGGGGTTGGACAATGAAACTGAAACCCCTGTCATTGTAGTGGGAGGTTTCATGGTTAAATCGGAGCAGCCTGGTGTCCAATCTTCATTAATTGCTCCAGTAAGAGCAGAGTGTGAAGGTTCAATTAGCAGGTAAGAGCACAGTTCTGCTCAAAATACTGCAATGAACACAACATTATGGGGACATACCAGAGTTCAAAAGAGGACACATTGTTGGTGCACGTCTTGCTGGCGCATCTGTGACCAAGACAGCAAGTCTTTGTAATGTATCAAGAGCCACGGTATCCAGGGTAACGTCAGCACCACCAAGAAGGACCAACCACATCCAACAGGATTAACTGTGGATGCAAGAGGACGCTGTCTGAAAGGGATGTTGGGGTTCTAACCCGGATTGTATCCAAAAAATGTCCTTCCCAAGACAAATTGATGCTGTATTGGCTGCGAAAGGAGGCCCTAGTTCACCAAACTAATCAATTACTGTGGTCTAAAACCAGGTGTTTCAGTTTCATTGTCCAACCTCTGTACATTTTATGGGTGTGATTTTGTTTGCATGTTCTTCAAGGATCTTGTACTTTTAGCAGTGATTCAGTCAAGCAAGAGTTAATGTCCATAGACCAAGAGGTTGCCATCCAAGAAAGCCCTTGCTCTAAAACTAACACCTTCCATCTCAACTAAAGTTGGCAGCTGTGGATGAAGAAGGAGGAAACTGGAGGAATCTGGAGGTCAGATAATTCAAAGACTGTGTTATCTGAACACAACACTTCAGATGTATGATTCGGTTAAATGTGGGCATCTCAAGAACACCATACCAACTGTTCAGCATGGTGGTATGATGATAACACCATGTTCTGGGGCTGTTCTTCCATCATTGAAACTGGTAGAACTATTGCACAAAGTCAGTGGAATAATGAAGGAGGAGGACTACAGATTTCTTCAACCTGACCTCAAACCTCAAACCTTGATCTCAGTGGAGGATTGCATCAGGACAATGACCCCCACACACATCAAGGTTGGTTATAGAATGGATCAAGCAGGCTAACATTACAGTTTTAGAATTGCCGTCCCAAAGT
>CM067508.1:34807893-34821820 GCA_034509495.1 Acestrorhynchus altus
ATACAGAGCACACGTACAACTTCAAATGAACGAAAAAGGAAACGCATGGTTTTCATTGGACGGCAGTGATGTCTCCCTTTGAAAATACACGAATAAATAAATCAGAAAGCCGTGCATGAAGCTGAGCTCTTCGTTTGTGTGCTGCCACGACACAGCCAGAACAATTTTCATTGTTAAATTGATGTTTAAAACTAAAACTAAAATTCTGTTTCTGATTGAATGATTTTCACTTTTTCAGATCCACACTGTCCAACAACGTTGTTCTTGAGGAGCGATTGGTTCTGGTGTTGCTTGGTGATGTCCAGTGTTGAGCCTGGCCCTGGAGGCTCTTGTCTGTTCCTTTGACTGGCACAACCCAGTGCCATGTACTGATTGGCTGTTTGCCCGGGCGATGAGGATGTGCTGCTGGCGTCAGAGGGGTAGGATTCTGACGTGATGGGGTGCAGGACGAGCAAGGTCCTCCCAGAACCCCCCGCAGATGTCCAACTAGACCTAGTGAAAAAGGTGGAGCCTCATCAGACTGATGTCTATAAGAACTTCAACGTGGGGGATGCTGGCACAGACAAAACAGGCTCACCTTCCCCTCAGGGCCAGAGCCGAGCTGCTGCAGCGACGTCTGCCTCCACCCAGTCCCCACGGCCAAGTGGGTTTATTCCCCAGAATACAGACAACATAGGCCAAATTGACCTCGAGGACAGCTATATGAGATCAAGGCCTGATTATCAGCGCAGCTTCAGCCGGGTGGTGCGGTGAGCACAAGACATGCAAATCAGAGATGCCATCAAGATGATCGAGACGCGGTACCGCGAAGGCCGCGAGGTGTGCGAGTCCGAATTGTGCGTGCTGCGTCGTGTGCGCCACACCAACATCATCCAGCTCATGGAGGTGTTCGAGACGGCCGAGCGTGTCTACATGGTGATGGAGTTGGCCACCGGTGGTGAGCTGTTTGACCGCATCATTGCTCGTGGCTCCTTTACCGAACGCGATGCCACACGTGTGCTGCAGATGGTCTTGGATGGTGTGAAGTATCTGCACACACTGGGCATCACACACCGTGACCTAAAACCCGAGAACCTGCTCTACTACCACCCTGGTGCTGACTCCAAGATCATGATCACAGACTTTGGTCTGGCCAGCACACGCAAGAAGGGCGATGAGTGCCTGATGAAGACTACTTGTGGCACACTCGAATACATCGCCCCAGAGATCCTGGTGCGCAAGCCTTACACAAATGCCGTGGACATGTGGGCACTGGGCGTCATCTCCTGAGGAGCCCTGCTCAGTGGCACCATGCCCTTTGAGGATGACAATCGCATGCGCCTTTACAGGCAGATCCTGAAAGGGAAATACAGCTTTTCTGGAGAGGTAAGAAATCCCACCGTGCGTTCATGGCTCTCGTTGTGTTCCATGGATTCAACACATATACACAAGACGTATGTTAGCAGCAGATCCTTTAAGTCCTGTCAGTTGTGAGATGAGACCTCAGTGGAAATTCGTGAGCCTCAGGAACCCATGACCCTGTAACCTTCTGACCTTTTGTGGAGCTCTCTTGGTGGTACTGACCACTGCAGACTAGAACAGCCCACACACTGCCTGATGTTTTGGAAATGTTCTCACCCAGTCTTCTAGCAATCATAATTTGGGTTCCTTTTGTCAATGTCTCACTTCCAGGTTGGGTACCTTTCACATTTGAACTGATAACGGTTTTGGTACCGGTACCTGGAATTTGCTATCAGTACCCAACGGTAACTTTTTTCCTCAATTTAATGTCTGTGTATTAAGAAAAAAATCAGTTGTTACCAAAATTCCAATTTATTTAGAACATTTTACACACTTCATTTCAGATACGTGACCATGGTGGTCTCTAAAGTCACGATAACTCCCTACATCACTTCGTCTTTCACTTTAACTCAAACGGTCCCTAATGGACACATCCTGGATGTTCTCTGGACAATGTGAGAACGTGTAACCTCATTTATAGTATGCCGGTGTGTTTGGTGTGGACCGAGCTCTCAGTGGTTGGGGGTGGTTGATTGGTTGGTACTGGGTGGCTTTGTCTAACGATGCTCGACCCCGGACCCCTGTTAGAAGAGATGGAGGAGGTGGGGAGGGTAGTGGGGTATGAATCTGAGCTCAGGAGTGAGTTCCAGGAGTGAGTCTGTGGAGTGAGCTCCGTGAGTGAGCTCCAGAGTGAGTCTGTGAGTGAGTCTGTGAGGGAGGAGTGGGAGTGAGTGAGTCTGTGGAGGAGTGAGTGAGCGAAAGGAGTGAGTGAGTGAGTAAGGGAGTGAGGGAGTGAGTGAGGAAGGGAGTGAGTGAGTGAGAGAGAGAAGAAAGAGAGAGAGAGAGAGAGAGAGAGAGAGAGAGAGAGGGGGGCGTTCTTACAGGGTGTGCAGAAAGGTGGAGTTTGGGCGTGGTCCTTCTCCCAAACTGACTGGGATCTTAAGGGTTAATATTTTGTTTACAATAATGTTCAGACATTGGATTTGGAATATAACAAATATATAAAAGTGCTCTTAATAAATAAAATATACATTAAAACCTCTGTTCTTAAACAAAATTATAGTTATGGGTTATTTATTAATTAATAATGTTCAAAATTAAACCGTTTTTAAATTAAATGAATTATGGTTTATTTATTTATTAATTAATGTTCAAAATGAATAAAATATACATCAATGAAACTATTTTAAAATGTTTTTATGTTTATTTATTTATTTATAAATGATCTAAATAAATAAAATAGAAAAAAATGAAAGAATATTGACAAACTGGTTCATTCATGTTAATGGGTTCCTCTCGCTGAGTGTAGACGCTGGATGATCTCCAGGTCAGCAAAAATGATGTCCATATATTGTACGATAAGCCAAAGATTATTGTGACTGGTCTTCTTGATGGATGCCACTGTAGATGAAGAGGGTGTTTTTAAGTTCACTCGTCAGTGGTGCTAATGTTATGGCTGATCCTGATGTGTGAGAGAAATGTGGGATTTGCTGTTTAGTCCCAATAGAACCATAACGTCCTCCAGAGGAACAATGATATCCGCTGTACTGAGGCGTCGGTGGTTTTGTGTCACCGCTGTGCGTTTGGTCAGTTAGAAGGACTTGGTGGAGGGTCTCGTCTGTGGAGTCGGTAAAAGTCCAGGTGGATGGTTCTGAGCTCGGCAGTCCATCGAGATTCAGATTCTCTGATGCGACCCACACTGAGTACAGTGACTTTATTCACAACGTGCAGCACTTTATCGAATTCCACTTACATATCGGTCACCTCGGTGTGTGTAATATATATTTTAATAATAACCACGAGACACATTCTTCGAATTCCACTATTGCTGGTATTTGACAGACTAATGCTGCTCCTTTAATTACAATGTTTCTACGACATAATTTGAACAACACTCTGTAAAATTGGACACAGATGGTAACCTGAGTAGGTCTGATGATGATGTAATTGTTAGATCTCGTATAAAATAGTTTGCGATATCGATGTTTGATATATTGCGCAGCCCGAGCCTCTGTATTAGTCTGTTTAATTAGATCATGTGCATGTTTTTATTGTCATACTTTAAAATGTTAAAATATTGTGATAAATATTGTGAAATTTTTTTATATATTTTAATTCTACATCATTTTAGAGCTGTTCTATATTGTGTGTGTGTGTGTGTATGTATATATATATATATATATATTGTGCAAAATATGAAAAATTGTCGTAATATCACATCTTAATTCCAAAAAAGAGTCATTCGTATGGAAAGTTAGGTTCCATAGGGACAACACTCTACAGAGTACAGTCTTGTTGAATAAAGGGTTCTTCAGATTGATGGGGAAGGTACTGTAGATGGTTCTATATAGAACTCAAAACGTGGTTAGAGCACCAAATATTTCTTAGGATTTCAAGCTTGTAACTATAGAAGAACCCTGTTTAGGTGGCACATAGAACCCTTTCTAAAACAGTCCTATAAAGAATGCTCTACAGTATATTCTCCATCAATCTGAAGAACCCTGTCACCGTATTAAAAACAAAGCCTTTATTCATGAAAAGGGTTGAGTGTTGATGGTTCTCATTTATTTACTGAAGAACCCTTGAATAAAGTGTTTTTATTATGTTTCTCTTCATAGTCGTCACGCTCTGCCCTAATTTCCGCTTCGTTATCAGATTCTGACGCGATGAAAAGAAGGTCAAATTTAAAACCAAAACGTTGAGATACAAGGTTTTTGCACGACTGCAATTAGAACCATGCTCCTGCTGCCAAAAGAGGTGGCAGATGGCACGCTTGGTGGATAATCGCAGGAGTTCCTGCCACCACCAGGCGTCAGGACTAATGTTTGCATTGCACGTTAACAGTGATGTAAACGCCACGCTGCTCTTTAGGTGTTTGTTTACTGTAGCGCTGCTGGACACAGCGAGCTGCCCGTTGCAGATTAATACGGTTTCTATGAACCTTTAAGCTCTTAGTGAAGTGCAACATCAGCAGCTGTGAGCTTGCTGTTATCCTTTAGTAGACATCTCCAATGTCCATTTCTCAGCTGCTCCGGTGTTTGAATCGTGCCGCTTCTGCAGCCCCTATATATTAAGACCTGTTCTGTGTCCAAACCAGTCCAGACTGTTTAATTAAGACCATTCTGCCAGCGTTTAGCATACGCCACATTTCTGGCAGTAAACTCGGCAGCAACCTGATGGTGTTGCTGACCAGAAGGGATAAGAAATTGCATGAAATTGATGGAGAATGCTTTTCTCTACCATCTGTTGCCCCTCATTAAGTTCTGCTGAAATATGAGCTGGTTATGATGGTTCACGTCCTTTGTTATTTTGCCTCAAAGCCACTTGCTTGCTGTACCTCAGAGACGGCAGTAACTCTGAATCACACTTCCTCACACAGGGGGCGGCATACGTGACTGTGCTGTGACACCCTGCCCTCTCCATTCGAGAGCAGCTGACATATGTCATGTGTGCCCTGTACATCAGGGCCACGTGTTAAAATAACGTTACATCACACGCACAGCGAGAATAAACTGTCATATTAGCTGCAAACGTTACTTACTGCAGCACATTTGCTGATCAAAACGAACAAAGGAGCCAAATGTTGGACAGTAAGGTTAGTTTTCTGATCTGAAACTTGCTAAAAGACTTTTATTTTGAAACAGTCCGGCCGTGATCAAAATCTCTGGTTTTAACAATAACAGAACTGTCGTCCCAAAAGCATCTTTCATCTCGGTCTGTGTGCTATTTTCACCAACTCCGAGACAGCAGGATGGAGTTCGTCTGGAGCCCTCACTGGGATTTTATTCGGATTTAGCAAACGGATCGGTTCTTTGTGCACACGGGGATTCGTTCTGCCAGTTCAGGACACAAAACTGACCACGGAGCCACCACCGCCCTGGTGAACTCAGTATACAGTGCATCCAGAATGTATTCACTGCGCTTCACTTTCTGCTCATTTCTCCAAAATGGATTCAATTCATTTATTCCCTGTAAATTCTACACACACAAAACCCCGTGATGACAGTGAGAACATTTAGTTTGAATTCTACAAATATATTAAAACACAAATATAACATCCATTCGTTTTCACAGCCTTAATGAAATACTTTATTGAAGCATGTTTGGCAGTTTTTAGGAGGGTTCTCCCATTCTTCATTGCAGAACCTCTCAAGCTCCATCAGATTGGATGGAGCATCAGTGCACAGTCATTATAAGTCTGGGCTCTGACCAGACCACTCAAGGACATTCGCAGACTTGTGATCTCAATCCTTTTGGTTCTTATGGTCTGAGAGTCCTTTAGGTGTCTTTTGGAGACCCCAGTCCGGCTGTCCTGTGTCCCTTACTGAGGAGTGGTTTCTGTCTGGCAACACTCTGGCAACTCAGAGTGACCTTTGGGTTCTTGGTTACCTCCATGACTGAGGTTGTGCAACAACGATCACTCAGTTTGGCTGGACATCCAGCTCTATGAAGAGTCCTGGTGGTTCCAAACATCTCCCATTTATGAATGATGGAGGGCACTGTGCTCACTACAAGATTATGCCCACAGTCAGGTCAGAGGGAGTCGCTGACCAGTAAACACTACTAGAGCCAATCAGCTCAGACTCAGGATCAGGGGGGTGTAACGCCGCAAGCTGTTGTCCCTCCTTGTTGTTCTGAGTTACACAAGGTATATTTTCGGCTGTTTGTTTTGGTTCAGCGGCAGGTTGAAGTGGTGTAGTGTGGTCCCTGGTCGTGTGTGATGAAACTCAGATGTGATGTTGCTCAGAATAATCACTGACTGGCTGTGGTCCTAACAGGCCGGTGCTGTGGTGCATATGGGACACTTGTGGTACAGCATAGGGATGTTGACAGCCTGTTGTTATAAAGCTGCGCGGAGGCATGTAGGGATGTACCCAGTCCATTCAAAAGACTGCATTCCTGAAGGCCACTGTCACGAAACCAGAACACAATAGCTCGTGATGTCTCCGTCTCCGGGCCCTCTCGCTGTCTGGATGTTTGCTCTGAAACCTTCTCACAGGACTGGGTCGTTTTCCGTTACCGTAAACCAACCCTTGTTTTCCTGATGAAGGAAGTGCTCATCTGTCCAGTTGTGAATTTGTGTTTATGTTGGGGAATGAGGTTCCGTGTGTTGTGGGATCATGTGTTTGTTTGTGTCTTTGTGCGAGCGTGTGTGTATTTGTGCGCATTTGTGTGGATTGGACGACGTCCAGGACTCTCCTGTCATCACATCTTCTCCCACACTCACCCCCTGCTGGAGTGTGTGATGCAAGGCCGCAGTGTGTCTGGCCGAGCGTTTGCGTCAGCCTTGTGCTCGGAATCTCGCAGAACGGCTGATGTGGGGTTTACGGGGAAGAGCCCGGGGGCAGTCGCACAATCTAACAAAGCTCATCTGTGCTTTGTGTTGTCCCTGTGGTACGAAGCCACGTGAAGTGGATGCGGACAAAGGGGACAACGAGGCTGGAAATTCATGGCTTCTTTCTGCGTGTTAAGGTTAAAAGTTCGGTCCTCTCCTCGGTCAGCTTCCAGTGAAACCCTGGACGTGCGGTGTAAGAGAGCCTGCCGTGAACATCATGTCTGATACTGTAGTTTTAATGTGAAGACCTCAGATTTCAGGGTCCACAGGGATTGAGGAGGTCTGATTCATCTGCTAGAATGTGCAATAAATGCCTCCCGTCCTTCTCAAAAGGACCCCATGAAGACTGTTGATAATTTAAGTCATCAACCAATCATTTCTTTGGAACAAACCTCAATAATAGTATTGTTTCACAGTTTAAACAAACACGTTATTATGCACAACGATGTTTCAAAACATTGTAAAGAGTAACATTTACTCAAATTTACAGGACAAGTTCCACGTTAACATACGACCCCTTCTTTAAATCGCCTTCACACTTCCTGCGAGGTTGTGGACGTTCCTGCAGGATGTCAGAAAAGGCTCTCAGATCTTCTGCTTGAGGATCCTCCAAAGCTTCTCAATAGGGTTGAGGTCATGAAACGATGGTGGCCACACCGCAAGCAGCCAATGATGCAGAGGTGTTCTTTGCAGCATGAGAGGGTGCCTTTTGCTATGGAAGGAACTCGGTAAACCTGTCCGAAGTCACTAAGCATTTGGAGTCAGGTGTTTAGAATCAAAACCTGCAGCAGAACGTCCTGCTTTAGAGGTCTGGAGGATGTTTCCATCTAATGGTACCGTAGATTTTCCCTTAGTTATTGGCAGCTGCCAGAACAGATGTGCAGCCGTGTGATTCTGCACCAGCAGTTCATTATATTTTGGGAAGCTATTGAGTGAAATTCAAGTGAAGCGAGTGGCAGCTGTTAATATTAGTGATGGAAAGTTGTGTCAGATGGTTGTGATGTTTAGATCTGAATGTAACAGTTGATCTGTGTGGATTCTGAAATGGAATAATTCCTTCTGGGAGGTTCTTGCCGGGGTGCTCTTTACTGCAGGGGTCAACAAAGGGAGATATTATTTTAACTTTATGCCAATCGTTATATTGAACATCCTAAAGGCGTCACATTTGTCCCTGAGGGGGAAGAACATTATACTAGAAAGCAGAAAATGTGCTTTACACAATACATTCTCGCATATGTTGTGGTCGAGTAATGAATCATTGCACTAAAATAAAAATATGCGCTGAAAAATATCTTGAATTCTTTTCAAGGGTGTGTGGAGTGTTGTTCTAACTCCACTCTGGCCGGGGTGTCGTGAACACACATTTAATTAGTAATTATTGGAAGATGTTAATTGTGCAACTCTTCATAAATATAAAGTGTAAACATGCATTTAGTGCTCTTGACATTAATGTCACCACAACCATGTACTAAACACCTTCTAAATCGATGTTTAACTGTGGATAATGGCCTTACGTTGTGTGAGGGTGTAGTTCGTGCCCTGCTGGTGCCGGTCCCAAGCCCGGATAAATGCTGAGGGTTGCGTCAGGAAGGGCAACCGGCGTAAAATGAAATGCGGATCATAAATATGACTGTCATACTGGATCGGTTGGGGCCCAGTTGACCAGCGCGGTGCCGGTGGAGATTGGATTATTGGGGAGGAGAGTGGGTTGGAGGGATGGTTGGTGTAACAGTGGAGGAGGCAGGGGATAGGGCAAGATGGAGGCAGATGATCCGCTGTGGCGACCCCTAAAGGGAGCAGCCGAAAGAAGAAGAAGAAGAAGAGGAAGAAGATTGTTCATATCATATATAATTTAGTTCCATTATTTATTTAAATGGTAACAGTTCCATTTTTAGAATTTTATTACAGAAACTGAATCAAACTGTAATATTTAAAACAAAAGCAGTTCGTCATTGTATTCTGATCTAACGCTGTCGTCCCAAACGGACACACGAAGCACAAACTGGCTTTATAATTACAACTCAGTGATGCAGCACGGAACTCGCAGATCGGCTCATTTTTTGGTTCAGCACCAAAAAAGAAAAGATGAAGCGAGACACGTGTGACACTGTAGCTTTCAGTTTAAAAGGGTTACTGCTGTGTTTGTATTAGTGACACTCTTGGCACGGCCACTCTTTGACACCGTGTGACGGGGTGTTTGTTCAGGTTAGAAGTGTTGTCAGATTTACATTCTGCGTTACAGACATCACAGAGAGGAACCGCATTCTAAACACTTTTAACCAAACTTGGCACCACCTGATTGGACCAGAATCTGCAGTTGAGATACGGACATGACTTGGTTGGTTCTATAATTAGAGTTGCGTGATACGGGAAGAAGCTGACGTTGCAGTAGTTGATATTAATTATGCGTTCCAGGAATCCAAGACTGGAGTTTTCCTTTTGCATTGAGCAAAATTGTAGAATTCAGTTCCATTGCATGACACTGCATGTCCCGTAACGTTAGTACAGCGTTTGCCTGCGTTTGTGAGGATGATGCTGAAATGGTGTATCGTCCAGTACAGTGAGAATCAGAACATTACAGTATTTATTCCATCATTCGTTTCTTAGCCTTTTATCTAACCAGGTCGATCCCGTTGAGACACAGTGATCCCTTTTTCAAGGGAATCCTGGCCAAGACAGCAGCCAACAAGACAACATCGGTTTCAACATTTAACAAACGATTCACAATTATATCATAAAACGGCGCTCAGACAACAATAAAGTACACAAATACAATCTATCGGATCGAGGGTTGAAAACGAGCTTTCATACGGAGCAAGAGCAGGAACGATATGAGGCTGATTCCAGGTTCCTTACCTGGATAAGCTCCTCCAGATTCCGAGTGCTCTGCAGTGCATTCCAAAATACACAAAGGAGTGCAAAGTTCAGTGCCAACTTTGGGAACATTAAGCATCATTTTTAACGTCTTGAATAAAATGTCTCGATGGATCAATATTTGACATATTGCTCAGCTGTAGATCAGAACGCAGCTCAGCTGGTGAAGCCCAGTCGAGTTCTGATTATATAAGCTTGGTAACACATATCTGACGTGACTCATGGTGTGACTGACTGGTCACTCTTGTGTGTAATATATTCTAAATTAATGATAAAATGTTGGAATTGCCTTTCAATGTCAACTGTGTTGAAGCTTGGACGTTTTCCACAGTTGAGAAGGTACAGAAGAAGTTCCAGAGGGAATTCCAGGTGTCAAATGTGAAGGATTCCCAATCTGTTACAGTGTCCCTTACATGAATGAAGTCAAATGTATCTGGTATAATCAACTCAATGCACTGGTCAGCCATGACGTGACCACGTCCTCACTGTCCATTTGATCGGAATACAAGTAAGGAAGTGGTCATAATGTTATGGCTGATAGGTGTATGTGACTGAATCCTAATCTCACCATCCCCCTGATTCAGCACTGCACTGAAGGATTAAACCTGTTCTTTTGTCTCTCTGTTCAGCCGTGGCCCAGCGTGTCCAACCTGGCCAAGGACTTTATCGACCGCGTGCTGAATGTGGACCCCACCGAGCGCCTGTCGGCAGGCCAGGCCCTCAAACACCCCTGGATTGTAAGCATGGCTGCCTCTTCCTCCATGAAGAACCTCCAGCGCTGCATATCCCAGAACCTCCTGAAGAGGGCATCCTCTCGCTGCTACAGCACCAAGTCAGCTCAGTCAACGCGCTCCAGTCGCTCCACCAAGTCCAGCAGAGCGCGGCGCGTCCGAGAGAAAGAGCTGCGGGAGCTCAACCGCCGCTACCAGCAACAGTACAACGGCTGAGAGACGACTTGAACCCCTGCACACAGATGAACAGACCTGCACAGGCGCTAAAGGGACCCTTACACATGGGGCACAAAGTGGTGTGGAACAACGGTGGGCGTGTGTGTGGGGGTGAAAGACCCATCATCGGGCCGAGTTAGAAAAAAATAAATCTCAATTGTGCTTTGGTCCATCTCTCCTCTCTTTTTCTGTGTTCCTGTGTTTGTTTCCCCTCTTATTTATTTATTGTAGATGTTTTTTTCATATGTTGAAGTTACTGTTTCATTAAGCATTTCATCTGATTGTATCTGTTGAACAGAGTTCACAATGAAGTCGCTGGAAGGACTACTAAATACGTGTTGGCTGTTCTTAGACCTTCCTTGTTGCTGTGAATTATTTCGTGATGGCGCCGTCACAGTGGGTTGCTCTTCTGGGAGGGAAATTGATTTGGAAATTGATGCTGTCGAGAAAATATTTACAACCGTACGTCCAGTTTGCCAAAACTCCACTTAAGATATGAAGGTCAAAGTCGTCTTTTCTGTTCCTAAAGAAACCACTTGGACTGGAGTCTGTGTGGCACCGGCCAGATACGTGGAGTCTGGTGTTCTTCTGCAGGAGGTCATGAGAATATCAAAGACTGAGTTCAAATGTCTTTGCCCTCCGTTACCAACACGGCACGACTTTGGCAAGTCTGCTGGTGCCGTGTAGAAGTGTGTGTTAACACGGTCACTTCATGTAGGGACATTTTCATTCGTCTGTTGCTGTGAATAATTAGGGCTCGACTAAAACACGAGCTGATTTCCAAAAGGCATAATGTTTAATAATCCATTTCTTTATTTTAAACATGATGGTATTTATTTATTTAGATGGAGTGTCGGGGGCTAGTGGGCTGTCAGCAAGCTCTGATGCTGAATTGTGTTTAGAGAACACCAGAATGATTCTCAACTTTGATCGTGAAGCTCATATTGATGCAGGTGTTGCTGCACAGTAGAACAGCGCACCACCACTCGGCCACTTTCCACGAAACCTCTGCAGTTTGTTGGAAAAAAGTGGAATTTTTTAAACAACATCTGTGGGACCAAGTTAGCAGTTACCTCCATCTGTATGATGTGTCCGTGACAAATGTGCTCGTTGGATTTGATGGTCAGAGATCAGTAATATTTGAACTATCAACGCAGGAACATGGTGCTCTCTGGTCTGCCCTCTAATGGAAATCTGTAGTGACACAGCACAAGGCCATCGGTTGTCTTTAAACCTGTAGGTTTCTCAGGCCTTTGCATGAAGATACCCTTTTTCGTTTTTCATTTTAAAATCGTCCAAAACAAATTCAAACTTAAGGCTTAAAAGGAGATGTTTCATCATTAACGTTTGCCTTTTGGAGATCAGGTCATTTTTACTCACGTTGGCTCTTCACAGTAACAGCTTCTAATTAGGGTGCACAAACTTTTGCACGGCACTCAAATACACGAAAATGTTGAAATCATCTAAAGGTCAGTCATTCCACGAATCACTTACCTGCTGATACCCGTGATTGTGATGTCATTGTGCGTCTCTAGTTCTGACCACACATTCCGACGCCCCAGAGGAGAGTTCATGGCGTGCACTCCTGGATGAACATTGTTGGGTGAATAAATGATTGCCGACGGTTGCTCCTCTAATAATTCCCCTCAAGTGCGATCAAATGAGCCATGAACTCTGTCTGCTCTGGACCGTTTCACAACTGCTGCGTAACGTGTAGGAGTGTACAGTAAACATCTGAACTTGACCGTCCGTGTACTCGTCTGAGAGACATGGTCGTGCCTTTTGGACGCTTTGTTTTGGCTGGTTTCCTTTTCTGTTCTTTTGAGGAGCACAGCTGTTTGGGTTTTTCCATCTTCAGAAGTTACCCGTAGGAGCAGCATCCCCAGTTTCATTGATCAGCACAATTGAATATTATCCTGTGAATTTTGTTTGTTTTTGAAGTTCTTGTCCCCAGAAATGACCCAACTGAAACCCATTCCTGAAGGAAAGTGTGATCCTTGCTTCTTCTTCTTTTATTTTTCATGTTCTGAGTGTCGTTTCATTTGCTGAAGGGTTTTATTTTGATTATAAATGACCGTCAGGTACTTTCTTACTCAGTAGTTCTCTCTTTATTTTGAAGACCACTTTATTTTCCCGTCTCTGTTAAACTGGCTGGTCATTTCCGTTTCATGGAAGGAAGCACTTGTTAGAAGTCTATGCTAAACTGGTTTACTAAAGAAGGAACTTGTCAGTTCAGAACATCTGCAAAACCAACTCTCCAGACCAAAAGAAAATTCACTTGCACGTTGAAGGTGGCAGTGACTTCCTGTTACTTCCTGTGGTGCGTGACGGGATTCATAGATTGAGAAGAGGTGGTGCAGAGCTCATTGATATGTGGGAAATGGGTCACAAAGCAGATGTTAATGACTGGCTAAAAGGAATGATTGTTTCATTTGGACCAAAGGTCAAAGGAAGTGGGATTTCTGCCACTGCTGGTAGACCAGTATGAGCGACGCTTCCATACACCTGCACCATCTCCTTCCTTCACACCGTGAGCTTTGGGCCCAAATGCAGTCACTCCTTTTAGCCAATCATTGGCCCATTAGTCTATGAATCCTGTCGCACAACCCACAGGAACGTAACGTTACTACTACCTTAAACAAGCAAGGTAACTAATATTTTGTCTGGGCAGCTTCATCTATACATCATCACTGTCCAATGGAAAACGGGTATCTCCAAAATGGAGCAGAACTTAGAGTAATTAGTCATTTTGGAGACTTTCTATTGGTTAATTCATCATATTGATCCCTGAAATTATGGTACAATATAAACTGTTAGAAAAAAAAATGGACTAAACTGGAGATACATGGTTTTCATAGGACAGTGATGATGTACTAGTGTATCTCAATGTTAAATGGTCTTTTATTACAGGATTTGGACAATGAAACTGAAACACCTGGTTTTAGATCACAATAATTGATTAGTATGGTGAACTAGGGCCTCCTTTTGTGGCCCATACAGCGTCAGTTCGTCTTGGGAAGGACATTTTTTGGATACAATCCGGGTTAACACCCCAATGTCCCTTTCAGACAGCTTCCTCTTGCGTCCACAGTTAATCCTGTTGGATGTGGTTGGTCCTTCTTGGTGGTGCTGACGTTACCCTGGATACCGTGGCTCTTGATACATCACAAAGACTTGCTGTCTTGGTCACAGATGCGCCAGCAAGACGTGCACCAACAATTTGTCCTCTTTTGAACTCTGGTATGTCCCCCATAATGTTGTGTTCATTGCA
>CM067508.1:34826805-34941805 GCA_034509495.1 Acestrorhynchus altus
ACACACACACACACACACACACACACACACACACACACACACACACACACACACACACACACCTACCTACCTACCTACTTGCAGCTCCATAACGACTATTTTTCTATTGATTAGTCGACTAATTTGATCTTGGAAAATGGAAAATGAATTGCTGTTTCATTTAATTTAATAATTCTTTTGTCAACAACTGTTTGTATGTGATCAGGTTTTCAGACTGAACTTTAACTTGAAGCAGAACTTTAAACACCTATTTCTTTTCACAGGTGAACGTGGGCTAGGACGGTTCCAGGTGGCATGGGCTCTGAGTGGGTGGGTTTGTACCTGATACTGGGACCCAGTGGGCAACCCAACTTAATCTTATGTGGGTCCTATTTAGAGCCCATGTGCAATGTAGAATGTTTAATCCTTACTGGTCCCAGCAGACACTGGGGTGGGCATCCATATGTGGGGCTGACTTTGAGCCCATGGACAACTCCCAGGTGGGCTGCCATTCAGGCCTCACATGGTCATGATCTCTGGGTAGTTATACCCAGTACATGTAACTTTCATTCCCAAATCAGTTCCATCGTGAGCAAATTTACTGAATTAATCATGATCAATGATGATCAACACTGAGCTTGTTTTCACTCGGTCAGCAAGGGTCAAACACCTGAATGGAATGTAGAATAGAATAGAATAGAATAGAATAGAATAGAATGGAATAGAACTTTATTGATCCCTTGGGAGGGTTCCTTCAGGGAAATTAAGGCGTAATCCTGGGACAGAACGCCTGATTCCGTTCAGTTTAACTGAAGGTTATAAAAGGTGCATTATTTTCATGTCAAATATAAAGTATTAACACGGGCAGATTTAGATTTTTGCACCATCGTGTGGTCAAACACAGAATGCACTAATATGTGATCACTGGTTGAGAACAGTTCATTTCAGTATAAAATACATTTTTATAAATTAATATGTTATGTCATAATGAATGCCTTTATTCATCGTTTTAACCAATTTTTAGTTACTTTATATAGTTTTAACATTTTATTTTTTTATTTTGTTTATATTTCACTTTTTCTATTTCAAAACACATTGTGATGCTTTGTGTATGAAATGGGCTCTATAAATAAAGATAATAATAATAACATGATGATGATGATGATGATGATGATGATTATCTAAAAATGTAAACTTAAACAATCACAGACACTGTTCTGCTGACATGATTTTATTTACTCAAGCACTTTTTAATTCATTTTATTTTTATTTGTAAATCATTTTGCTCTGTTTTATTTTTAAGCTCACATTTATAAATAATTACATTTTCATAATGTATTAAATGTTAATTAATAACACCAGTTAATACTTTAAACACTGTTGTCATTTACCTTATTCCCTTGTTTTGTTTTGTTTGTGACAGGTACTCTTGTTTTTATTTGAAATGCTTTGTGTGTGAAAGGTGCTCAAATAAATTATTATTATTATTATTATTATTATTATTGAGTTTGCTCACGTGCTTTTATTTTGTATTCCGTATTCCTCTGCAGTCCCTAATGTATTCCACAGCCCTTTGTGAAACACTCATGTATCTCGCCCCCGCCGCTCTCTGGAATCCCATTGGCTGCCGTTAGTGTCACTCCCAGTGTTTCCCTGCGTCTCCGTCGCTGATTGGCTGTTTTCTGCGTTCTTGGGTTACAGGAGCAGAGCGGACGCATTGCTATTTTAGCATAACAGCTAAATCCAGCCGCAAACCGAGTAGATGTGCGTGTCAGCGGTCGGTGAGCACGAAGAAGGTATAGTCTGTCGTTTCCCCGCCAGGTTTACTAACCCGTTTCGCGGTTGTGTTGTGTGAGAAAGAGGACAGACGTGTTTATGCTGCAATAGCTGCTGAGCTCCTCGAGTTTGGGGCAGGAACATGGTCGTTTGGGGGGGTAGTTAGGAAGTTATGGGGGTTGTTTATGTGCTCGCATTAAATCTGTGTGTTTAAAGGAGTAATTCAGCAGTTTATATTCGTATAAATTGGCTTGTGCGCTTTGAAATTAGTGGACTTGGGCAACCCGGGTCCAGCGACGGAAACTCCGCTCCGGTATTTTACTCCGACCGCATGCGCGGCTCCACTGCGGCTCAGCCAATCACAGGCGCCCGGGCGGCGCGAACCAAATCTCGGAGCGGATCCTCCGTCGCTGGACCCGGATTGGCCAGCTAATCCACTCCGCCGCTTTCATATAAGGCTTGAGTGGGATTGAAACGGCGTGTGCTGTCCTGTCTGTGCAAACCACACCAATTAACCCCGCCCCCACCTCAACCCTGGTCCTGGAGGCACCCCTCCCCTTCATATTTTAGTTTTTACACAGTCCATACAGATTAAAGAGCTAGTTAATGAGCTGATTTATTGAATCAACTGGGGTGGGAGCAGGGCAGGGGTGCCTTTTGGTCCTGGAGGCACCCCTCCCCCTCATATTTTAGCATAAACACAGCCCATACAACTTAAAGGGCTGGTTAATGAGCTGATTTGTTGAATCAAGTGGGGTGGGAGCAGGGCAGGGGTGCCTTCTGGTACTGGAGGCACCCCTCCCCCTCATATTTTAGCATGAATAACAGCCCATACATCTTAAAGGGCTGGCTAATGTCTCAACACAGCACTCTTTATTCTTCGTGTGCTTTTCACAGACCCAACACCACCTGGGTAAAGAGGTCCCGCCCTTGGTCTGGACTGAAGGCCCATCTGCTGTGCACATTTTGGGCTGTCCTTTAATTCCAGGATGTGAGGAAGGCTGTAACAGCTTTACGTAGTAGAGTAGACAGACTCGGCCTGGATCTTTTCCAGGTTTTATTTAATTAAGGTGTGAATTTACAGCCTGGGGTTGGCGAGGAAGTCGACCTCTCAAACCTGGATGGCCCTGAGGGTGGTCTTTGTGTTCAGTGGAGAGGTGAAATTTAGGCATCAGCTTAGTCATTGAAGTGTAATGAACACAACCAACCGTGGCTTTGTTCAGGATCTACAGAACCGCTTTAAACTACAGAGATAGAGAGTGAATAAATAAGGATTTAGGGGTTTATTATATCCTGCTCGACTTGCGTTCAGATGATTTCAGTTGTCGTGCTTCGTTGTAGCACGTGTTCATTCCTAAAGAAACCACCAGGATCTTGTTTTTTAAGAGTGTAAATGACACAGAGATTATGTTACCAATCGTAGTCATAACTAATCTTATTATTGCATGAGCAGGGCTGTGTAATAGATTTATAGCTTATCCTGCTTTCAAGTGAGCATCGTATAAAATATTTCAGTGTGTGAAACGTTTGCATAATGTAAACACGGTTGATTTCATTGGTTCTGGGCAGAAGTCCGTATCCCAGTATATCCCATTAAACATCTGTATATATATCTAATATCTAACCTGTATGTGAGCTGCTCTTCAAACTTAAGATGTCTACAAGCTCATGTTCAAGTATCAACTACTTCGAGAAAACTCACCGTTTTCTAACTTATCGGGATATAAACAGAGCGGGATACGGGCTGAACGATATATCGATATTTATATCTATATCGAGATATAAACGGAGCGGGATACGGGCCGAGCGATATATGGATATTTATATCTATATCGGGATATAAACAGAGCAGGATACGGGCTGAGCGATATATTGATATTTATATCTTTATCTGATATAAACAGAGCGTGATACGGGCTGAACGATATATCGATATATATCTATATCGGGATATAAACAGAGCAGGATACGGGCCGAGCGATATATCAATATTTATATCCATATCTGATATAAACAGAGCGGGATACGGGCCGAGCGATATATCAATATTTATATCTATATTGAGATATAAACGGAGTGGGATACGGGCCGAGCGGTATATCAATATTTATATCTATATCAGGATATAAACAGAGCGGGATACGGGCAGAGCGATATATCGATATTTATATCTATATCGGCTTGATGTGTATAAAGAAGAATTGAAGATCTTATTTCAATGTTTTAAAAGAGTATAATCAGTTCTGATGATGAGTTTCTGAAAAGACCACCAAATACAAATCCTGTGTTACGTGTTTTGTGTAACTGATGTTTTCTCTTCTCGTAGACGGCAGTTTTGGATCCTCCCGTCTTACCTGCTTCAGTTTTCTCTGTAGAACGATGGCCGTCATCCTTCGTCTTGTGCCATGTGACTGACCGCCTCTGCTCAAACCCAAAAATGGAGAGAAAACGTCGAAAGAAATGAAAATGTAAGCCATGTGTTACTCAGGCTTCACCACGTTCCTCATCTGACCTATCCCCACGTCTTCAGGACCATTTTGTCGCCATAGCGATCTTCGGCCATGTCCGTGCAGTGATTAAAGACACTTTTCGACTCGGTTGGATGGGCTATGAACTGAACCAGACCGCAGGCACCATGGCTCCGGTCTGCCTCTTCCTGTTTGTGGCTCTGCTGGTGGGTCGCTTCCCCCTGGCTGGCTCTGAAGAAGAGCGAGGGACTTCCAGCTCCTCCACCTCCTCCTCCTCTACCACGGAGGGATTCTTGAGCTCCAACTGCTCTCAGCTCACCCTGAAAGTGGACTTCTCCTCCAGAGTAGTGGAACACGGTAGGTAGAGGCTGTTATTTCATCGTGTGGTGTTAGACACTCTTGTGTAGTCTGGGCTGATGAGGAGGTGGTGCCTGGAGAACATTGGCTTATTATATCTACTGTGTTTGGTCCTTTTCGGATGTTTGTTTGGGCCAAAATAAAAGGGGACGGGGCCGATGCTCAACCTGCATACAGACTCTGACTGATTAGAGAGAGGGGCCGGGACCGATGCTCAACCTGCATACAGACTCTGATCAGAGAGAGGGGGCGGGGAGCTACCTGCTGTTTTATCATTTATATCAGGACTGAGGTCTTCGTCCCCTTTGTACATGTGGACAAGACACACAAAGTGTTAACCGTCCGAACTAGCCTTCTGACTTACTCTACTGGGGGGTCTGCAGCTGATGATGAGTGTTCATTGGCTTTGGGCCCAGTATGTGCAAGTTCCGAGAGACCATCTGAAAAGTCTAATGGTGTGTGTGTGTGTGTGTGTGTGTGTGTGTGTGTGTGTGTGAGGCCAGAGCATAACATGGTATTCATAGTGACCTGATTATGGCCTGTGAATGTAGTCTTTGTGCAAACTCCACTGTTTAATTCATTCGCGGTACCTCCACTTACAGGGCATTGTGGGACTTGGTCAGTGGAGGTAAGAGGTCAGCTGCTTGCAGAAGGACTAGATGGAAATTCGACAATTTATAAAACACAAATAATTTAAAAATCTGACCCATAATCTCATAATCAAACAGCACTGTGTGAATCGAAACTGTGGGAATAGTGTCCTCATTTCAACTAAAGCATGTTTATCATTTCAATGATCACTCTCAGTACCTGTGTGACGAGGTGACGTCCAAATACACCGCCACGCTTTAGATGAAGGCTCGTGTGGGAATCCTGACCTGTGCTGTGGTAAAATTACACCCCTTCACCTGGACGGAGTCGTTGGACTGGAATAAGTCTTTCTTTGTGTGAATATAATGAGGATATGCTGTACGATACCAGTTGGAAGCCCTGCCGTGCGAGAGAACACCGTTCAGTGACCGACCGTCATATACGATGCTCCCCAGATCATCACTCCAGCAGTTGAGGGTGTGTCGCTCCACAGAAAAGGCAGGGTTGAAGCTCTCGGCACAAGGCGTCCATACTCAAACCCGACCGTTGTCGGATCCCAAAAGAGAACCTGGTTTCATCGCTAGAGGTTATCCGGTTCCAGTCCTTAACAGTCATTCGTGAGTAGGGTAGCCGAGGAAGGCGATGGTGGCCTAAAGACTTATTTTTATTTGAAGAATTGAATGTTAAATTAAACATTAAAGTGTAACTGACACATCGTCTTGGATATGATTTTTGAACCCAGTTCTATTTACACTGTTGTTTCTAGGCCCCCTACTGTAATCTAGAACCGTAAAATATCTGATCCAGTGGGATTAGAGGTGATCCAGCCATATGTTAATGGATCAAGTGCTATTTTAAAGAGCAACACCAGCAGACCTTTAGCCCCGCCTCCTTTCATCTCTCATCTTTCTCATCTCTCCTGAGATGCGTAACAGAATATCATTAGCTGACGTGGGCAGCGTAGATGGGGACAGGCCTCGTCCCACATCACCACTGTGGTTTTACCATGACCATGGTACCATCTGTCATGGTGTTGGCACTGTTGTGAGACTGTTCTCAGTCCAGCAGTGACACTGAGGGGTTAAAACACTCCAGCGGCACTGCTGTGTCTGATCCACGTGCTCCGCGGTGGTCCTGTGGGCTCCTGAGCGTTGAAGATCGGCAGAAAGGAGGAGAACACAGACTGTAGTTCTTCTGTTTCTCTGCAGACTTTAAGCGCAGAGCTACACAAAGCTCCAGTAAGTTCTACGTAATGAATTGCGTCAACATCAGGGCCATGGGTGTTTCTCCTGACCCACCCAGTCAAACCAGCTCGCTTGCCAGCAGCACTTCTCCCTCCTGTTACAGTTCTTGAGATGATCTATGAGCTGACCTTTTACCTCTGCTGTCTTGGCCTCTTGTGTGAAGCCTTTCTATCAGAACCTCATGTTTTCCAGCCTTTGTTGAAGACCTCCACTGCTCTAGTTGACTTGCAGAGAGTCCTCGTGGGCTTAAAAAACGTTGTAATATGTTTGTGTGTAGTTTTCCTGCGTCCAGAAGGCATCTGCCGTAACGAGTGATGGGTATTATTAAGGCTAAGCTGGAGTTCTCCGATTGGGTTCTTTCACGTGTCTCGTACTGTTTTTCCCGCAGCATTACTTTCAGCTCGTTACTGCCGGATGATGGATCCTCAAACGAGGAAATGCTGATGTGTCCTCTCCTGTCCTCTCTCCCTACAGAGTACATTGTAGCCTTTAATGGCTACTTCACAGCCAAAGCCCGCAGTCACTTCATCAGCAGTGCCCTGCGAAGTGCCAGGGCGGTGAACTGGCGCATCGTGCAGAGGGAGAACCCAGCCAGCGACTATCCCAGCGACTTTGAGGTGGTGCAGATTCGGCAGGATGCTCGCAGCAGCCTACTCGCGCTGCAGGACCACCCCTACGTCAAGAGAGTCACACCCCAGCACAAGGTCTTCCGCACCCTCAAACTGCTCAGCGGTGGGTGTCCCCTCTGTATACGGTGTTTTGAATAGTGCTCACAGTGTCTGCGTCTGCACACCGTACTCCCATACTTTTAATTAATGTCTGTATTAACTTGACGAGGTTCTGTGTTCTGGATAAAAGTTTTGCAGGCAGCAATGTTCTGCTCATAATCTGTGTTTTGCAATAAGTGTATAATTATAACCACCTCCTTGTTTCTCCTCTCATTGTCCACCCTATCAGCTCCTCTGGCCAATCAGGAGCTCTTTGTGGTTCTATAATTCCAGACTGTAGTTCATCTGTTTCTCTGCAGACTTTATTCTCCTCCTTTCACCCTGATCTTCAATGATCAGGACCCCACAGGAGCAGATATTATTATGACATGGACATGGTGGAATGAGTGCTGCTGGAGTGTTTAAACCCCTCAGTGTCACTGCTGGACCGAGAACAGTCCACCAACCAGAAATGTCCAGCCGACAGCGTCCTGTGAGCACTGATGAAGGACTAGAGGACGACCAACACAAACTGTGTAGAAACAGATGAGCTTCTGTCTCTGACTTTACATCTACAAGGTGGAGACACTCGGTCTAATAGAGTGGACAGTGAGTGGACACAGGGTTTAAACACTCCAGCAGCACTGCTGTTTCTGATCCACACTAACACACCACCACCATGTCAGTGTGACTGCAGTGCTGAGAATGACCCACCACCCACATCATATCTGCTCTGTGGTGGTCCTGTGGGGTCCTGATCATTGAAGATCAGGGTGAAAGGAGGAGAATAAAGTCTGCAGAGAAACCAATGATCTACAGTCTGTGATTATAGAACCACAAAGAGCTCCTGTGTGGTCAGAGAAGATGATAGGATAGCGTAGTCTAGCGGCTGATCGGCGTTCCAGTGTCGTCTCCCCCTCTTTAATACAGTGCAAATGAGCTCGGATGCGTCTCCTACCGCTGTCTTTATTTTTTGCTCGTGGGACACGTCCGCATACTCACAGTACACAGTTTAGTAGTATCTCAGTTCTTCATTTGAATGAAGGACAGCAGCTGTGAATGGCTCAGGGGAGGGGAAGTAGAACCCACTGTCCCGCTCCAGGGAGAGCAGCAGGGGGTGGAACACCTAACATTGACTGTTTGTGCGGCTTGAGCTGGAGAGGAAATGGCCCCCAGAGGAGTCGGCAGTGAAAGAATGCTGTGTCTCCTCTACACGCACTCCTCCCCACACCCAGGCTGAAGTCACACCAACATGTCAGACTGCAGCCGCTTAAAATGTGTTTATCCGTCCACCAGGTCCTACCTACAATTCAGCACCACAGGATTCACACCCACAGTGGAACCAGCAGCAGGGGCGGAACATGCTGCATTGTGAAGCGTTTAGCGTGGAATTTAAAGCCACAGTCCGTCAGATTTCCTTCTTACACTGAAAATGGAGAGGATTCCTGAGTGGAGAAGGAGCAGAATCATCACATTTGTAGTCTCATTGTGCTTCGGAACCGTCCCTGCAACGTTTCATACGTTACTTTCTAAAAATGGGGTTTCTCTGGCCAAACGTTCTGCTTCAGAAAGTGGATCAGCTAGCTTCTCCGGCTGCTAATGGCTGAGATAAACTCAACAGCAGGAGCTGTTAGGAACACAGAGACACGTCTTCATCTGCTCGTTCTGGACGCACGGAGTTGCAACCGGAGAGAGCGTGACCGAGTCTGTCCTGGAAACAGAATTGATTTAACCTAAAACGCTTCTATAATACCAACGTAATTCGATCAGTGCCCTTAGTTACCAATACTCTACTCAGTTTATCCAATTCTACAGAAAAACACGGAAAACAGAGACTGTCCGAAAACTGGGGTCGTGAGGACATGAGGTCATGAAGTAAGCACTCGTTCTTTGTCCTACGTCTTAATCTGTCCGTCTACAGCGCACACGGACACCCCCTCCCGTCCCCGTCATTATCAAAGTGCGAAAACCTTGCTGCGCTCTGGCTAATAACATCTAGTCGTGCCGCTTCAGTAGGAACATGCGGCAGAAACAGTGAAGTGTCCTTCAGTGGGAGCTCTGGTCGGTGTCTGATGGACACGGGAGGAGCAGTAATCATCGTTAAACTGCAGCAGGGTCGACTTTAAGAGCGTGCGTGGGAGACTGGCATTTAATACAATTACGGTTTATGGAGGGCTCTCCTCAGGGCACCTCCGCTCGGAATCAATGTGCTGTGCTCGGGTAGAGAGGCTGCCAGTCTCGCCACTGCCGCTCGAGATGATTAGCGTGGCAGTTTAGTCTCACTTGATGCCCACTCTCCCTCTCTACACTGGATTAAAAATGTGGCATGAAAAGAGCTCTTCCCCCTCCTCTGCTTGCCTGATTTTACATAAACATCAACTTAGGCCTGAGGGTTGGATGGCTGTTGTCTCGCTCTTCTGTGGCGGCACTACTTAGAAAGAGAGTTGTGAGAGCAGGAGCTGCTCGCACATTTATTAACCAATCGTTTGCGCTGCCCGCGCTCAGGGAAGCTGGCAGGCAGAATGCTGATTTGTCGTGAGCTTGCATTTATAGTGAGGGAGACGATTAGCGTGGCATGCTTTGATTGTGGTGATGCAGCAAACGCCTGCTTTGTTTATCGTCGAGCAAGCCTTTCTCCCGTCATCCCTGTTTCATTCAGTGTTTAACCTTTTAGCACTGATTGTAATAAGAGGTGATTTTGTTGTTCTGCCATGTTCTTCCACGAGGAAGATGGCACCGAGCTGTGGGTGACGGAGGACGAAAGTGTGTATGTAAATACACACACAATTTTTAATGCAGAGCATTTGATTGTGTTTGTTATTGATCACGATAAAGCCCTCGAACCCTTCTCTGGTCTGTCTGGAACGCACCGGTCTCGGGATCAGATATGGATCAGATGGGTCGATCAGTGGGACTGAACCATTCACTTGAACGTTCAGAACCCGATGTCTGCTACATGATGGTATTCCGAGCTTTATGACTCAGGATCAGAGTAACCCACAGACACGATACACATCGTAACGAACAGGAAAGCCTACTCTTTTAATCCCACGTGGCTGAAGACTGTGACACACTGTAGCTCCAAAAGTGTTCAAAATCAACAGGTCAACGGTTCTGTTTGTTTCTGAGCGATAGAGAGAGCAGACTGATGGAGTTCTGATGCTTTAACGGTGGTAACGGAGCGGTGTTGGGTATCGACCGATATGCAGAAATTAGGCATCATATTGGTTTCTGAAAAAGTCACATTATTAGTCTCTCATTGATTGGTCGAGCAAACTGCTGTTATTGTCCCTCTGGTTTGTATAAATCATAATTCTTCATATTCTCTCACCTCCTCCCTTCTTCTCTTCCGCTCACTAGCAGGAGGTGATACCAGCTCCTCCTGTAATGACACACGCTGGGTGCAGAAGTGGCAGTCGTGGCAGTCGTCTCGGCCGCTGCGGAGGACCAGTCTCTCTCTCAGTTCGGGCTTCTGGCATGCCACTGGTCGCCACTCCAGCCGCCGCCTGCTCAGAGCCATCCCCCGCCACGTAGCTCAGATTCTTCAGGCTGATGTGCTTTGGCAGATGGGCCACACCGGTGAGTAGATGAATATCTGCACCGTTTGGACACATTTTGGGACCACGCAGAGCCGCTGTCCAAGTCGTGGCCCGTGTGGCGGCTGGAGGTTGCGTATTTTACGCTGGCTTCAGCAGCATTGATCATACCAGCGCAGCTCGGGAGCAAACACCTCACAAGGCTTGATGACAAATTCATCAAAGAGACATTCGACACATGTTTTCCATCACTTTTTGAACCAGGAAAGACTAGAAAAGGACAGATATTGGAAAAGAAGTGTAGCACAGAGCTGGATTCGATGAATAAATGTGTCTCTGAATCACCCACGACGGTAACGTTCACAATGCTTTATGATTTCTTTACAGGCTCGGGAGTGAAGGTGGCTGTTTTTGACACCGGACTAAGTGAAAAGCACCCACACTTCAAGAACGTTAAAGAGAGGACCAACTGGACCAATGAGAAGACACTGGATGATGGTAAATCTCAGGAGACGCGGTACTGTAGGGGTTTATGTTCAGTCGAGCAGGGATTTAAAGCACAATCCTTCTCTGCAGGCTTGGGCCATGGAACCTTTGTGGCTGGCGTCATAGCAAGCATGAGGGAGTGCCAGGGCTTTGCTCCAGACTCTGAGCTGCACATCTTCAGAGTGTTTACCAATAATCAGGTACGCGCACATGCTAAATGATCAACCGTAGATCTTTATTTTCTGGCACAACGATGCCAGAATCACGTATCAGGAAACTAGAATATCGCCAAGACAGCGATTTCATTTTCATACGTCGTAGAAAACGGTCTCTTTGTGTTTTACTTCTTAAATCCTTTTCCCAGACAAGTCACGTTCATGACTGGCTGTGATATACACTCTATAAATACCTGCGGGGTGTGCAGTAGGTTTCACTGCCCAGTTGCAGTCGCCCCCCCCCCGTTATTAACATCTGCTTTGTCACCCTCGATCTCATCGAACGGGACGGTCGCCGCTCTGTAGCACCTCTTCTCAATCTATCAACACCATGCAGGGATTTATACCCTGATCATCCTTGTGCAGCGCCATCTGCAGGCGCCTGAATTTACTACCATTTCTAACATTTGAGGTGTTCATTTTTGTTTGGGGGTCTTAAATTTATTTTGCCCTGCGTTCTGGTGAAAAAGGCCCAGCTGCCACCTGAAACTCTGCACCTGAAGAGGCAGAAGTAGAGACATCATAACATAATCGTAACTCATCTGAAAGGCTCCCTGAAGGGAGGTCCGAAAGGAGATGGGTATAAATGTGAAGCTCATACATCAGACTGACTGAACGTTTCTCTCAGGTGTCCTACACGTCTTGGTTTCTGGATGCTTTTAACTATGCCATCCTGAAGAAAATCGATGTCTTGAATCTCAGCATCGGAGGGCCAGACTTCATGGATCATCCGTTTGTGGATAAGGTACATCAATCTCCTCTTAGTACCTCCCTCTTAGAACCCGGACATGTGACGTGTTTAAGGTACTGCTGTCAGTTACTTGCATATTTAACCCCAAGCCAATTTCTGGTGTTTTATTTTGTAGTTTGACGTACCTTTATTTGGCAAAAATTAGAAAAGTATTTGTCGGAGACGGTCACACATGCCAGATATGTTCAGGAGATCAAGGTCTGTTTCGATATTTGTATGTATTTCATCAGGTTTCGCACCTACAATTTTATATTATTGCTTTTAAGGACCTAAAATTCTTGTCTAATTGTAATGATTAGATTGATATTTAAAGGATTTTTAAAGTAACAGTAGTTCAAATTATTATTTTTATTATGTATTTATCAGTATTATCACTTCTCAGGACTTTTATTATGTAATTTGAACATATGTCAGAAAGAGAGCAAACAGCCCCTCCCTTCTCATTTTCCTGTAATATCGTTTATGAAGGTTCCTCTGGTAGAAATGAGCAGATCAGAGGGACGGTGAAGGTGGAGCAGTTTGGAGATAAAGCCAGAGAGGACAGGTTGTGTTGAGGAGGAACAGTGGATATATCGGACAAAGAATGTTGGAGATGGAGCTGCCGGGTAGAAGGAGAAGAGGAAGAGCTCAGAGAAGGTTTATGGATGTAGGGAAGGTGGACATGGAAATGGTTGGTGTAACAGTAGAGGAGGCAGGGGATAGGGCAAGATGGAGGCAGATGATCCGCTGTGGTGACCCCTAAAGGGAGCAGCCGAAAGAAGATGATGTAGGTTACTCTGAGTCATGAAGCCTAAAATCAGCATGATCTCAGGTTCTAAGTGTCCAACCTTTTTTGGTTTGGGCAGAATCTCAACGTCCCAGCAAAAAATGGATTCGGTGCAGAGATTATAGGTGTGAATGAAAGCATATGACCTTCATATGAAAGTAGATGACCTTCACAACCAGGCTCAGTGTCCGTACGTACAGACGGAACAAGACAGACCCAAGAACCGCCGAAGACAATGCTCAGTCATAACAGATTAGCACAATGAAGGTCGACGGGAATTCGATAAACAGTGATTCCTACACTTTGCTTGTCCATGTGTTGAGCATTGAATGGTTTTTAACCCTCTTCTGGCTTTGCTGCAGGTTTGGGAGCTCACAGCCAACAGGGTGATCATGGTGTCTGCCATCGGAAACGATGGCCCTCTCTATGGGTAAGTGACTAAACCGCTGTTACACATGAACCACGTAAATGCGAGTTACCGTATCCTCCGTAATGTTCGTTTTTCCGAGATTTGCTGCTCTGCTCCAGTTTTAGTCTCGCCGTGTTGGAATGAAAGCACTGTTTACTCCCCTCATCTCCGTAATATTTAGGGCATCGGCTTCACAGGTGTTTGATTACTCGGGTGTGCCCATGCCCATTGTTAAGAAGAGAGAGTGCATCGGTGACCTAATCACGAAAGGACTGAAAGGCCATGGTGGGGGTACCATGCTCTGGGCATGTAGTGGTGACCTTCACTGGACCTTCACACTGCATTCTGATGTGTAGGAGCGTTTCTCGTCTGCTTAAAGCCCCTGATTTTAACCCCAAATTCAGCCGGATCTGTGCTGGTTGGCTCTAGTCGGGGGGTGTGAAGGGGACAGAGTTTTGACGTCCTGGACACTGGTCAGCAGTTCAATCTGAACGGTCCAAACTGATCACGAAAAGCAAACACAAAAGAAGAAAAACAGCCACGTGTTCGCATTAAAGTTGAGGTTCCACCTTAAATGGTCCCGCAGCTTCTGCTTTTAAATGTACACCAGTACCATTTAAGGTGGAATGGAAATTGACCATGTCCTCCACTGCATTTTTTATATAACGAGTCACCACAAATGTCCCCGCATAGATTTCCGTGTCCTGAAACGAGGAACGCCGTCGTAATGTCACGGTGAAACCGAAATGTCTGCAAATACCCTTTAGTGTGGAATGTCCTTCATCTAAACATTATAGAGGGTTCTGAGGGTTCTGGGTTCTGGAGGGTTCTCAAGTTTTGAGTGTGTGTTTGTGTGTGTACGTTACAGCACTCTGAACAACCCAGCCGATCAGATGGATGTGATCGGGGTTGGTGGGATTGATTTTGAGGACAACATTGCCAGGTTCTCCTCCCGCGGCATGACAACATGGGTACGTCTCACTCGACTCCAGCCGTCTTCTCGAGGCGCGTCCGTACATGCTGGCAGAATCTGAGATAACCTAGAAAGGGCAGACGTATCCTTCTTAGTGTAGAACTGTAGAGCTACTGTTCCAGCCTGTTCACCCCTGCCTGGTGTGAGATTTGCTTACACTCTAAAGCACTCTTCACAGACTTCATTTGTCTGGGAGCAAGAATTACTCGGGAACCGAGAATGAACCCGTAGGACTTCTCATTTATACTTCATATGCAGATCATATTAGAACAGGTGCACGTGAGTCGCACATGATGTTGCACAAGGATGATCAGGCTGTAAATACCTGTCGGGTGTGCAGTGAGAGGGTGGTACAGTGGAGTGAACGTCTCCTGGACGTGTGGAAAACGGGTCACTGAGCAGATGATGGAGGGATTGGAGGCTGGATTCCATCGTGGATGACAGACAAAGCCGAGCCGAGGCCTGTTGCGCTGTTCTGCTCCACACGTTGATGGTCTGCGGTTCCTCTGTGGAGTGTTCTTCAGAGATCGGTTGTGAAGGACCTGCGGCGACTTCTAGAAGCAGATCTTGACTGGAAGTGAAGCGATTTTCATTCACGAACCATTAATGCAATATTTTTACACTCATCAAAGGAGACGTTCACGGCACCGTCACACACCCCGCAGGTATTTATATCCCAATTCTCCTCCACGCCATCTGCAGGAGCCTGACGTTACCACGGTAACACCATAAACATGCAAGATTTAGACTCCTGAGACGAGTTCTGCTGATTTACTGTGATGTTACGGTTACAGAACCACGTTACTGATCATGAGTAACACGAGTTACACAAGAAGCTTTCACTCCAACGTTTAGTCAAACTGGTTTAGAACTGAGATCATCCTGCTTCTCCACATTCTCTCTCTCTCTCTCTCTCTCTCTCTCTCTCTGTCTCTCTGTCTGTCTCTCTCTCTTTCTCTCTCTCTGTCTCTCTGTCTGTCTCTCTCTCTTTCTCTCTCTTTCTGTCTGTTGCTCTCTCTCTTTCTTTCTCTCTTTCTCTCTCCCTCTCTCTTTCTTTCTCTCTCTCTCGCTCTTTCTTTCTCTCTGTCTCTCTCCTTTCTCTCTCTTTCTTTCTCTCTCTCTCTCGCTCTCTCTCTCTTTCTTTCTTCTTTCTCTCTCTCTCTCTCTCTCTCTCTCTCTCTCTCTCTCTCTCTCTCTCTTTCTTTCTTCTTTCTTTCTCTCTCTCCTCTCTTTCTTTCTCTCTCTCTCTCTCTCTCTCTCTCCCTCTCTCTCTCTCTCTCTCTCTCTCTCAGGAGCTGCCGGGTGGCTATGGCAGGGTGAAGCCTGATATTGTGACATATGGCTCCGGTGTCCGTGGCTCTGGGATGAAAGAGGGCTGCCGCTCCCTGTCCGGCACCAGTGTGGCCTCCCCTGTGGTGGCTGGCGCAGTCACACTGCTCGCGAGGTAAGACTGGCCAACACAAATAAGAGTCTTCCCTTTTAGCTCGTCTCCTTCCATCCACAAGCTGTTTCCAAAGCATTAGCTTTCAAATGCGCAGCTTTGGAAAGAGAAGAGATGGCAAATGGAATGGAGGTGAAATCTGATGCTGGCGACAGGAAATGAGCCCTGAAGGGGAGGTCCACCCTGTGCTGCATCGCAGTCACCGTCTGGACACGACCACTCCGAGAGCCTGTTCACACCTGGCATTACCGGTGTAACGGTGGTTCTACAGTGTGGTGGAACCATCGATGTAAGGCAACACACTCCATAAACCCCATAACCGTTAAATAAGTGTGAGTAAACACACGTGAGTAAAAGCCGAGATCCACAGCAGATCAAGATCATGATGATTTTAGACAGATTTATTTCCACTTGCCTGGAAGAATTGGATCACAAACGTCTCAGACAACGTCTGTCTCTGATTTGTTTATAATCCGATCACAATGTGGTCTGCAGTGATGCCACAGTCAGAAGTCCCAGAGAGCAGAACTGACCTCACTCCCTTCGGGTGGGTAGTCTGGCCCTCCTTCTTCCCAATGTGGGCATCAGTTTGCTGAAATAACAGAACTGGACAGTTAGTGTTCTTCACTAGGTGTGTGCGTGTGTGTGTGTGTTAAAAATACATCAAAAATGGAGAAGGAGCTGCAGGCTGTGCAGTGAGTGGGTGGAGTTTAATGTGATGGTGTGTGTAAAGAGCTGGAGAAGGAGCTGCAGGCTGTGCAGTGAGTGGGTGGAGTTTAATGTCTGGTGCACAGCTATGGTGAAATACAATCACATGCATTGCATTGCTTTCTTACGTTGTGAGCCCACCTATGAACACACCCTGAACATGCTGCCCTTCACTCACACCGATGGGCAGTTTATCATTGCCAGTTCCTCTACCAGTGTGTTTTAGTGATGATGGGAGGAAACCTTCTTCCCTGGCAGTGACTGGCGTAAGTATTGCCAATGCCCTGGGGCTGCGTGGCACATACAGCCTACCTGCAGCACAGGGCTGCCCACGGCAGTAATATAAAGAAGTTAAGGTTGTAAAGTTTCTGAACAGGGCTTTGGCAGTCTCTTAGATCATTTAACAGGAGAAGATCGTAAAAAAGACGTACAGCAGCTCTGATACAGCAGGATGGACGCAGGTGGTTTGTCTCTAAGCATACGGTGCCCCCTGTTTGTTCCCCTGGGCTCCAGCGAGACCAGTGCCTCGTCAGTAGATTTCCTTCATGCCACTGAAGACGAAAAGAACAAGGACAGAGTGAATTTTCAGAATCAATCTCTTCTGTCTGGGGACGAGGGCTGGCATGGTCTCCACTTCCATGTTTTTCTCCCTGCTCTTTCTCTGTAGGCCCTCCACCTCCAGGTGCTTGACCCCCTGCCCACCTGCCCTTCTTTAAAGCTGAACACTCAGTGTGTGTCAGAGCCTTGTTTCCGCATTCACCGTCCAGGAGCACGCTGTAGATCTGCGGTGATTAGACGTTCTCCTCCGATCTTCAGTTTGTCTCTTGTCTCTCTGTCTTTCTCAGTACGGTGTTGAACAGAGAACTGGTCAATCCAGCCAGCATGAAGCAGGCTCTGATCGCATCAGCGCGCAGGCTGCCAGGAGTCAACATGTTTGAGCAGGGCCACGGCAAATTGGACCTGCTCAGAGCGTATCAGATCCTCAACAGCTACCGACCCCAAGCCAGGTAAGATATGTGCGGACACACTGCGCCTCACAGTGCAGGTAGCATAGCAACACTGTTTGTTATTCATGCACACACTCCAACCCACTCCGGGTCTCGGCGCACTCAGTCTTCCAGGTCAAACACAGTCAATTACCCTCATATGCCAACTCAACCCTCACGCTGCCCTCTGCTGTCCTTCTGTCTAACCCTGGGTTTAATGTCTTCCGCTGCAGTCTCAGTCCGAGCTACATTGACCTGACGGAGTGCCCCTACATGTGGCCCTACTGCTCCCAGCCCATCTACTACGGTGGCATGCCAACCATAGTTAATGTCACCATCCTGAATGGCATGGGTGTGACCGGTAGGATTGTGGAGAAGGTAAACATGACTTCCTACTTATTAGCACTCACGAACAAGAAATTTGACACCGTATTAGAACGAAAGGATGAGTTCATTGGGGAAAGGAGGTTCTAGTTCTCTGTTGAGTCTCTAGTCTGGACACGAGATGAGATACGGTTGGAGGAAGACGGTTCTCTATGCCATCCCGCAGCACATTTGCCCACAGATGTTAGAGCTGGGCCTGTAGACTTGTAGGTTGCCAGAGCTTGTGTCCCATCTGATCCCATAAGTGCTTGATTATCGATAAATCCGGTGACCAGGCAGACCAAGAACGTTATGCTTCTGATGGTGACCTCGATGGTGGCCTGTTTGTCAAAACGACCGTCCTCAGTCCAGTGATCTCAAAGTGTGTCCACTTGGCAGAATTGCATGTGTAGTAGTCAACAATCTACAGAGGTGCACCACCCAAAGGCAGCGTCGGAGAGCCCTCTAGGACAGTGGGGGAGGTCCTCTTACACAAGTGTCTGATCAGTCCACATCGTTTTGTCTGTCAGTGTTCTTTTGAAAACATTTTAAAGAACATTTGAGCTGTGAATCCAAACGTTGCCTGTTTCTTCCATCACTAGCCGATCTGGCAGCCCTACCTGCCCCAGAACGGGGATCACGTAGACGTGGCTGTGTCCTACTCCCCGGTGCTGTGGCCCTGGGCTGGCTATCTAGCGGTCTCCATCTCTGTGGCCAAAAAAGCAGCGTCCTGGGAGGGAATTGCTCAGGGTCATGTGATGCTCACTGTGGCCTCACCTGCGGAAAATGACGTGAGTAATTGGCTACAGCAATGCTCTAAACTCTTCCCCAGTATTGACCACTTGGGCACAATGCTGGTTCACCTCACTTCCCTCGTCAGTCGATACGAGTAAACTGGGAATTCCTTGGAATGTCCTCAAATCGATTGGCAAAGGGAACGTGAGGAATTGAGTGAGACCCCGGTCAATAATCGGGGACCTGACATTACCATCTCTATAACCTCTTGACTGTGTTTTGGGGTCTGTGTAGTCCTCGGTCGGAGGAGAAATGACTTCCACTGTGAAGCTCCCAGTGAAGGTGAAGATTGTGCCCACTCCTCCTCGCAGTAAGAGGGTGTTATGGGACCAGTACCACAACCTGCGCTACCCGCCCGGTTACTTTCCCCGAGACAACCTGCGGATGAAGAACGACCCGCTTGACTGGTAGGTTTATAGGTCCATACAGGCAGCGCTGCTTTGTACAGGTACTTGCTTGCCTCCTCGTGTATTTACCTACTTCCTGTGATTTGTGTTTGGAAAGGAACGGAGATCATATCCATACCAACTTCAGAGACATGTACCAGCATCTCAGAAGTATGGGCTACTTTGTAGAAGTTCTAGGCTCACCCATCACTTGTTTTGATGCCAGTCAGTATGGTAAGAATCACACGTACACACACACACGCCTGCTGTTATGTCCTTTTCTGCTTATGTTAGTTGAATAAAATGTGTGTGTGTGTGTGTGTGTGTAAACGTAGGGACTCTGTTGATGGTGGACAGTGAGGAGGAGTATTTCCCGGAGGAGATCACTAAGCTGCGCAGGGACATAGATAACGGCCTGTCGCTCATCGTCTTCAGTGACTGGTACAACACTTCGGTCATGAGGAAGGTCAAGTTCTACGATGAAAATACAAGGTATCGCTGCTTATCTGTGCTGTTCGTGTCACGAATAAAGAAGAGACCCTCCTCGAGCACGTCTCAGTAAACATTTGAGAAACACATTTAATCGCACCAGTTAAATATCGTCTCCTCGGGCCGTACAGAAAGAAATCAGAAGACCCTTGAAGCCTGTTCTTCAGAAGTATGCTTGCATTTACAGGCAATGGTGGATGCCAGACACAGGGGGCGCCAATATACCAGCCCTGAATGACCTCATCTCTGTGTGGGGGATGGCTTTTAGTGACGGGCTTTATGAGGGAGACTTCACGATGGCAGACCACGATAGTAAGTTTTCACCATTAACACTGTTTTTGGTTTCTCAGTATTTTATAAGGAGCATTTTTCTATGAGGAGCAAAAAATTCAAAGCTTATTATGGCCTTCAGGAAGCTTGAACAGTGTAGTTTTTAATAATAATAATAATACATTTTATTTCAAAGGCGCCTTTCTGGCACTCAGGGACACCGTACAAAAGAGTAAAGTGGACATTAAAATTAAATAATAGATAAATTATAATAAAATAAAATAACAGAGGATAAGAATAACAGAGTCAGATGGAGAAGGAAGTTCTAAACAGGTGTGTTTTGAGAGCAGATTTAAAGTTTGGTAGTGAATTTATGTTCCTTATGTGAGATGGTAAGGAGTTCCAGAGTTGGGGAGCTGAGCGACTGAAAGCTCTGCTCCCCGTGGTGGTGAGACGGGCTGAGGGGACAGACAGGTGGACGGAGGAAGAAGATCTGAGGGAGCGAGAGGAAGTAGCAATATGGAGAAGATTGAGAAGATAAGGTGGAGAGAGATTGTGGAAGTTCTTGAAAGTGAACAGGAGGATTTTGTATTCTATACGGAACTTTACGGGGAGTCAGTGAAGCTGTTGCAGGACAGGAGTGACGTGGTGAATGGATGGGGTTCTGGTGATACGGGCAGCTGAGTTTTGGACCAGTTGGAGCTTATGGAGATATTATAATGACACAATTCTTAGTGAATAAATGTATTAAATAATGATTAATTTACTTTATTGACAAACAACAAGGGCTTGATGAAACCATGATTTGTCATCATTAAAATACAGCTTTACTGGAGGAGAATATTTATTATACTTCCCTGTTTAACACCAGTTCGTGGAGCTTAATGGACCGTGACGTCGGGGAGCCATTCGCAGGTGTTACAGTGTGTTTTAACTGACACCGTTCCTCCTCTCTCCCTCATTAGTGTACTACGCCTCAGGCTGTAGTATTGCACGCTTTCCAGAGGACGGGGTTGTTATCGCACAATCCCTAAAAGATCAAGGTAAGCAACACACACTCCTGCTGCACACCTCTGTTCTGTTGCCATGGACACCAGTCATTAGATGTGTCTCTTGTTTTCCAAACACACACATGCACACACACTCACAGACAACCCTAACCGTGTTTCCTGCCTCTCTGACTGTAGGGCTAGAAGTCTTGAAACAAGAAACTGCAGTGGTGGAGGGCGTTCCTGTGCTGGGACTGTACCAGACACCGTCGGAGGGCGGAGGCCGCATCGCGCTGTATGGAGACTCCAACTGCATAGATGACAGTCATAGACAGAAAGGTACAGGCTTCGATTTAGGAGGTGTCATTAAGGCTCAACCGTGGTCCTGGAGAACTGCCGCCCTGCTTGTTTCACAGTTCCCACTGACTCCAGCACTCCCAGTCCCACTAACAAACTAAATGACCAGCCCTTTCTGAGCCGAACCGGGTGTGTCCCAGCAGGACGACTCTCAAACAAGCAGGGCAGGGTACTCCAGAGCCTCTGCCCCATATTCTACCATGTACTGGTTTGGTTTGTTTACGCTCCCCTTTTCTCCTCCCCCCCCCCGTGTGTCTGTGTGTCTGTAGACTGTTTCTGGCTGTTAGATGCTCTGCTGCAGTACACATCCTATGGCGTGACTCCACCCAGCCTTCTCCACTCACAGAACAAAGTGACCCCTCCTACAGGCACCGACAAGCCCTTGCCAGAGAGACTGGAGGGTAAGGCTGCTACTTCAGACAGGAAGAACGAGATTCACGTTCAGCGTCGGCTCTGCGGTCACTTTATTTAGGATTGTACTGAGAGTCGAACGTCACACCCTGTGGTTTGATGCAGGATCATAACATCTAATCAAATCCACCCCGTTTACAGCAGGTCTGTTCCTGCAGTTTGGATCTGATTGTATCCTGATTAGGGCTGGGTGTGTACACTTGATACCTCTTCGTATTACTGAGCACCGAGACGTCTTTGCACGTCTTTTCGTCTAATGCTACCACAAACATTTGATGGACTCCTATGACTGTTCACGGGTTTATGGTGAGCCTTAAATCTTGAAAACTGCCCATAAAAGCAAAACACAGAGCTATGCTTTTGGCTTTGCTCTGTCAGTTAGATAAACTATTCAGGCACAATTGTTTCCTGTTTATTACGAGCCTTGGAAGTAGACCGGAGATTTAGTCCCATCCAGATAAATCAGTCAGCTTGTAGGTTGATTATGATGGAAGTAACTTCAGACTCCTATACGGGAGGATTGGTCTAAAAATGCCTCTGCGTGTATAACAATGCCTCACGCAACGTGTGAAAAATGGGTCACAAAGCAGATGTTAACGGTCGGCTTCAAGGAGCTGAAGCGTACGACCAGCTGCGGCAGAATCCCAGGAACTCTCATCAGAATTGTGGCCAAAAGAGGATTTTCTCTTAACCCATCTCAGACCCCAAGACAGCAGAAATGTAATATTTATTCATTAAAACCCTTTGAATAACTGTCAGAATGACTTTTATATTTGATAAAAATGTGACTTTTAGGCCGTTTGTTTCTCTACATATTTGTTGGCCTGTTTTCACTCTAAACCTCAATGATCAGGACCCCACAGGACCACCACAGAGCAGGTGGTGGGTCGTTCTCAGCACTGCACTCACACTGACATGGTGGTGGTGTGTTAGTGTGTGTTGCTGGTACGAGTGGATCAGACACAGCAGTGCTGCTGGAGTGTTTAAACCCCTCTGTGTCACTGCTGGACCGAGAACAGTCCATCGACCAGAAACGTCCAGCCGACAGCGTCCTGTGGGCAGCGTCCTGTGAGCACTGATGAAGGACCAACTAGAGGACGACCAACACAAACTGCAGAAACAGATGAACTTCTGTCTCTGACTTTACATCTACAAGGTGGAGACACTCGGTAGGAGTGTCTAATAGAGTGGACAGTGAGTGGATGCAGTGTGTGAATGACCCTCCACCCCATAATAGCTGCTCTGTGGTGGTCCTGTGGGGTCCTGATCATTGAAGATCAGGGTGAAAGCAGGAGAAACAGATACAGATTACCACAGTAACTTCATTTCAGAGTGAATTATGATCTGTTGTGATGACGCTTAGTGGAGAATTCTATAATAAAATATAAATGCAGTCTCTACTCAGGATGATCCAGTTTATTTCCTTACTTTCACAGGAAATCACCTCTACAGGTATTCCAAAGTGCTAGAGGCACACTTGGGCGATCCGAAGCCTCGTCCTCTGCCTGCTTGTCCTCACCTGTCCTGGGCCAAACCTCAGCCACTCAATGAGACAGCTCCCAGGTCAGTGCCTACAGCAGCCCTACCTTCCTGACCGCATGACAGACAAGGCAGCACGTGACCGGTCGAATTGTTGTCTTTGCAGTAACCTTTGGAAGCATCAGAAGTTGCTGTCTGTGGATATGGACAAGGTGGTGCTGCCCAACGTCAGGGCGTACCGGCCCCAGGTCAGACCCCTGTCCCCAGGGGAGAGTGGAGCCTGGGACATTCCTGGAGGTGAGTTTACTGCTGATGGCAGTATAGAAGATGTGTGTGTGTGTGTGTGTGTGTGTGTGTGTGTGTGTGTGTGTGTGTGTGTGTGTGTGTGTAATTTTGGACTTGTTTTATTGGGGTAGATAATGACTGTAGAGGGGTTTCCATCCACTTTTTGCATATTTCTTTGCACATAAAAATATTTCAAAAAGATCTTTACACTAGAGTGAGGTGGACAAGTTCTCGCCGTAACGCAAAAGGGTTTATCGAATTAGCAGTGACGCATCAACATGTGCGTGGTCATACAATATCGTTTAAGCTGTAGACACAACTACCAACTGCTGTCATGCCAAACGATCCCCACCACCCTCTGCTCCACACACACGTCCAGCTTGTTTAACCCTCCTATCGTCCTCAAATATAATAACAAATTTGGTCCTTGGGGTCAATTTGACCCCAGGGATATTTACCTCCAGAAAATGATTTACAGAATATTGTTGACCACATTTTTGTGACAGGCACTTTGTGTATTTGTTGAATACATAAATAACCCCTTGAAAATCAGTGAGTTGACCTGTCCTCTAGCGCCACCATCAGGCCAAACCTTAGGCCATTAGAATGAATTTATCTTGAATTTTTCATACAAATCTTCTCAAATTTACTTCTCAACATTAATGACCACAAGTCCTGTTTTGGTGATGATGGATAGGACCTTTACTGTAGCGCCACCATCCTTGTCCAGACTGTCCACCCCTCCCTTTGTCTCATTGTAGTCCGGTACCATTTGCATTTTTTTTTATCGTCTCTGCTGCTCAGGGCCGCATCTTTGTGCATGGTACTAAGCAGCAGGACATTTTCCCTTTCTTGGGGCAAAATGAGACCAGAGTTGCTTTATCAGTGAAGGCAAACACAGATGATGTTACCTTCCTGTTCTTGACAGCAGCAAGTTCAGAGGGAAGCTCTGGTTTACTCTTTCTCACTGTCCCCAACATTGTAACCTTCCTATTGAGAAGTTCCTCACTCAGGGAGTAAGACGTGAAAAAATTATCACACGTAATGTTATGCCCATGCAGTCCTTCAGCCATATCTAGCACAACCCTTGTGCCCTGATTTTTTTCTGGTGCTTTGCCAGGAGATTTGCCTGTGCACACCTGCATATTCCAGGCAAAGCTGGATTGTGCATCACATGCTGCATGATTTTTTAGGCATATACTGTCTGAAAGGACAGCGCCCACAAAACACAACCGAGCACTCTTCGACAGTCACGTGATGGCCTGGATTATAAAGCAGGCGTAAACGCTGCACCCACTTGTCCCACACATTCCTTATTGCCACAGGTTTGTCAAGTTCCCGTCAGCCCTGTCAGCCCCTTGTTTGTCATCAAAGCGTATAACACAAGACAACATATGGAATGTCTTCAGAGACATGGTGGCTGAAAAAATTGCTCTTCCAGTCTCAGCATTCCAAAGGCTTGCTGTTGCTTTACATTTGTCAATTTGCTTGTACATTTACAAATTGACCCCTGAGGGCGACCAATGTGTGCAATATGTGTTCAGCACGTTGAAAAAATATCAACATGATCATTTTATGCTTTATCAATTGTCCCCATCAAATTAGGAAAAGTCATGAAATATGAAGCAAAAGGAAAAAAAAGTCAACTATTATTTTTTGAATGATAAACATTGAATGGGGTCAAATTGACCCCAAAGACGATAGGAGGGTTAAAACATTGGTGACTCTCTTATCAATTGGCATGTGGCACCAGTGTCCGGGGAACTGACCGGCCCTGCGGACACAGCTTTTCAAGGTTTACTTTCTCTGAACTGCAAACAACTCCTACAGATCGTAAATGGCTGTAAAGGTGATTCTGCTCAAAGCAAAGATGTCCAGCGACCAAGTCAGCTGGAGTTTCCTTGCCTAACTAGTGAATCGTACCTCGATTTTCAGCCGGACTTTCATAATCTCCCTTTTATCTCCCTCTCTCTCTTTTGCAAAACGTTTGGATAGAAACCCAGCGTGTGACGAAATTTCGATTTCTCAGACATCATAATGTCATTACTTTAAAGCTGAACGTTTTACATCCTTCTGCGTGTCTGTGTGTGCCCCCCAAGGTATAATGCCAGGTCGCTATAATCAGGAGGTGGGTCAGACCATCCCCGTGTTTGCTTTCTTGGGTGCGATGGTCGTGCTGTCCTTCTTCGTGGTGCAGCTGACCAAGTCCAGGAGCAAACCCAAGCGAAGAAAACCTCGCATTAAGCGCCCGCTCTACCTCCAGCAGCAGCAGCAGCAGCAGCAGACCCTCCACACGGGAAAAACCCCAACTGTGTGACACTGCCTCGCACCAAAACCTTAACATGCCAGGACTTTGGCGTGGCATGTTTGTGTGTGTGTGTGCGCGCGTGTGTGTGTGTATGCGCCCTTCGTTGGAGACTGAACTGCCATCCGATGCACTCTTCTTATGAAACTGAAACTGCCGCCCAGACCCCCAGTTACGGGGTTTGCCTACGGACACCGACGTTCCTTTCTCCAAAAGAGCCTTTCATTCCAATGACCAAAAATCATGGACCTTTTTAATTTATTGACGAAGCTCGATTGATGATTTGACCCATGTTTGTATGTCAGTCTAAACCACCAAGAAAAGATAACCACAGGAAAAAGGTGTTCTGAACATCTGCCTTCTCGAACTGCTTCAACAACCTCTCCGTTTTTTTCTACTTCCTGGTCAAAATTTGGGATTTAAGTCAGTTGGTCTTTTTCTGTCCTGTTTTTGTTTTTATAAAATGGGCGACTGTTTATAATTTTGTAAATAGCATCATGATTTTCACCTTTGTTGGTGAGGTAGCATCAACAACATGTTAAAATACATTTCATCCGTAATAAAGCAGCACGCTCGTCTCTGCCTTTTTATTGCAAGTTCCAAAGTCCTCTTGTCTTTTATTTGTCCCTGATGTCCGTTTACAACATTTCTGCATTTATGTCTCAAATACAGTCATAACCTGATTTTGTCAGCTGTTTTATTTACGCATGCTAAACGGTTTGGTGGGCGGAGATATTTAAATGAGTTGGTTGTTGTGAGATGAAGTGAAGTGACGCAGCAGCCAATCACGCACAGCGCACTCAGCACGGAAACACCCGTCCACCTGGAGGACTGCATCGAGCACTGGGGGGTTCACACAGGACTGCCAATCCACATCTGGGCATACAGGCATACATTTACACACACACACACACACACACACACACACACACACACACACACACACATGCTAGGGCAATTTAAAGTAGCCAATTCACCTGATCCATGTTTCTGGAACGTAGCAGGAAACCGGGGCTCCTGGAGGAAACCCATGGAGACACGGGGAGAACATGGAAACGCCACCGAGATAGGGCCATGAACCCCAAGACCCCAGTGCTGGGAGGTGAACGTGCTGACCACCAAGCAAATGTGCAGGTATTATTTGCAAGGTGGGTGATTCTCAGCGTGGCAGACTGTAGTTCATCTGTTTCTCCGCAGACTTTATTCTCCTCCTTCCACCCTGATCTTCAATGATCAGGACCCCACAGGACCACCACAGAGCAGCTATGATGTGGGTGGTGGGTTGTTCTCAGCACTGCAGTCACACTGACGTGGTGGTATGTTAGGGTGTATTACTGGTACGAGTGGATCAGACACAGCAGTGCTGCTGGAGTGTTTAAACCCCTCAGTTTCACTGCTGGACCGAGAACAGTCCACCAACCAGAAATATCCAGCCGACAGCGTCCTGTGAGCAGCGTCCTGCGAGCACTGATGAAGGACTAGAGGACGACCAACACAAACTGTGCAGAAACATGAGCTTCTGTCTCTGACTTTACATCTACAAGGTGGAGACACTCGGTAGGAGTGTCTGATAGAGTGGACAGTGAGTGGACACAGGGTTTAAACACTTCAGCAGCACTGCTGTGTCTGATCCACTCGTACCAGAGCAACACACCCTATTACTGTGCTGTACTGAAACCAAAGGTTTCCCTTAGTTTTCTCGTTTGAAGTAGAATTGAAAACGTAATTTAAACGTCCTCCTGGCTGTGTGTGTGTTTCTCTGACTTACGATGGCTTTGTCCTCTGTTCGCTTCATGCACGAGATGGATGAAGCTGTCGGAACCCCTCGGCATTTGATTGAGTGGCCTGCGTGCGTCTTCTGAGGTTTATAAATGAGTTATATTTTGCCATCAGCTCCTATCATTCGACCTGAGGTGAAGTCAGCCCTTGTCACACTAACGTCACGTTAGGGGGCTTTTCTTCTGACAGGTCTGGCGAGATGCATTCAGTAATGGGGGACGGATCAGTGCTTTAATGTCACTACTCTATCTGATGCTTAGACAGCCTGAATACTCCGCTGGTGATAAATTACACCATGACAGCAGTGAATTTGCTGCTTCTGCAATTATTGTGTTGTAGGTGACTGCAGTGCTGAGAATGACCCACCACCCACACAATATCTGCTCTGTGGTGGTCCTGTGGGGTCCTGATCATTGAAGATCAGGGTGAAAGGAGGGGAATAAAGTCTGCAGAGAAACAGATGAACTACAGTCTGGAATTATGGAACCACAGACAGCTCCTGTGTTTGAGCGGTAGTGTAAGTGGGCATCTAAGCAGTGCTAGGCAGCTGCTTAGAGGAGCCCATATCTAGAGGTGAATAATCAAGGTCCACAGTTTTTGTTTCAACTGTCATTTTCTTGTGAGGAAGATGTTCGGACCTCCTCTGTCCTAATAGCTGGTATCTCCTCCTTTGGCTGAAATAATGTCAGTGAGATGTTTCTAGAACCGTCTACCGTCTCTGACATCGACTGGAAGAACGACGTTCCCACTCCTCCGTGCGGAATTCTTTCAGCTCTGAGATGTTTCAGCGTCAGTCTTTGTACAGACGCTCTTCCGTTCTCCTCAAACCCCCTCTGATACTATAAAGATCTCATAGTGGTTTCTATGATGGAGAGATCTCCACACCTTCTGCAGCAGAGCAGCTCCATCACACTTCCACCCCCATGCTTCACAGTCAGTCTGGAAAGTGTGTTCTAAATAAAGCTTTAGCTTTGCAGGGTTTACTTACATCAGCTTTCGAAGCTTTAACGAGTTGTTTATTGTCACGGGGACGTCATTAAACCCCTTCAAATTCACAATAAAGACTGTTTACAGGGTGAGTCTCACGGTGCTGTCTCTGCACGGAAAGTGAGGTCTTTATGCGACTTTCAGTGGACGATTAGCTTTCACGCCGATTTCACAGGGCTTTTGGTCTTTGTCAGTGAAAGACCAACAAAATGTAACCACAATATAGACTCATCTATATTCATGCTTCACCGTGGCGCTGTGCGCGAGAGAGTGCGAACAGTACTTGGCGGTGTTCCCAGACTTCAGGCTGCTGTTTCTCAGTGGCTGTGCGGCTGCTTTTAGTGCCAGACAAAACAAATGCTATTGTGGGTCTGAAAGGCTTGATTTATGAAATGGATGTTGACAAAGTGGCACAGCTAGTAAATCACAATGTAGACGTCTGTATCTTTCACTCAAAGGAGCAGAGCTGTTCTCTTTCTGGTCTCTTTCGACTATACCAGGAAAAGAAATCTCAGTCCGGTGCTGTGCGCACGCTTTGGGTGCTTTTCACCCAGTTGTGCAACTGAAAGGAAGCTCTAGTTCCCTGTTGGACCTCTAGTCTGGAAGCAAGATGAGACACGGTGGGGAATGGAGGCCAACGGCGTTCCGTACGGCAGCTGGACCTGTAGATCCTGCACACTTGTGGGCTGCTGAAGCCGGCGTCCTGCTGGTGACCGAGGCCAAGAAAGTGCTGGAAGTTCTACCATGATAGACACCACATGGCTGAGCTGTTAGTGCCCTCGTATCACTACTGGGGTGACCGGCTGTCGTATGCCATGGCTTTTCGATTTTTCGAGTCAGTTGAGGGAAGAATATATATATGTACACATTTGTTACCTACTTTAACCACCATGTTTTCAGTCGAAGAAAGGCGTCTCAAACTGCTCCATCTAAACCAGCGTGCTCCTAAACCCCTTCTTCCACCACTTTCAACAAATCCTGGCAAAAGCAGCACTAAAACCCTGAAACCCAAAGGGCTCCGCCGTCGCTCTTTTCTCTGCCTTTGTCTCGTAACCATTTTAAATCCAATCTCCTCTCTCTGCACATCAGTCCTCCAGTCATCCATGCAGTGGATCTGGGCCAGCCTGAAGTGGACTAATTTCATTAAAGGTGATGGGGTTCAGGCGGTCCCTCTAAACCTTGTCCCTGATCCACTTTTAATAGGGCCGAATAGCCTGTGAAAATGTCACTGGCCCCTCAGAACGATGGCCTTCAGTGGAGGCTAATTATATGAAGAACTTGGGAACTGACCCTGTGACCAGTTATCTGTGCTTCAATGCATTTCTTAAACCGTGTCCTCCACGAGGTCACATGACCATGTCCCTCATTTTCCCGAAAGGTTCCCAGCCTTTACTCATTACTTCCGCTGCCAGCAGGCCAGGTCTGGATGGACAGTGCCACTTTCCTCTGGCCTGACACTAAGCCTACAACGCCAGCCTCAACCATCAGAGCTGGTGCCAAACGACCACCCTGAGACTGGCGACTGGGTTGTGACCCTGATTATGCCACATGACCTTTTTGACATGGCTGAGCAGAGGGGACACACATGACTTCACACTTTACGCTGTCGAGAGGTTCCCTGTTAACAGAGGTCACATGCTGTCTGGCAGCTGTTCCATACATTGTGTCAAATTTCACGGTGAAGAGACCAGTAGAAATGCTCCAAAATGACTGGGAATGTCTTTGAAATTGAGAATCGAAAAGGTTTCTCCCATAAATTGAACATTTTGGAAATACAGGGTTTGTGGCATTTGGAAGTCCTGCCGTGACCGGCGACACATGGGCGCAGGATGTCACAGCAGGATGCTGTTAGTGTCCCTCAAATTTCAGTCACGTTCAGATAACCACTGCTCCCAGCACCTCCTAAAAGCTCTGAAAGGTCTGTGTCAGTGTGTCCAGTGCATCAGTCCAGTGATGCACCCCCTATTAAAGTCTGTCAAGAGTCGTGCCTAGCAGTCAATGATCTCTCACCAAGTGACACACTACCCAAAAGTAGCCTCTGAGAGCCTTTGTATTGGTCAGTGGGGGAAGACGTCTCAAAACCCAGTAATGGGTCATCGTTTACATATCTGCCTGAGACACAACTGCATGTTGATTGGACATGTCCATCCTTTTTTAATGAGTATTAATTGGGTAAGAGTTTTTCTGTCCCACAGACTCGGCGCTTTCCCCCCGAGCACGTCAACTCCCCAGTAATTGCGGCAGTAAGAACATTTTATCAGAAGACAAATTAAAACAAACAAAAGCCACTGTGGAGCCACATCTGGCAACTGGGAAGACAACTGAACAACTGTTGTTCTGTTGTTGGCCGACGGCAACGGAACCAGATCAGATCTACTTTTGTAGCCCATTAGTCTCCTGGCTGGACGTGTTGTGTGTTCTGAGAAGCTGAGAAAAGACATTTTAAGCAATAACTGACAAAAATAATATGTTGGGGTATTTGGTATTTTAATAATCGTATTTTAATAATCGTATTTTAATAATCGTAGCTTAACCATCGTGTCTTAATAATCGTATCTTAAAAACCGTATTTTAATAATCGTATTTTAACCATTGTCTTAACAATCGTATCTTAATAATCATATTTTAACAATCGTATCTTAATAATCATATTTTAACAATCGTATCTTAATAATCGTATCTTAATAATCGTATCTTAATAATCGTAGTTTAATAATCGTATTTTAAAAATCGTATCTTAATAATCATATTTTAACAATCGTATCTTATTAATCGTAGTTTAATAATCGTATTTTAAAAATCGTATCTTAATAATCGTATTTTAACAATCGTATCTTAATAATCGTAGTTTAATAATCGTAGGTTAATAATCGTAGTTTAATAATAGTATTTTAAAAATCGTATCTTAATAATCGTATTTTAACAATCGTATCTTAATAATCGTATTTTAATCGTATTTTAATAATCGTATCTTAATCGTATTTTAAGGTTAGATAGTTATAAAAACACAAAACCGCTGCAATAATAATCACAGGAAGGTTTTGTAATGAAAACACTGTCCTGTGGTGTGACATGGATGATCAGGAAACAAGAACCGAGAATCAGAGATTTGACTGATCTGAAGTTTGAATCTCATTCATTCAATAGATTTCATACTTTGTCAGATTATTAAGGCGTCCAGTGTTGACGGTCCTGCGGTGTGACACCTCTGCTTCGAGAAAAGGGTAAAAAGAGTTGATTACATTGAATCTTATACATCTAATCTTGAGATCAGTATATTTATGAGCAGAATGCTCAAGGTCCACTGACCACAGTGGACATGTCCTCTAGTGTGACACTACTGTGCTACTAATTTAATACAGCTTGATTTTGAAAAGGCATTTTACCCACTGTTCCATCATTGTTGTGTCACAATGGCACAGAATTGTCAGGATGACACAGAGAATTGTCAGAATAGCAGTGAGAAATGTCGGAATGGCACAGAGAAATGTCGGAATGGCACATGGAATGTCGGAATGGCACAGAGAATTGTTGGAATGGCACAGAGAATTGTCGGAATGACACAGGGAATGTTGAAATGGCACAGAACATTGTTGAAATGGAACAGAGAAAAGTCGGAATGGTACAGAGATATGTCGGAATGGCACATGGAATGTCGGAATGACACAGAGAATTGTTGGAATGGCACAGAGAATTGTCGGAATGACGGAATGTTGAAATGGCACAGAAAATTGTTGAAATGGAACAGAGAAATGTCGGAATGGAACAGAGAAATGTCGGAATGGCACAGAGAAATGTCGGAATGGCACATGGAATGTCGGAATGGCACATGGAATGTCGGAAAGGCACAGAGAATTGTTGAAATGGTACAGAGAAATGTCGGAATGGCACAGAAAATTGTTGGAATGGCACAGAGAATTGTTAAACTGTCTGGTGAACGATTCAAGGGTTAGATGTTTTACATGTTCATACAGATGTTTTTTGCGAGTCTAATCTGTCCACGGTGATGATACACACTGAACTCATTTCTCTAAAACGATCAGAAATGAAGCTGAATGTGTCTCAGGTTTGATAGTAAATGTGAAAACGGGCTGTGTCTGTGGGAGGGTCTGTCCGGGTCAGTCACAGGGGTCTTCGCTTCACTGGACACAGCTGATGAAAAGCTGGCGACAGCCATGCTGCTGGGTGTGACCTGTCGTTCACTGATATGATTGGTTTGCAACCTTGAAGGACACCTGCAGCTACAGCCAATCACCTCCGATTTCCTCACCCTGCACCTTTGAGCTCTGAGGATTGGGACAGTTCTGTTCCACATCAAACATGGAAGAGCTGGCGAGGGAGAGCATCAGCTTACTGGCCAAACCGGTGCTGTCAGCGGACGGCCCCAGGCTGGGCTCCTGGGGGGCGCTGGTCGTCATGCTGAAGTCTGCGCTGGGGGCTGGACTGCTGAACTTTCCCTGGGCTTTCGCCCGGGCAGGAGGGATCCAGGCTGCTCTCACTGTGGAACTGGTCAGTAGATTAGAGCAGTGATTCTTAAGCCTGGTCCTGGAGGCACCCTTGCACTGCAAGTTTTAGCGGTAACACCCCCCCTAGTGGTAGTGGTGCCTCCAGGACCAGGTTGAGAGATACTGGTTTAGGGATCATTAGAGATAGATATGTTTGTAGATGATGCCATGACATGATAGCCGGGATGGGGAATGTTTATGTGACATTTGGAGAATGGAGGTGTGGTGGACAGTGTAGACTAGATATAATATCTAGAGCATGAAGATATGAAGATGTTTGGAGAGTGTAGATAGGATGTGGGATTAAGATCTGATACTTGATGTGTTTTGAAGAATGTAGGCAAGAGATGAGATCTGCCTGAAGATATTAAGTTTGGAGATTGTAGATGTGATGTTTTGCAGGGGGTGTGATGAAGAAAAAAATGGATGCACCCAGAAGGAATCAACCGATTGCAATACCACACTGTCGTGGAGTGACTTGGTTGGCAGCAGTTTGGTCTTGGAGGAGATGACCATGTCCATCTCCAAAATCAATGGCTTGTTTTCATGCATCACACATCCAGAAGGTCTAGTGTGGGTGCACGATACGGTATTACGATACCAGATCACCTTTGGTCTTCACTACAGTCCAACGTTAGATTAATGAGGTTCTGCAACCAGTGGTTCTACCTTCTCTGAACACACACTCCGGTGCTCTATTCCAACAGGACGACGCTCGTCCGCACACTGCTGCTGTCTCAAGATCTCGTCTTGAAGACACAGATACTACGCCGTGGTCGGTCTCATCTCCAGATCTGTCCCTGATTGAAAATGTGTGGGACGCTATTGGACGCTCTATCAACACTCCACCCCTAAAACATCATCTGCAGAACTGAGTGAGAACATTCAAGCTGCATGGGATGGATCATCACAGGACACCATTAGGAACATCTACACCTCCACACAGAGACGTCTGGCGTGTTGCGTTAAACCCGACGCCGCACTGAGAGACACCACTTCTGTATGAGTAGATCAATAAATATTGATCAGATCAGCCTACAGTTATCATCAGTTATTGATCACCTTCATCTTCCTTCACAACAGAACTGCAATCACACTCTTCCTTCTGGGTGCAACTATTTTTGATAAGTATATATGGTTCTGTCTCATGCATGGTGTTCTACTCTCCTCTTCAGATGTCTCTTGTGTTCCTCATTAGTGGACTAGTGATCCTGGGCTACTCCTCCTCCATCAGTGGACAGAGTACCTACCAGTCCGTGGTGAGGCATGTGTGCGGATCTGCCATCGGAAAGCTCTGCGAGATCTGCTTCGTCTTCAACCTCTTTATGATCTCTGTGGCCTTTCTGGTCATAATGGCAGACCAGCTTCATAAATGTAAAGTGTTTGAATTTAGATCATCTTAAGGCCTCAGCGGACTTCTTACAGAGATGACATTCGTCTGGCTTCGGCGAACGGTGTGATGTTATTGCGGAGAACAACCACAGATGTCCTTTGCAGGCTGGAAGTTGGGCGAACTCGATGCTATGTGACAAAACTTTGAGGTGGTTGTTTTAATGTCGTGGAGAGAAATCCGAAAATCTAGTTTTTCCGTTAAGAAAACCTCTGACAAATCACACAGGATCACTGGGAGAACGTGGATGGAGACTCCACCCAGGTAGGGCCTTGAACCCAAGACCCCAGTGCTGGGAGGTGAACCTTTTAACCCAAGAGTGGAGATGCTGTTTGCATCAGTATCCCTCTGTGGTACATGGTGCTGGTGGTCTGGCTTCATAGTCCTAACTGTGATCATTGTTTTCAATCATCTTAACGTAAAATGTCGCGGTTACGAAGTGAATGCGACGGGTAAGCGGAGCCTGTAAGCTCGCGAAGGCGCTCTCGGCTCTGTGCAGCTCTCACAAACTGTGCACTGCAGGAAGGATGCTGAGGCCTTAAGTCGCCACCTATTATTAAAGTTTCAGAGGTTTTAATGTCTGCTTTTGTCTGTCCCCGTCTCTGTGCGGTCAGTGTGGGTTTCCATATATGAGGTAATCACAGGCTGGAGTGAAGACCAGATGCCCCATCACTGGTACACAGACCAGAGGTTTACACTCTTCCTCTTATGCATCTTCCTCATCCTCCCCCTCTCCGTCCCCAAGGAGATAGGGATGCAGAAATACATCAGGTGAGGCATCTTCATCCATGGAGCTGTGGAGGACTGACGGATGGGTGGTGGATCCTGTGATTGTACTCGCGGTTTTCCTTCCATCAGTCTGAATGAATATGAGAGACAAACGGGATGAATCGTGCTGTAATTCCGAGGGTTTCGGGGGAATTATTCAGTAGTAATTATCACAGCGTGAGACACTAATCAGACTAAATCACTGCATTGTTTCCTCTGCAATGTCCTTAATACACGGTTTGATTGAACCGTCAACAAGGACGGTCACTGACATCATAATTCCAGACTGTAGTTCTGTTTCTCTGCAGACTTTATTCTCCTCCTTTCACCCTGATCTTCAATGATCAGGACCCCACAGGACCACCACAGAGCAGATATTATGTGGGTGGTGGGTCATTCTCAGCACTGCAGTCACACTGACATGGTGGTGGTGGTGTTAGTGTGTGTTACTGGTACGAGTGGATCAGACACAGCAGTGCTGCTGGAGTGTTTAAACCCCTCAGTGTCACTGCTGGACTGGACAGTCCACCAACCAGAAATATCCAGCCGACAGCGTCCTGTGGGCAGCGTCCTGTGAGCACTGATGAAGGACAAGAGGATGACCAACACAAACTGTGCAGAAACAGACGAGCTTCTCTCTCTGACTTTATATCTACAAGGTGGAGACACTCTGTAGGAGTGTCTAGTAGAGTGGACAGTGAGTGGACACAGTGCTTACTGGTGTATAATATATTATTGTCCGCATTTCAGCACTTGATGTCTTCCATGTGTGGCTTTAACTGAAATCAATTTTGCTGATCTCGAAATCACCCGTTTTTCAGATGAATGAGCCCGTCAACATGTCAATGTGTCAACATGTCAACGTTGTTTAAATGTTATTTATTTTTAGGATCTTTTATATTCAAATGATCACAAATGACAGTCATTGTTTTGTTTTTTGAAAGTGAAATTGCCTTCATACAAAGTCATATCAACAGAACAGAGTATTAACATAGTTCTTCCCGTTGTGTTGTTCCGCAGTGTGTTAGGAACCATAGCGGCCACATATTTGACTGTAGCCATCATTGTGAAGTACTACACGAGAGCCATCTCTGAAGCTCACCTGTTGCCTGTATACAGCAGTGGGTAAGTGTCTGGTCTGATTTCCATTTCTCAGTAATGCAGCCTGACTCTATTCATGGCTTCCAGCTGAGGAGTTAAGTGCCTTGCCCACGGGCACTTTGGTCATGCCCTGCCAGTTCAGGGATGTAACCTTATGGTCATAAATCCCATTTAAATACCAAAGCAGCTTCCAGTGCATGTTTACTGCTCTGTCCCCGTGAACATGATCAACCTGCATACAGACTCTGACTGATCAGAGAGAGGGGGCGGGGCTGATGCTCAACCTGAATACAGACTCTGACTGATCAGAGAGAGGGGGCGGGGCTGATGATCAACCTGCATACAGACTCTGACTGATCAGAGAGAGGGGGCAGGGCTGATGCTCAACCTGCATACAGACTCTGACTGATCAGAGAGAGGGGGCGGGGCTGATGCTCAACCTGCATACAGACCCTGACTGATCAGAGAGAGGGGGCGGGGCTGATGACATCACTGATCCATATATTGGGTTACAGATAAAAATGAGAAATGAGGGGCTGTTTCATAATAAAAGTCCCAAGAAGGGCTAATACTGCTACACACATAAATAACAAAAAATAATAAAGAATATCTCTGAAGTTAGATAAAAGTTTGTAACTTTTCATGGTCAGGTTCATACAAATATCTAAATTCAGTTAATAATAGCCCAGGATCTTCTGAGCATAACAATATCTGGTATATGTGACTGTCTCCTATAAATACTTATCAAATGTTTTGGTGAAGAAAAGTATATGAAACTACAAAAACATCCCACAAAATCAGCTTAGGGATCAAAAAGCTAATTGATGAAATTCATTCATTGGAACCCAACCAGGTCTGAATGCAGTCAGTCCTGCTGAATGTGACTGTAGATATTTCTGTTAGGGTTTGGCGATGTGACTAAAACCTTATATTTTGATACGATTAAGAGAAATGGTGACATACGATACAATATGATGAGAAACGTAACAAAGTACAGTCTTTAAAAATGATTAATTCTCCTTGAACATTCCCACATTCTTTCACGTTACACCCACAAACTGAAATGTATTTTATTGGGATTGTATGTGATATTGCAACACAGAGGTGAAGTGAAAAGAAAATGATCAATTATTTTCCAATTTTTTAATAAATAAAAACCTGAAGTGTCAGATGTGCATTTGTATTCAGCCCCCCTGTACCTTGACTTACCAATGTACCAAAACATGGCCACCTAAACTGACAGCCCAGGCAAAGAAAGCACTAATTAGAGAAGCGTGCAGAGGCCCATAGTCACTCTGGAGGAGCTGCAGAGATCCAGAACTCAAATGGGAACATCTGTCCACAGGACGACTATTAGTCATTTACTCAAATCTGGCCTTTATGGAAGAGTATTTTTTATGGAAGAGCCATTTTTGAAAGCAGGACACATAGCAAATATGGAAGAAGGTGGTCAGATGAAGTTGAACTTTCTGGCACGATGTGTGGCAAAAAACTAACCCCGTACATCACCATGAATACACCATCCCCATCGTGAAACATGGTGATGCGCATGCTTTTCTTCCGCAGAGAGGAAAATTAGGCCATACATTTTGTTTTTCTGGAATGATATGTTCATGATGCATTTAACTAGATACAGGGGTTGGACAGTGAAACTGAAACCCCTGTCATTGTAGTGGGAGGTTTCATGGCTAAATTGGAGCAGCCTGGTGACCAATCTTCATTAACTGCACCAGTAAGAGCAGAGTGTGAAGGTTCAATTAGCAGGTAAGAGCACAGTTCTGCTCAAAATATTGCAATGAACACAACATTATGGGGGACATACCAGAGTTCAAAAGAGGACACATTGTTGGTGCACGTCTTGCTGGCGCATCTGTGACCAAGACAGCAAGTCTTTGTGATGTATCAAGAGCCACGGTATCCAGGGTAACGTCAGCACCACCAAGAAGAACCAACCACATCCAACAGGATTAACTGTGGACGCAAGAGGACGCTGTCTGAAAGGGATGTTGGGGTTCTAACCCGGATTGTCTTCAAAAGATGTCCTTCCCAAGACGAACTGACGCTGTATTGGCCACAAAAGGAGGTCCTAGTTCACCATAATAATCAATTACTGTGGTCTAAAACCAGGTGTTTCAGTTTCATTGTCCAACCCCTGTAGTTGTTTAAGTTTGAACAGTTTAACAAGTTTATACCCGTTGAACTAAAGCTGGTTTCATCTTGACAGTATTAAATATGTACAGATTAAATATTGTGAGGAACTGTTTTGATTCATTCTGTGCCCTGAAAACATTCCTGTATGGTCCACAAATGTCACAGAGCTGAAGGATCTCTGCAAAGAGACCTTTAACAAAGCTGAGAGACACTAATGAACAGTTATAGAAAGTCCTTTATTGCCGCCGAGGGAAGTAGTTAAGCTGTATATTGTTTCCCAATTAAAGCATAAATGGTCAAATTATTGGGTTTTATGTTCCCGCAGAGTCCTTCAGTAGATTATTAGGTACTGGTGTAAGATTTGAGGTCAATCTGTGTTAGAAACGTGCAGGAATTCCGGAATTCACTGTCCCGGCTGGGAGAAGCACTTTTGAAATGCTTTGTGATGTTTCTCCTACTAACCTCATTCCCTGTGTGTGTGGAGTGTGGAGGTCAGGGCTGAGAATCAATGGAGCAGAGATTGACAGCAGGGTCTCCCGAAGTCCAGGGGACGTGACCACAAAAGAAGCTGCTGTTAAACGTGTGAAATGGTGAAGGTGTTCCTCTTTTGTGTGCTATATTTATTCTGCTCTCTGGCCTGTTCTTCCCAGATTAAACTCCTGGGCCTCGATGTTCAGCGTCATTCCCACGATCTGCTTTGGCTTTCAGGTGAGTGGGCAGTATGCAGTACAGTGGCGTGCAGCGGCAGCAGGTGGGCAGAACATATGCAGGGGGTCTTGAATATCTTTCCAGCTGCTTAAACCTGTGATGATCTGTGGGATGTGCATTCAATCATCAGTGCCACGAGGCCTGCATTGCCATATACAGCAGTATGGAGAATAAGAAGCTCACTCACTGGGTCTTCATCTCAGTAGTGTCCATGTTCTTCTGCCTCGTCATCTACTCCCTCACCGGTGAGTCCGAATATGTTTATTGATCCATTTGTAGGTCTATAGCTGAAACCTCTTACTTCATAAAGGCTGTGGAGTTCTTCTGGGCCCCCCTGTGAACCCGATCAAATGTATGTTGTGTTTTTAACGCTATATTTTGAGAAATGATGTCATTTATTTATATTAAGATGTTATGAACGGTGCGTGTAAAGATGCAGGACACGCGGTTTACGTCCATGTTCACTCCTGGCACTAACGTGCATCCCGAGTGATCTGATCATAAGTGGCCAGCACAGAGTAGAGGTGTGAACGGGGTACGTTGCGTCGCGAGGACTCATCGATATCCGATCGCTCAAACCACATTCGGAGGTGGTCAGAGATGCATTGATTTAGTGAGCACACGTGCCCGGAGTGGTGGGCAGCCATATCCTAGGGAGTTCAGTGCTTTGCTCAAGGGCACTTCAGTCACGTCCTGCCAGTCCAGGGATTTAAACTGGCAACCTTCCAGGTACAAGGCTGGTTCCATAACCACCAGGCTTCTTATGTGTCTTGATGCGTCTCCACCAACAGATTTTATTAATAAATTCATGCACATCATGCCCCGCCTCCAGCAGAAATCCCATCATAAGGAGAAGCATGATCTGAACATCTCATTTGTTCTGATTTGCAGGGATCTACGGTTTTCTGACCTTTGGAAAAAATGTTGCCCCAGATGTTCTGATGTCCTATAGTGGTGGTGATGTCCTCATGATCATTGCCAGGCTGCTCTTTGGGGTCTCAATCATCACCATCTATCCTATTGTTGTCCTGCTCGGAAGGTAGCGTGACCACACCCGTCCTGTGATGGGTTTTAATTGAATAATGGTTTTGCTTTATGGATTGAAATAACTGTAGACTTCATCTCAGACCATGTGCCGGTGATGACCAAGCATGATGATCATCAGTTAATTCATCTCATTCCTTCATAACTTGCAATGTAGAAATATAATGAACGAGGCACTCTTCATTACATGGGGAAATCTGGACGGGGTGTTTTTGGACGGGGTGTCTTTTCAGAGATTTTTTAAAGGGTTCTTCTGATTGATGCTATAGCGAGTTCTATGTGGCACCAAAAAGGGTTCTACTATTGCTACAGTGTCCAACTTGTAGCCCTTTCTGATGCCATATAGAACACATTCTCCATCAGTTTGAGAAACTCCCTCTACGTTGTTCAGATTATGTGGCAGGAACATCGTAACTATGCTGTGTTTCTGCTGTTACAGATCGATACCGATGCTTTAACTTTATACTCGGTTCTAGGTTATGTCTATGAAGACAAATTAGACATTTTGCCTGACCAGTGATGGAAGACCTTGTACTGGCTCAATTTTTCTACAGGTCCGTGATTCAGGATCCGTTACTGCAGTGCAGAAGAAAACGCTTCACGGTGACCAGTTCCTTCGAGACCTGCACCAGAGTTGGCCTGACTATAACGTGGATCGGTACCACGCTGCTGATGGCGGTATTTGTCCCTGACATCAGTAAAGTGATCAGCGTCATCGGTGGAATCAGTGCCTTCTTCATCTTCATTTTCCCAGGTCAGATTCTCCTGCCTGTTCACTCTCCATTTGCTAGTCTGCATAGCCTGCGTTTCCAGCCACAGCAAAAAGGCTTCTTAATCAAACCACACCTGAGGAGCTGGCATGGGGAGAAGATTTGGGCTGGCATTCTAGACGGTGAGTGAAGCTGGGCCAGAGTGAAGGAGAAGAGATGAGGCACTCTCCCAGGTTTGGCTTAGTTACAGTGGCTCCTCATGGATCACAAGCCTTACGCAGCTCAGTGACGAGTTCAGTTCAGCCCACCCACTCACCTTCTCAGGGCAAAGATTGGCACCCCACCACCACCTCAGCTCCTCCTTTCCTTCCAAGTTCCGTCCTCTGTCCTCATTTGGCAGGTGGGCGGCTTCAAGCATCATCGGCCAAAACCACCCAGAACTCTGGCCCAAATTTCTTGAACTCCCCTTCTTTGCCGGGGTGAGTGTGGTCCACACTTCACAAACGGGCATTTAGGAAGCGTTTGCCACCAGTTTGCTAGGTTCTACCTGCCCCCTTATGACAGTCTGACCTCCCAAATCAGATTTGTGCACTTGAACCCCCCCAAGAGTCTGCTAACACCACACTAAAGGTTTGTGAGTTGTAGGAGCATTGAGACCACAAGGAGCACGTTGTGGTTCTATAAATCCAGACTGTAGATCATCTGTTTCTCTGCAGACTTTATTCTCCTCCTTTCACCCTGATCTTCAATGATCAGGACCCCACAGAGCAGATATTATGTGGGTGGTGGGTCATTCTCAGCACTGCAGTCACACTGACATGGTGGTGGTGTGTTGGTGCGTGTTGTGTTGGTACGAGTGGATCAGACGCAGCAGTGCTGGTGGACACACCCCCCCAATGCCTAACCGTGATCTCTTATATTGCAGGACTGTGCTTAATATTTGCAATGCAGTCACAGCCAGTGTCTGCAAGAGTGAGGTAAGACGGGCATTAAGCTGCCAAAGCTGCTTTTATTACCGTGTCTTCACTCTTTATGCCGACCGTCACTCTTCTCGGCACTGATTGGTGTCTCTGTTTACAGGGTTCTTCTCGTTGCGTGGGGAGTTATCACACTTTTATGTGGGACGTTCATCTTTGGTCAGAGCACCTCCATTGCCATTATGCACATAGTGAATGAGCTCTAACATCACTCACATTTATGGACTCTTCTTCAGAGGTTTTTGAAGGATTTTATTCTCTCATTTCTATAAATAGTGTTTGTATTCTCATGTTTTGAAACTTCCATTGAAATAATGATCATTCTCGGAGAACCTGTACAGTTGGTCCAGTAAGTATAAATGTGAAGTTATGTCAGATTCTCAACCCTGGTCTTGCAGGCACCAAGATATCTACCCTGCATATTTTAGCGCTTGGTTCAACCAATCATAGGCCTCCAAGACCAGGGTTGAAGCCTAGGAATACGTGTTTAACTACAGGTGCATGTGGGAGCAGCTGTGGTCTAGTGGTTTTGGGACCAGCCTTGTGACTGGAAGGTCACTGGTTCGAAGCCCTGCACTGGCAGGACATGACTGAAGTGCAGGTACTGAACTCCCCCAGCTGCTCTTCAGTGCCCCTCCTTGGGTGGTGGGCTCTCAGGGTGGAGAGGATAGGCTGCGCCATGTGTGAATTTATTGATACACGATCAGTGAATTCACTAGTGTGTACGTGTGCATCACTGCCCACTAGTGGGCACTAATGTGTATCACACATGTACACACTAGTAAATTCACACACCAGGGGGCACACATGAAACAGCCTATCCTCAGCGCCCAAGGAGGGCGCCGAAGAGCAGCTGGGGAGTTCAGTACCTGCACTTCAGTCATGTCCTGCCAGTGCAGGGCTTCGAACCAGCGACCTTCCAGTCACCAGGGTGAGTCCCTAACCACCAGACCACGGCTGCTCCCCTGTCCCACATGCACCTGTCACAGGAAAGAGTCAAACACATGATTAATACATGATTTACACGGTGATCTGGGCTGAAATAAAAAGACATGTTCACTTTAGACCTTTAATTTTATTGAATTGCATCACTCTACATGTTCTAGATTTTAAACGAAGTTCAGACGAATATATTTGCATCCCTGCAATAAGTCTCTACACTCACTTTTAATAGAGAAAGCCAGTTTTACGGAAACATACATAGGTATAAGAAGTTGTATTTCATTAAACAATGCCATAAAAGTGACTTCATACCGCAGCTCTTATTCCGCTTGTGTAATTCTCAGTTACAGTCGTTTTTTTTTTATACTGGAATAATATAAAATAAATTAAGAAATGCACAAAATCCATTGAAAGTAGCATATCTACATACTACAGCAAATAAGTTACTGGACATTCATTGGACCATGCACTCACGTGAAGGATGGGGTCAAATGGGACGGGGTTGGGGAAGCTGGGTTATTCGGGGAAAGCAAACAGCTAGGAATGTTACAGAGAGTCTGGGGGGGGGATGTTTGCTTCACCTGGGTTTATACCTGTTCATCCAAGAGCCCACAAACAATTCCACAATGTTCTACTCACAAACACAAATCCTACATTCCATAGTGAGTCAGGAGGCAGTCTGCTCTTTCGTACCTGGTGAGATTGATCGCGGTATAATACACGGTTTCCAGGAATTTGAAGTCTGGACTGCGAAATGCTCAAAAAGAGGGTTAATACGTTTTGATTTCCTGGGAAATTTGATCCACATACTTTCTCTCAATAAACAATCCATATATTTCCAAGATAAAATATTCCGAAAATGTTCTCTGTTATAAGACTTTCTCTATAAACATCATTTCAGTAATCATGTAAACATTTACTTGCCATGCACTTTGACCGGTTGGTGTGTGACAACATTTCGGAAGAGGCTGATCAAAGTGCCATCACACCCTGACAGACGTTCCGGTCCACTACAGGCGGTCGAAACCTTTGGCTGCGGCTGTGCCCACCTCTGCCGAGTGGGCTGTTGATGGGGGGGGCTTAGAGAACCTGTTTACGGAACGTGAAAGTGTGTTTGAGTTATTGTAAATTACCAAACAGCCATGAAAAATTAATCAAGCCTCTTGTGGGTGGTGAGGATCTGTTTATGTAACCGGAGACGGCTAATAGGATATTATTCGCTGTGTTTTGAGCCGCTTAGCAGCCACGAGGGATTCCCGAGGGAATTCTGTCCCAGTGCGATTCCTGTTTGGAGCTATGAGTGAGCTTAATGCAGTTAAAGAAGGAATCAGCACTATGTTCAACATCCTCTGCAGTCAGCGCTTCTGCTTTTGTCTCAGTATGAAACCAACACCATGTAAACAAGTATTATAAAAGAGAGGGACAGCGGATGTGGGATGACGGGGGGAGGAGCAGCACAGGATAGAGGGAGCAGTGGGAGATTAGGGGGATGCAGAGCTGGAGGAAAAGGGTTTATGGTTGAAGAGGAGGAGGAGGAGTGTGGTGGGGTGCACTCAGGCTAAGGTGGGTCTTCTACCCGCAGGTCGGCTCTCTTCCAATCAGTCTCTGTTAAGGCTGCACCAGGCGGCTATCGAGAGAGAGAGAGAGAGAGAGAGAGAGAGAGAACGAACTGTCAGAATAACCTGGCATTTTTAATTCCCTAAAAAAAATTCAGGAAATTTTGTTTACTTCAGTCGTGGGTTTGATGGAAAATGACTCTTCATTTCTGAAAGGTCACAAATCTGTTCTGTGACGCAAATCAGCAGCGATTTTAATGCTATTCTGCAAAAATAATTTACGCCTCTTCATTCGGCTCCTCGTTTCCCTCGTTCGCAGGCCGGTCTGGGAATTAGGGGAGGCTTTTGATGTTCTAAGGTCCGTTTGTGTCTTTCATTTGAGGCATTATGTCTGATGCAGGACGAGGAACAAAATAAAGACATTCGCGTATTTAAATGCTGGAAAACAAAGATTGGACACATTCAGAAAGAAACGCGCAGTAGATGGTAAAGAGAGGAGCTGTGTGTACAGAACTCAGGAGTGTGTTAGTGCTCTGCAGAGGTTTGGGCTGAAACATCTCACCTCGAATAGTTAGTAGGTGTTGAACTTAACTCGTCCACTAAAAGTCACTTTTAGTCCTTTTCCATCAAAAGAACTGGTTCTTGAACTGGTTCTATTTGGGTTTATAAGATCCTTGATGGTGTTGAACTTAACTTGTCCACTAAAGGTCACTTTTAGGACTTTTCCATCAAAAGAACCGGTTCTTGAACTGGTTCTATTTGGGTTTATAAGATCCTTGATGTTTTTTAGCGAAACATCCCGCATTTACAGCAGGTTCAGTGGAACCGAGGATACGCCATCAACAGGGGGCGCTGCACAGCGTCAGTAAACGGACGTCAGAAGATGGCAGCAGGTATAGACTACCAAACGGATCAAACAGAGAACTTTTGGTGATAAGAAGACGTAGAAGACAACACCGTACGAGACAAATGGTATGTCATTGCTCCTGTACAACTAGACGCCCACAGAGGTTCGTGCTGAACAACCCTGAGAGAGATCTTTCCTGGTCGTTAGAGAACCAGCCTTGTGATTAGAAGATTGCTGGTCTGATTCCTTGTCTTTGACGGGTTACACGTGGAGGACAAACGTCCCCAGATCTATAAACATGTTTTTGTATTTATTGCCACAAATTTCCATCTGTAACATCCGTTACACGTCGATATACAGACACAAGACACGTCCATATCATAACGTCACATCTGTGTACGACTGAATTCCGAAAAAGAACCCGAGGGGCTTTTTTTGTGTGGAAAAGGGCTGATTTCTGGAGGGATGAGCGAGGAGCGCTGGCCGATATGCCGAGATTTACATGGATGTCGGGATATAAACGGCTGTTTCAGCCTCGCGGAACCCTCATTTGTGCTCAGACTCAGCGTCTATAAAGAAGAAAGGAAGTTTGAATTTCAGTGTTTATATAGTTCAAAAAGACGGAGGTAGGATTTCACGGGCTGTGCTCATTTTTTCTATCGTACTGCGTATCGCCATTCATTTAAAAATATATCGGTGATATGAGTTTTAGTCCGTATCACCCAGCCCTAATGCACAATACAGTCCTGTGGGAATTTTGCAGCAGAACGATCATAATTAAAGCTATGTATCGTGTAGTACGTGCAGTATTTATGTTACCATTAAATACCGACACGATATTATACTTCATACTTTGAGTTTTGAGCCATATTTGTTATGGGCACAGCTAAGGGGACGTCCTCAACAGGCACTTCCCCACTTCATAGTTTCCCTGAATTTCCAGAGTAAAAATACAGCAGCGGACACCGCGTGGAGCCAGGCCTCCAGCAGGCCCTGCAGCAGGGCACCTCCCCAGCGACTCACCTGGCACAGCCACATTGGACACGGCCTCGGGCTGAGACAGCGTGTCCACTTTCACGTGCTGGAAGGCCTTGGAGGCTGCAGACTGGCGGTGTCTGTGGAGCAAGAACACAAAGTGAACAAAGTGAACTTCACAGCTGCCTGAAGCACATCCCAGTTTGAGGATTTTCACGCAACATAAGCAGTAACGGCAGATTTACGGGGGGCGAGACAGTTAGTCCTGAAGCGTCCACTCATATCTCTGACTGTACATTATCTACACACATACTGTACCTGAGTCAGCGCTGAGCTTGGCCTGTTCATTCTGCTAAAATCTATATTTGATTTAAATATTAATAAAACATGGACTCGCAGGCATTACTGTCTCAGCATATCCGGCAAAGCCTCAATACGTCATGCAGCTCCTGATCTGGAATGCAATCAAGGCTCATTTGGGAGGTGAAAGGCGATGCCATCTCTCATGCCTTGTTGCCAAACTGCCACTCTCTCCCTGGATTTATGTCGGCGCTTTTTGAATAAAATATGAATTAAAAAAACGTACAGGTCTTAAAGTCTGTTCTAATCACACAATGCCGTGCCAGCTGACTCGCAGCGCTGCGTGGACTTCCATCAAACGGGTCAAGCACAAGAAACTACCAGACATTCTTCAGTCTCAATTTTACCTCATTTTTACCTCATTTTTCCTTACAAAGTATTAGTGAAAATGAACCCACCCATTCACTAGGACCCCCCCCAATCACGGTTAGCAGTTTAGCAGCACCACGTCTCCTCTGATATTCACTAGTGCTCCTCAAAAAACTGAACATCCTTAAAAAGTTCATTCTTTATCTCAGTTTCATTCCTGAAGCTCTATTCATGACACATTTAGTTTTACTGTTGATCAGTTTGGCTCAGAAATGGAGAAAATCTTAAGCTGTTTGAATAAATTATCAATATAATGCATCACTTTAAATGTAATGAATGTAAAATTGATTTTTGAATTTTTCTCAGTTTTTAAAATGCACTCGTATGAACTCCACCTCTTAAAACCGCCACTAACGCAGCCAGCGCACTCCCGAAATCACCCCATCCCCAGCTCTGACACACAGTGCAGTAATGAAGAGAGAGCGCCATCTAGACACCCACAGAGAGCATGGTCGGCGTGGGGATTCACGGCCGGTTGTACTCTCAACCGCAGCCTGAAACGAGATTCAAACCGGCAACACTCAGGCCGTGAGACTTTCACGGTTTAGTTTTCAGAGAATCTTAAAGCAGCTCTCTCTCTCTGACTGACCTTCTACTACATTTAGAGCATTGCTGTGAGGATCTGATTGTATTCAGTGACATGAGAGTTGGTGAGGTCAGGATGTTGGATGATCACTACCCCACCTCATCCTTAGAACCCCACCTCACTGAACACCGTAACTTAACACTGCAGATCACTCTACAGCAGCAGACGCCACGTCACAGATAACGGATGTTCAGAGAAGCGACAGACGAAGACGGGGACGGCAAGCAAACATGCCAGTTACCTTTTCCACTCCTCCTCCCCATCCCAGAATTCATACAGGACGAAAGAGAGGCCGTCGGGCAGCCGCACTGCAGTCACACTGGGGAGAGAGAGAGAGCGGGAGAGTGAGAGAGAGAGAGAGAGAGAGAGAGAGAGAGAGAGAGAGAAACAGGAGAGAGTGAAAACACTCCTTGCTTGTTAATGTAAGACCCCCGACTGGACCGAGGGGCAGATAATGAGGAGAAAATAGCAGAACCTTAACCAAACCGAAACTAACAAATACTGAGGTTCTGAAGTTCTATTAGAGGCTCTCTAAAGGGTTCTGTAAACGGTTTACAGTTTTGTATAAAAGGTTCTGAAGTTCTATTACAGGTTCTGTAATGGTTCAATTAAAGTTTTGTACAGAGGTACCTTTGAAAGGTTCTGGGTACTCTCAAAGTTTCAGGACAATTATGAAAGCTTCTGAGGTTCTGTTAAAGGTTCTTGCACATATTACACTTCCCAGTCATACGAAGAAACACAGAGACGGTTCTAAGGCATTGCTCCAAAGAATCCCTCGCGCACCTTTATTTTAAGGAGGGTGGATTGGTTCTAGGAATGATCGGTTCCCATTACTGTGCAGCCCTCCACTGGATGGCAGTAGTTCCTCATCTGAACGGAACCGTATTTAGGCAAAAGAACAGTGCAGTGAGGAACATTAACTAAATATTGCATGTGTCTTACATCACAGATAAGCTCATGGCTGTGGACAGAGCTGCCAGTGTGTATTGACCGCCTGGCAGCTTTCATTAGGGGCAGTAATCCTGCGGCCCCTGCTTACGGCTCTGTTATTGCACTGCTTTACTGAGAGTTCAAATTCGCTTTATTAAGACAAGACCTGCTTAGAAAGAGATTCACTGGACTGGAAGTGAGAGATAGTGTGTGTGTGTGTGTGTGTGTGTGTGTGTGTGTGTGTGTGTGTGTGTGTGTGTGTGGAAATCTTCCTGATTTATCCTAATATCCAGGCATATGACTGAGCTGATGAGCTGCTGCTCTTCAATCCGCAGACCGTCCTCAAGCAACAAACAAACCCCTGAACACGTGGTTAAAGGTTGAGAGAGGAAGTGAAAAAGGAGCAGGAGACGGATCACTCGTCAACGTACGAGAAATGGAACCCATCCAGAACCTGAAGACTTCTCCGATCAATGATTTAACAGGCTGCATGGAGGCAGGACTAAATGCTGCAGCCCTCCAGGCCCTCTTTAAAAGCACGGACGTCTCTCACCAGCACTACAAAAGAAACTCTCAAACTTCATGCGTATACATTTTTCATTTGATGGGATTGAAAACACACGCCGTGTCCACACACTCCGATTTTTACTGACACGTGATTCCAGCTCGGATTAAAGGGACAAATGCAAATTAGAAACAGGTAATGATCCGCTAGAATCCTGTTCCGTTTCCCATCGTTCATATTTATAAGCCCTAAAACCTGTGGACGATATGTGCTCATCGTCCAAAAATACAAAGATGAAGGTGATCAGGATCAATAACTGATAACTGTAGTCTGATCTGATCAATATTTATTGATCTACTTGTACAGAAGTGGTGTCTCTCAGGACGACGTCGGGTTTAACGCAACACGCCAGACGTCTCTGCATGGAGGTGTAGAGGTTCTTAATGATGTCCTGTGATGATCCATCCCATGCAGCTTGAATGTTCTCCCTCAGTTCTGCAGATGGTGTGGTAGGGGTGGAGTGTTGATAGAGCGTCCAATAGTGTCCCACACATTTTCAATCAGGGACAGGTCTGGAGATGAGACCGACCATGGCGTAGTATCTGTGTCTTCAAGGCGAGATCTTGAGACGGTAGCAGTGTGTGGACGAGCGTCGTCCTGTTGGAATAGAGCACCGGAGTGTGTGTTCAGAAGGAGAACCACTGGTTGCAGAACCTCATAAGCGTAACGTTGGTCTGTAATGAAGACCAAAGGTGATCCTGACATCGTACAAAATTGCACCCACACTGTGACACCAGACCTTCTCGAGTTGACATGACGTCTTGTTGATGACCGATGAGAGGTCACAGAAAGGTTACAGCAACTCTGTGGTGTCTCAGAATGGACAATTTGCTGAACCTTTGCTGACCGATGAGTGACCACGTCAGATTCCACTTTTGTCAGCCAAAGGCAGAAAACTGAGGCTGCAGTGGCCACAGACTCACCAAAATTGGATAGTTCCAGGCCTGATCTGATGAATATTGATTTCTGCAGAGCCTCACACAGATGGTCAGAATCGGGTGCCAACAACTTGTCATTAAGCCAGCGTGCCAGTCTGCCAACAGTCCAGACTGGTGGTCAAATGGTGTGGCTTTTAATGCCAATCAATCATCACTTGAATGTCACAGCTTATTTGAGTGTTGATGTTGACCATGTGCACACTTTCATGGCAACAGATCTTCGGCTGTTTCCAGCATGAAGACTCAGCACTCAGTGGTCATCAGGATTGGAGCTCGACCCCAGGCTTCGGATGGAATTGGAGAAAGCGCCCGAAGGTTTATGCCTCCTCTTCACCCTTTTGATTTCAGTTTCAGAAGTAAAAGCAGATTTACAGACTGAAGTCTTTCCAAACTGCTGCCAGTGTAGAGTCACTGCAAAGCCAGCGTGCATGGAGGACAGTACCAGATGCATCAGCCACACGGTGCCTGTGCTGGTGAGCCACCTAGCTACCTACCGACCTAGAGAGAGCGTGGTCCATTGTGCTCTCTCGGGACTCTGGCTGCCGATGGAGAAGACTCACGCTGGCTTCTCGGCCTGAGCCCCCGTGTTGAGCCCCCTCACGTCGTATGGAATCCGTGCCACGAAGGATATTTTGAGACTTTACGAAGTAATTAGTCTAGTGTTCCTAATCAGCTTTCTGAGGAGTGTTTACACCGATGCATCTGAATTAATTTCTCTTCATACTGCATATATTAATAAATTCTGCTGTTCCAGCAGCACGCCAAGGTCACCGCATTCCTTATTGCACTGCTTATTTCTTCTATTTCATCATTAATTCATGAGCTAAAACAACTGGGCAGGGAGCGACTCCACTGCTTTCCTGCCACCCACATTCATCGGAGGCTAAATCTGCACAACCTATTTCAACTCCGAGTCAAAGGCAGCAGCACAGTCGCGGGAAACACGCTCCAGTGAAGGAGAACAGACTTGCGCACTTGTTAGAGAAGAAAGAACGTTCCGTTCTCTGAGGGCTGCACTGATAATAGACTTTTATGAAACGGTTTTACGGGACTAGTTCATCTGTAAGCATGTTCTGTTTACACACAATACACACTCACTGGAAACAGTCTCTCTGGGCCGAGACGTTCTTCAGGTACTGCTTCAGGGCCTCGCAGAACTCTCCGAGCTGCTTCTGGCATACAGTCATCTCTTGGCGGATCAGGTGGAGGGACTGTGGATGAGAGAGAGAGATCCGTAATTCCTCATATTCCCAAGTGTCAGCCTACGAATTCGCTGATGGTCAGATTTTGTGAAGCATAAAAGCAGCTCATTTGTTAACTGCACTTGGTGATCCTGTGTGGTCAGTCTGGTAGAATGGGCAGGGAGTGTGGAAACAAGGCTGACGTTAACACTGCTGGTTAAATCACAATAGAAATGACCAACAGAGTAGAACCGTGTTCTCAAGAGTTGGATTGTTGTTTGTGATCCAGAACTGCACTCACAATAATATAACAATATAACCAGTCAAACTGTTTTCCCCCACTGCCCTACTACAATGCTCTCAGGGGCTACTTTTGGGTAGTGTACCTAGACAATCCCCGACACACTCAGCGGACAGACTTTGAGAGGAGGTGCTTCACTGGACTTATTGCCACCATCTGAGCTGCTCAAACCACCGTCATCTTCATTTGCCGTGATGTTGTACACAAGGAGACTGGACTGCTACGAACTGGAATCAGGTTCTGTTTGGGATCCAATGAGTATTAGTGGTACTAGGGGTGACAGACTGTGGTCTGTGATGCTCCCCAGATCATCACGCCAGCAGTTGGGGTAGTGTGTCGCTCCACAGCAAAGGCCGAATCAAAGTGCTCAACATGAAGCCTCCGCACTGAAACTGGACCGTCGCGGGATCCCAAACCGAACCACGGTTTGTCTCTAAAGATGATATGGTTGCATTACCCAGCAATCCAGGTTTCTCATTCCTGTCACCTCTGCAAAGAAAGGTGACGGTGGCTTGGTCAGCAATGATGCATCCCTTTTCAAAGTCTGTCACTTGGCCAAAATGTCTTAAATTGTGTTGTAGAGGCATGTCTTGTCGTCATGAGGTACACTACCCAAAAGTAACAGAGCAGTGCAGGAAGCACTTTTGCAATGAAAGCAAGAAAATCAAACCCCTCTTAGGTTTTCTTAGGAAGGACCATCTGAGAACAAATGTCACTTTTAAATTACACTACCACAGGGGTTGGACAATGAAACTGAAACAGCTGTCATTGTATTGTGGGAGGTTTCATGGCTAAACTGGAGCAGCCTGGTGTCCAATCTTCATTATTTGCACCAGTAAGAGCAGAGTGTGAAGGTTCAATTAGCAGGTAAGAGCACAGTTCTGCTCAAAATATTGCAATGAACACAACATTATGGGGGACATACCAGAGTTCAAAAGAGGACAAATTGTTGGTGCACGTCTTGCTGGTGCATCTGTGACCAAGACAGCAAGTCTTTGTGATGTATCAAGAGCCACGGTATCCAGGGTAACGTCAGCACCACCAAGAAGGACCAACCACATCCAACAGGATTAACTGTGGACGCAAGAGGAAGCTGTCTGAAAGGGATGTTGTGGTTCTAACCTGGATTGTATCCAAAAAATGTCCTTCCCAAGACGAACTGACGCTGTATTGGCCGCAAAAGGAGGCCCTAGTTCACCATAATAATCAATTATTTTGGTCTAAAACCAGGTGTTTCAGTTTCATTGTCCAACCCCTGTACATGCAGGAGCATCTACAGCATACAGAAAGGGAAGTTTCCCACTTCTTCAGAAGGTAGAGGTTCCATCATAAATCCTCCCACTTCTCCAGAAAGCTTTTGCGGTGCATGCTGGGCAAAACCCGAACACTGCCAAGAGGAGCTCTTCACTTTTAAGTGCCCAGATGATCTGGGCCATGCTCCGTAACGTAATGCAAACACTGCATTTTTCACTACGGGAGTGCAATGAGCTGCAGCACGCACTGTTTATGTGCAATCAGCCTTCGCTTCTTCACTGCAAGTGAAACTAAATGTGGGAGACAGAGAGCAGATGGTACGATCAATATCGTGTAACCTACGACTTGCGTTAATAGATCCATTTCTGACTCCCATTCCCCGAGGGAACCAACATTTACCACTTTAAGCTCCGCAGTGTAACACGGTGGCGATCTAATCCCAACCGTCAGCGACGCGTGATCCGTCTCAGAGAGTGCTGCAATATTATTTTATTAAGCTGGATATTTTGGATTTGCATGATCCAGATCAAACCCATCTCAGTGCACCTTTCTCATATAACGACACGTCATTGAAGACCTGCTGTGCTCTAAATTGGCGTGCCGTCATCTGGAGACTGTTTGTGAAGCTTTAGTGAATTCGTTTGTCTGATTAAATAACCAATCTCTCCCACATATCACCGAAAACAAACGATAGTTTGGGTTATGAGCACCCAGCCTAATTCCTAACTTCAGATGGTGCAGCGCATCTAACCATCGTTAGAGAGGACGTTAGTTTGGTTTGCTCTTGATTGCTGAAGTGAGTAGGATCACCATGGACAGATCCATAGAGCTCTCAGAACAGTGTGTATAGTGTGATTTCACAGCTCCGGAGTGGCACAACTGTCTAACTGCCGGCTGAGGAGATCATAAGGTCAAATACCACCATGGGCTCAATGCTCCACTGTGAAAGGGTCTAAAAGTGAATTTGAAACATCCCGTTTCTCTGCTTTAAGCTCTTGTGTTGCTTCTCAGTGTGTTATTTCCAACTGCACTATGAGAAAGATCCAATCCGTTCTGCAGCATCTGATTGAACATGAGCAGAAAGTGACCCAGTTCCACTGACCGCTGCACCAGTGACTGCAAAATGTATGGACAACACATTGTCTGTCAATAGTGAAGCATCTCCAGCACCTCTCCTTTGATGGTTTGATGGTAAGCTCCGCCCCCTTTCCCATACATTTGAATACCAAAAAGTTCATATTCAGTCGTTCCAATCAGTCTTTCCATCTCCACTATCTAACCTTTCCCAGTTAGCACTTGGGAATGAAATGATTGGCTGGAATCCCAGACATTATGCATATCCGTGCAGGAGATGTCAGATCATTGGCTAATAATAATAATAATAATAGTACTCTTTCATTCCAGTCCCATATTAACAACAGTACCCGGTCTGCCTACTTCCACCTTCACATTAACTGCCTCCGCCCCTTCCTCACTCCCCATTCCAGTGCCATCCTTGTTCACTGCCTTGTTACATCCCGCCATAAGCTCCAACTGATCCAAAACTCAGCTGCCCGTATCATCACCAGAACCCCATCCATTCACCACGTCACTCCTGTCCTGCAACAGCTTCACTGACTCCCCGTAAAGTTCCGTATAGAATACAAAATCCTCCTATTCACTTTCAAGAACTTCCACAATCTCTCTCCACCTTATCTTCTCAATCTTCTCCATGTTGCTACTCCCTCTTGCTCCCTCAGATCTTCTTCCTCCGTCCACCTGTCTGTCCCCTCAGCCCGTCTCACCACCACGGGGAGCAGAGCTTTCAGTCGCTCAGCTCCCCAACTCTGGAACTCCTTACCATCTCACATAAGGAACATAAATTCACTACCAAACTTTAAATCTGCTCTCAAAACACACCTGTTTAGAACTGTTATTCTTATCCTCTGTTATTTTATCTTCTATTCTTTAATTTTGTCTATTTTACTCTTTTGTACGGTGTCCTTGAGTGCCAGAAAGGTGCCTTTGAAATAAAATGTATTATTATTATTATTATTATTATTATTATTATTGTTGTTGTTGTTGTAGACAATCAAACACCAACCTCCTCCAAAGTTTTGACATAACAGAAATGTAAGCTCCTGTAAAACCCAGCTTCTGCTAACTTCCGACAGGTCTGTTTCGTTTTTATGACCTAACGATGGCCTCCTTCACTGATGCCGAGAATTCGATGAAATGCAAATTAAACTCCTGGACGTTTATCTTGTGAGAACTGAAATATCCAGCCGACAGCGTCCAGTCAACACTCGACGGAGTAGAGGACGACCACCACAAACTGCAGAAACAGATGATCTTCTGTCTCTTGATTTTACATCTACAAGGCGGAGACACTCGGTAGGAGTGGACATAGCGTTTAAAAACTCCAGCAGCACTGCTGTCTGAAGAACCAGTGCTCTGTGGTGGTCCTGACCATTGAAGAACAGGGTGAGAAGAAGGTAAACCAAGCATAGTGTGTAATTATAGAGCTGCACAGTGAGTGCAGAGACAAGGAGGTGGTCATAATGTTATGGTTGGAGTTTATATGCACACACCCATGAATCATGTGCCTCTGTTAATACGAGCTTTCCACCCAGATGGAGGGAGTGATAAAAACTAGTTGGAAGCGTTCTGAAGTTCTGTCCGACAGCACGCACACAGCGGTCAGTTTTACTTTCCCTAAGGCCCGGGCACTGCGCCAGACAAACTCCGAACTCAATCAGGAGGGATACGCAACTCTACACACCTTAAAATGTAATCAGAACCACTACATTACCCCGCCGCCGTCACCGCCAGCGCATTTCATCTACTGCTGCAACCAGACGTTCAGTGAAATATTCAGAAAGACAAAAGGACCTTTTCATCTGTTCCTTGTCTTTGATTTTTAATACGAGGTTTATTCCCAAAATGCTCAATTTGGACGGACTGCTGGAACATTCAATTGCCTTTCATTTGTCTTCTGGGTTTTGCGAGAACAGCACGGCTTTTTATTCAGACTAAAAGCCTGCTGAGAACTCCAGAGGGCTTTCTGGACTGTGCGACACAAGTCAGCTCTGTGGGGGGTCTCTAGTTTCTCTCTCGTGGTCTTCAGTGTGATGGTTGAGAAGTTTAGACTGCATTGCATGAATGTGTTTTGCTGGAGTATCAGCTCCAACGTTTGATTTAATCATCACTTTCCGAGCAAACCATTTCATTACGCCTGGTGCCTTTAACTGGTGCATTTCATGATCAGTTTATGACAAACGCTGGACTTTAAACGGCCCGAATGACTCTGAGAAAAATCTCATTAAATTAATGTTCATTGAAAAGCTCAAATCCCACATTTTTATGACATTTCTTGCAGGTTCACGTGAGGAAATCGGCTGTAATTCGTCCGCTTCTTAACCTCTCTTTATCCCTCGTGTCACACCTTATAAAGACTCTGTAATCTGGAACTCAAACCAGACTTCCAATAAAAATGACGTCCCAGTATGTACTGGGGAAACGGCTGTAGATAATAATGGGATGTTCTTCTTTAACGGGTATATTTTTTATGTATCGCATTAATACTGTTTGTCCATCAGAACCCTAAGCTGGAATGTTTTCATACTTTGACGAACTTAGTTATGAAAAAATTTTAAATGTATTTATAAAAGACAAATATTGATATTTGATAAAATAATATATATTTTTTGTATTATCCTTTCTCAGGGCTTTTATTCTGAAATTTGAGCACAGTATGAGCAAAAAAAGAGCATATAACATATAGCCCAATATCTGAGTCAGTGACATCAGCAGCCCCGCCCCCTCTCGCTGATCAGTCAGAGTCTGTATGCAGGTTGAGCATCAGCTCCGCCCCCTCTCTCAGATCAGTCAGAGGCTGTATGCGGGTTGAGCATCAGCCCCCGCCCCTCTCTCTGATCAGTCAGAGTCTGTATGCAGGTTGAGCATCAGCCCCGCCCCCTCTCTCTGATCAGTCAGAGTCTGTGTGCGGGTTGAGCATCAGCCCCGCCCCCTCTCTCTGATCAGTCAGAGTCTGTATGCGGGTTGAGCATCAGCCCCGCCCCCTCTATCTGATCAGTCAGTCTGTATGCAGGTTGAGCATCAGCCCCGCCCCCTCTCTCTGATCAGTCAGAGTCTGTATGCGGGTTGAGCATCAGCCCCGCCCCCTCTCTCTGATCAGTCAGAGTCTGTTTGCAGGTTGAGCATCAGGTTCTACGGTCAAGATCCATACGTTTAAATATGTCGCAGGAATGCAATTGTTTTAGTCAGAAAATTAGAACAATGTAAAAAAGTGTGTTTATTTTCATTACATGCAAAATGGCATCTATCTACATACTTTTTTTTTTACAATATTCAATTCAATTTTCTAAGGTGCGTGATTATGGTATCATCATCATCTCCATTCAGCCAAAATATATCAGGATATAATTTTCGATCCAAAAACAAAAGGATTCAATTTGCATCTTTGTTTCAAATACACATGCAGCACGTCAGACCCTGCTACTTTATAACGTACGAAACATGACGTTTTTGCCTGATCTGGCGCCGTTTGCTTCGAGTTTTCCTTCTCGGGTGGAGCAGCAGGTCACACATGCAAGGTTTCTGTTCTGACAGCTATTTGGTGCTCATGGGACGTTCCCTGCTTTCCAGTGAGCGAGACGGACTAATGAACCTCCGAGGCTCCCATGCAGAGTCGCCCTACTTCTATCTAATTCATAAGAACGGGGCTGGGCCCCGCGCGCACACACTAACGTACACACCCCAACGAACACAGCTGACACTCGCGCTGCACAGGGTGGTGAGAGTGTATGATTATACGTGCGGATTTCACACCCTCCTCAGTGAGCGTGAGAGATCGAGAGAGAAAGGATGTGCAAATGTGTGAAATACAAACTAGAGCAAGCGTAAAGAGGGGATGGGGGGGGGTATGGAAATTGCAGCGTTACCATGGAAACTGGGGAATACCGTCCCCCTTTTCTCCATCTCTCTCCCCCACTCCTACCACCTCTCCAGCTTTCAGAGTGCTCTGTAAATCAGAAGATTTAATTTTTCCCTCTCATAAGCATTTGCATACATTTCCATACAGGGCTCTGCTCAAACAGGATTAAACGGCTCAGGCTCGGGAAAAAAGAATGGCCCGAGTGCTGATAAAGCAAGCGCATGTCTTTTTGCAGGGAGCGCTCTCTTTCTGGAGCCTTCCCCCGTGATAATGGCCCCCAATTGAGCGGGGATGGCTTTCAGATACGCTGTTATATATCTCCCTCCAGGGCTTTCAATTTCCATCTTCCAGCCTCTCACTCTCTCTCGCTCTCTGCCTTTGCCAGGCTCTCTCGGCCTGTCTCTCCCTCCTCCATCGGCTCTCCTCTGAAGCTCGTTACCTCTGTCTGTTCTCATTCTGCCCGTATCGACGGAGCTCGTGATGTATGTACTTCTCCGCGGGGTCCGAGAGACTCAAAGTCGGTTAGACTTTAAACACTGCATGGCGAGGCCTTAAAAAAGACCTGCGGAAGCCACTGATATGCACAGCAGTGTTGTCGCGCAAGACTGATGGAGCGATTACTCAGAAGCCTTCCGTCCCCAGAGGAGCTCCGACAGAAGATAGGGCCGAACAGCGTCCTTATCGCTCGGACACAGGGCACTGCTTTCACGGAAGTCTGAGAGCCGGTCGTTCACTATGATAAAAGGAGAAGTCTCAGGTTTCAATGTGCAGGTTGTGTAGACTGGGACAGAGCTGGTCCTGAGCGCGCCGGCGCCCGAGGAAGGATTTTGACGTGTGTGCTCCTACAATCACTGCATAGCTCATGTCTTGGTGTGTTTATTTTAGAAACGGTATTAACTGAATTCTAAAGTATATAAGTACAAAAAATTAACAGTATACGGTTTAAATAAACTCATCAAACCGAAAGGAACTGACTGCAATGCACGACTCTTCCTGTAACCTTCCACATGTGGAGGACTTGTCTGTTTCGGACAAAGTCCCACCCTTTGACAAAAAGAGCCTATAAGCTTTCTGTTTTGGACAAAGTCACATCACTCGACCAAAGGAACCAATAAGCGTTTTGTTTGTGGACAAAGGCCTGACCTATGACCATATCTGTTCATAAGAAGTTAATAGCTGATCATTACTCTGATTTCTTCTTCTACCTGTAGATGGATAATTTGGATATTACAACTTTTGCAAAGGCAGCATCTCCTCCAGGAGGCCAGTCGGATTCCAGCTTTAAGTTTAACCGGCGTTTGATTAAAGCGCTTGTTTTTGAGGTGAAGAAAAATGATGGACATCGACCCTGAAAAAGCAGGTTTGATGGATGTTAAGGAGGAGAAGAGCTTGTGGCGGCTGCTGATCCTGTACCTCTTCTTAGTGGATGGACAGTAAGATTTGTATCTTATACACATACCGATACAGATTCTACGTCCGTTTCATTTGGGGTCAATTTTTACCTCTAGACCCCCCTGGGTCAAAATATAGTCCCCTATTCTTACATCTCTAGCAATGCCCCTGAATATTAGTAAAAATATTAAAAGTTGGATTTATTATTTTCCTTTAACTGGGGCACCTGGAAGCCTCTACGCATAAAAGATGCCCCCAAGCATTCGTCTATACCGCATACACCACATGCCAGCTCTGAACCGGACAATATGAACACCTGCACCTCAGCCTAGTCACTCCTGCTGAGATCCCAAAGGTAGAGGAGAAGGTCTCACATCAGAAGCATAAACTCTATTAATGCAAACAGCTTGTGTTGAAAATGTGTGAAATGTCCCCGTTTTTGACGAACACAGATCAACCTGCTGAAGCGTGCATGCAAATGAGCCAGCAATCATGGCTGCAGTAGCTGTGGCAATCAAGTGCCGTGACAACCGGATGTGCCAAAGGGCCGTAATTAACTGCGAGCACAATCAGCTCTCAGCACAGAAAGACAGAAAAGGTTTTAATGACTATGAGCCAATTCAACTCTGCACTGCACGACTCTTAACATCCTGAGAAGCTTCAGAAGTTAAATTGGACATTTTCCGCCCAGTGAAAGGGATTCTCTGGCGAGATGTGGTGTGGTCTCCTTTCAGATGATCCTAAGTTTACATTCAGTCAGTCAGTGGAGAACTGATCTTCAGGAGCAGAGCTTATCAGCAGAGCCACTCTATCCAATACAAAAATCAGCCATAACATTATAACCACCTCCTTGTTTCTCCTCTCTCTGTCCATCCTATCAGCTCCTCTGATCCTACAGGAGATCTTTGTGGTTCTGTAATTCCAGACTGTAGTTCATCTGCTTCTCTGCAGACTTTATTCTCCTCCTTTCACCCTGATCTTCAATGCTCAGGGCCCCACCAGGACTCCTGGTAGAACGATCGTCCTTCCCAATAGTGACGCGATGTAAGTATATCAGGTATATCTCTAATATCTGAACCTCCTCGCCCTCGAGAAGGACAGCCCTGCCCTTTGAATTGAGAAAGAAAAGTCCCCCCCAGGTCCCCAATAAGCAAGCTCTTCACCGTAAAGGAACGCTCACACACACACACTCGCAGCAAATTGTCAATCACATGGTTAGAGCTGTCATGCAGAGCCTGTTCTAATCCTATTTGCTCCGTGGCAATTTAAAAGCTAACAAGGATTAATGGGGAAAAGGAGGAATGATTCAATTTGCTCTGAACCCTCCATGCATCAAAAATCTCTGTGTAAATCACAGGCCGACTGCAGATAAGCTCACTACAGGCTGACCTCAGCACTTCGGTCTCTAAAGGAGAGCAGAGGCACGGCTGGAGCACCGCTCTACTAAACACACCAGGCCCATGTATTTTTCATCAGAACGTCCGCAGAACGTCCCGGCACGACCCGCCATCTCTCTCCACCACAGTCTCCGACACCTCCTGCAACATCTGCTCTCATAAGCAGGTCATCCTTCCCCACACGGTGGGAACGGTGGGAATCAGTTACAAATGTGAGCATGCCTGATCTAGGACACTCTCGAAGATGTTCATCTGTAACGGATAGTCAGACGTGCTTGGAGAGGACATTGTGTTATTTTTAGCCCATCACTAAATGCACAGATGCAGTTAAGTGGTTTTCCTCATGGTTGAACTTTCCTGAGGTTGATTCTGCTCATGACTCTTTATGGTTGCTGGAGAGAAGCTGTGTGATACAGTGGCTACATGACATAACACACCAATGTTCAATCTTTCCATTTATCAACAGTGTTGACTCAGCTCTGATTGGCCCATAAAACTCAACACTATTAATGCATTGAACTCAAACACTGGAGCTCCTCCAATTAAACTCCAGTCACATATGAACATAGACCAATCAAACCTAACATTATGACCACCTCTTGTTTCTCCTCTCACTGTCCACTCTGGTCATCCAGGAGATCTTTGTGGTTCTTTAATTCCAGACTGTAGTTCATCTGTTTCTCTGCAGACATTATTCTCCTCCTTCCACCCTGATCTTCAATGATCAGGACCCCACAGGACCACCACAGAGCAGATATTATGTGGGTGGTGGGTCATTCTCAGCACTGCAGTCACACTGACATGGTGGTGGTGTGTTAGTGTGTGTTGCTGGTACCAGTGGATCAGACACGGCAGTGCTGCTGGAGTGTTTAAACCCCTCAGTGTCACTGCTGGACTGAGAACAGTCCAGCAACCAGAAATGTCCAGCCGACAGCGTCCTGTGAGCACTGATGAAGGACTAGAGGACGACCAACACAAAGTGGAGACACTCGGTAGGAGTGTCTCATAGAGTGGACAGTGAGTGGACACAGGGTTTAAACACTCCAGCAGCACTGCTGTGTCTGATCCACTTGTACCAGCAACACACACTAACACATTTTGTTTCTTTTGGTGATGAAACTTAAGAACATTAGATTATTAACAGAAATTAAGTCTTGTTTCTGTGAGACTGGACATCAGACCACATCCAATGTGGACACTGTGCACTTCCTGGTCCTGATTTAGCCTGATTAAACAATGGAAAAACAAGGTCACAACTGGCCTAATGAGTCCGTGCTGTACGGAATGGCCTTGAGAACCCAGCGGTTCCTCAAGCTTAGATGCTGAAACCCAAATATCAGATTTGACCTTGATACCAACAAGTTTAAATATAAACCTTTAATGAGTCAAATGCTCTGAAAGAGATGTCTTCAGTCGTTTGAAGACAGCGAGTGACTCAGCTGTTCGGATCCCCAGGAGAAGTTCATTCCACCATTTTGGTGCCAGAACAGAAAAGAGTCTGGATGCTTGTCTTCATTGCATCTTGAGGGACTTGAGGGATGGTGGGTCAAGCCGAGCTGTACTTGGTACCATGGAAACATCTCCACAGATAGATGCTGGACTGTTCCGCGTTCGTACACCTGAAGTGCTGATAAACTGTGTATTACTGCTGCTTTCACCACTGGTCAAGCGAGGCAGCCATACTGGATTCTGAACTTGGTTGGTGAGGACCACACCAGTTTAAATTCCTCACTCGGAACCCGACTATTCCGAGTTGAAATAGAACGCAGCATATATCCGTAGGTTGGCCAACTAATCAGCATGAGCTCCTGCTGACGGGTTTTCATGTAGTGTAATTATAGTCTTTATCTGGCGCCTGTAGGCTGATTCAATCAGAGAGCGCAAGGCATGATTTGCATCCCTTTAGGCCGGGGTTTGGGAAGAACAGATTCCATTAAATAGCTGGAATCAAATGAAATTCTGGAATCGAATGTTGCACAGTCAGTCAAGAAACTGAGGCTGCCTTTAACACCAGAACACAGATCCAAAACCCAAGTCTAGGTGTAGAACCTTCTGGCTATGCAAGACAGTCCAGACGTGCTGAAGTGTTCTACAAGTACGGGTGTGTGAACAGAGACTCTAAGAACTGAGACAACTTAAGACATTGAGAGGGTGAAGAAGCACGTTCCTCCTCCAGTGTGACTGACATTGGAACACTCTGCAGAGACCTGTACTGACCAGCATCACACTGGGCGTGATGTAGGGAGACCATCGTCCCACTGAGAGAGACAATTTTGCTCTCTTGGACTCCGGCTGCTGATGCCAAGAGCATGACCTGGGGTTCGACCCTGCAGTCGCATCACCACTGATACTTTAGGATAGGATAGAACTTTATTGATCCCTTGGGAGGGTTCCCTCAGGGAAATTAAGGTTCCAGCCGCAAATAGAATTGGATTATGTTCAAATTCAAATACAAAATAACTCTACAAAGTAACTGAAAGTAAGACATTTGCAAAAAAACGTTATTAAATCAAAAAAATGAAACCCAGGGTTGCTCAAACCTGTGCATGAACCTGAATACGTGACATTGTCTGTTACATTTTATTGCCACTCATTAAATAATAATGAATAATAATGAATATTAACCCCTCAGTGACTGGATTTCTGTTCTGAAGATGTGCTTGGTTGCTTAGATTCAATTGTAGTGCAGCCAACAATAAGGGCGACAAGCTGCTTTATTCACCCCATATAGTGATAGAAAAAACAGACTCACAGGAAGCTCAATTCAACATGCTGATATATTTAACTGCGGCTGACGGACACGAGCAAACAAGCCTTTGGCGAAAGGCAGATTTTAATCATCTATAGTGCGCAAGGCTTTATGCTCTGGAAGAGAATGTTCCTTGAACAAGACGCTGTTAAGACGGCTTGAATTCCTTCCTATGTCCTCCATTAAGGGGAAAAAGACCTCTGCTGGCCAAAAACACACTTAATGGTGGAAGGACTAATTCCGTTCTCTCCTGCCGTCGCTGCACTAGACCGATTGGACTGACAGTGCGGCTTCTGGCTCTGATGTTTGAGATGAAGGGTGGGAAGTGCATCTACCAAAGCGAGAAAGTGGTTTTCTGTATTCTTTAGTATTTAATGTTAAAATAGTCATTTTATATAGATTAACGTTATATATTTATATTTTTATATAGATTTTTATTTTTTTATATTTTATATAGATTAACCCAGAAGGCAATTACATTTGTCTTTTGCAGAACAGCTCAAGTGCAGATGTGTTGTGGGGATTATATCAGTGGTCAAGATGTTTTGGACCGGAGCTATGTGGCCAAAGCAGCCTGGTCCATAGGAACCTGTCCATATATGGCATTTCAGAAATTGTTCAATGTGTACAAAAGGCAGTTCAAAACGTATTAACTCAACCCCATAAACCCTGAAATCCAATGATTTGAATAGATTGTTCCTTAAACTTCACCCAACCCGTATCCCAGGGGTCACCAACCCTGCTCCTGGAGAGATACTCCAACCCAAATCTAACACACCTCATTCATCCAAACAAGACCTTTAGATTAGATTAGTTGGATCAGGTGGGGGTTTAGGGTCAAATATAAAGTCTACAGGAAGGTAGATCTCCAGGAGCAGGGTTGGTGACCCCTGCCTTCCCCAACTCTAAAACCCCACCATAGTCCAGTGTGAAAAGTACCGTTTCTAAAGGATATTCTGTCCATTCATTCCTTTTTCAGAAGCTCCACAGCGTACGTGGTGGCTGGTTTATGTATATTTGGCAGAAGAGCTTGTTGTGAATCGCAATATATATGTGTGAAATAAGTGTGTGAATATGAAATATGAAAAATAGAAATTCTTCGGGGACATTTTAGTCATATATTTACATATTTTTGGAGATTTTCTTGTTGGTCAAAAGTAGTAAAAATGTAATTACAGTCTACATGATGCAAAACATGAGCTCATACCTTGACTGAAAGACTGAGAAACCATGTCGGGCTCCTTAGAGCGCAACCTTTTAAGTGAACCATTCTTTTTAAGACCACTGAGAGACGAGTCCCTGTATTTACTCTTCTAGTATAGATCCAAATCCTGCTCCAAATAACGCTGCCACCATCTCAACATCTTCTGAATCCCATGAATCCAGTTCAGGACATTATTATACTTGGAAATGAAGCAAATATGGGACAAAAATGAAAAATGATGAGGACATTGAAGTCGATGCAGTTGCACTCAAAGCAAAGTGGACGCAGAGACTTGGCTAAATGTCAGTGACAGGTTCAACGGTTCTGCTTTAGGGGGGAAACAGTTTTCTGGCATGCTCTTCATGCATGAGACTTGCTCCAGTACTTACTGCGCTAGATGTACCATCAGTGTCTGTTAGCCGCTGATGCAGGTCAAACCAGACTGTCTGCAACAAGAATCAAACAGTCAGTTCAGCTTTTCCCCTCAGCAAGTGCTCAGCAAGGCAGTTTGGGGACGCCTACCATACCCCTATCGCAGCACCAGGGACTGGGACATGAGTGTGGTCTTTGTGAGACACATTGACACAGTGAGAATGAATCTGGAATGGAAAACACTTGATGAATGCACTGGAAAGTTTATTGAAACTGAACTTCTATAATTTTACTCGGCGACCATATAAAAGTAATAAGTGCATCATTGGAGTTGTTGGAATGGAATGAACGTGTGTAAATGGAATGATGGTACATTTAAGAGACATTATCACAGTGAAAGCATGAGTTTATTGGGGAAAACTGCACAATTGAAAGGAGACTCTTGTACCCTGTTGGCCTGAATACAAGATGAGAAACGGTTGGGCATGAGGGTACGGGTTGCACTTTTACCCACAGATGTTGCCCCCCAATAACCTCGTAGATCACCAAAGCTGGTGTCCCAGCTGGTCTCATAAATGTGCGATTGGTGATAAATGGCAGAGACCGGGCAGAGACATTCCTAGGAAAGCATGGTGAGCTTTATCCTGCTGAAAAGTGCCCGCTGGAAGCCCTGCCCTGAAACCACCATCCTGCTTCTCTCAGTCCAATGATGTGCCCCCTCTCAAAGACAGCCAGGCAAATTGTAGTCAGTTGCATTGTACCGGCATGTCTAGCACGTCTCACCAAGAGGTACACTACCCAAAAGCAGCCTCTGAGAGACGTTTTATAGAGCAGTGCTGAAAACAATGTTACGCCCTTCTGGCAAAACCCAGCGCCAATCATTTACAAATCTGGCAGAAACAGAACTGTATACCATGTTCTCCAGCAATTCTATCCATCTAACAAAAACGACTTGAATTTAACGCTGTGGATCCTTAGCTTGACTTATCAATAGTGCCAGTGACCAGACAGAACCTTCTCCATTCCGCTGCATTTACAGCACTTCGCCGACACTCTTATCCAGGATGTAGTGTCCCGAGGACTGTGTGGCGTGGTGGGCCTGCCAGGCTGAGAAATCAAACCCCCACTGCACTTCAGCAACCACACTGAACAGAATGAGCAGAAGAAGGAACATAAAGCACATTCAGATCAAAAGATGAGCCCTGTAGGCTTCCTTCACGCTAGAACCGAAACCTCCAGAACAAGCGACAGACTATAGATCAGCATTAATGAATCAACTCCATTGCTGTTCCAGTTCCTATCTGCTCAAACGGTCCAGTGAAGCTGCCTCCTCCATTACGAGCCGTGTTCAGTGACTCCTGCCGGATGGGTGAAGGAAGCCTGATACACTCTTAAACCAAGCTCAAAAGCGGGTTAGATATGGCTGGATGGAGCTAAATGTTGCCAAAACAGGCGCATCTGGACTGACTGATCTGTCTCCAAAGGATGAATCTCATTTGGCAGCATGAAATCACCCACAGGTAACGTTTCCCCTCTAATGTGCTGAAGGAGGACACAACTCTGGCCATGAGAACAGTAATGGCATAGGAACAGTGCTTCCCGGTGGTTACAGGACACCCAGAAATTAAAATACTGTTATTTCAATATGATTTACAAATAAAAACGTCCAGGACCTTCATGAAATTGCATTATGTAGCTTCTAACCAACATGATTTAGTAACAGGTACTGAATGGATTTCAGTATATTTAACAGAAGTCCTCTCAAACATCTCCAACCATATCTGCAATGTTCACCGAAGTTCAAAGTAGTGATGAAATCTGGTGCACACACATTCCTGGGAAACCCTTGCGGTGTGTGTGTGAAGGTTGCACTGATCCATCTCGTTGAGAAATCACTGCATTTGATTAATTATAGTAGAACTTCCATAACTCCAATCTGTACCTCCAAGCTGAGCAGAGATGAAGTTCCTTTGGTGCTGTTCAACGATGTTACATCTAAGACCTTGGAAGAAGGACTGGTCCAGAGAACAGCCAGTTAAAACAAGCAGTAGGTGGAGCTTAAGAAACGTGTTTTATATGTGGATGATTAGGTAGCCAGATAAGGAATGCCATGTTGGTGGTGCTGCTGGTGCACCGTTACATGATGTTAAGACTCCTGAAAACGATGATCACAGTTCTAGCTATGGTTCCAGACAGACAGAACAGAGCTGTGTACAATGGAGGGGCATTGTTACCATCAGCAACTCCACTTCAACTCCATGGCACGCCTCTATTTCTACTGACCATTTAGAGGCATGATCATGATCTTCATCCATGGAGTTGGAACAGCTGGCATGCAGGAAACATTTGGACAGAAGTTGTGGAATGCCGGCTTAGAAGCTCCATATGAGAAGAATTTCTATAAAACATGAAATGGTCACACCTTTCCTGCAGTGCACCCACACAAAGCTCTGAGGAGCAGATACACGTCCACCTACTGGTTATTTGAATTGGTTATTGTCTGAAACGACTGCGTTTGTGCTGCCTTCAGAACCATTATCAGTAGGGACTTTTGAAGATGAGCACCATAGACATACAAGCACTCATGTACCGAGATATGACGAGCTCTTATGATTAAGTTAGCCATAACATTCTTCCCAGCCGACATGCTCCTGTGGGTTTCACATGGTGGGTTCCAAGTGGGCATGGGCTCAGGTGTTGTTACTAGGACCCACTTGGGCTTCCAAAAGGAACCCCATGGTTACAGCCCAACTTAATCTCCCATACAAGACCTAATGTACAGTTGACAACCAAGATAGGGCCGTTGTTTAGCTCCTCCTGGTTCCATCACTGACCCTGCTGGGCATCCATAAGTGGAGCCAACATGGAACCCATATTTCCAGCTGGGCTACCCATATGGCCCCCACATACACACGTAATCTGGGTTATTACCTGGGTTCCTGGGTTCCTGGGTTACCTGTCTGTAGATTTTATTTCCATTTAATAACTGTGATGGTGCTGGTTTATACTGTCTGGAACAGCAGGAAAGAACTTAGTCTGCACCTGATCTTAAAAGACGGGTTTAGTGTGAGCTCTGACCGAACACACATCAGATCCATCAGTCTGTGAAACACCTCTAATCTTCTTGCACTCCTCAAATCTCTGTAAGAAGGATGAGGCTGAAGTCAGCGCTTATTTTCCAGCTTCTTCTTTGATATTCTTGTGGGACATTCATACAAAAACGCTGGCAAATTAGAAGCCGACTTTAAGAGGACTTTGTTTAAGACGACGTTCCTCTATCGTGACTATACAGATTAAGAACGCTGTACCTTATCTACGATTCCTTTCTCAGAATGAACCATTACAGAACGTTAAGACACCCAGTAAAGGCTATTAAACAAAAGCAGCTTAATATTAAACAAGAGACAACTTTTCAGCGTTGCATTATAGCCCAGATAACATGTCCATGTGGGGACTATATGGGTAGAACAACTGGGAAGCAGAAAGATTTGTATATATATATATATATACACACAGGGGTTGGACAATGAAACTGAAACCCCTGTCATTGTTGTGGGAGGTTTCATGTCTAAATTGGAGCAGCCTGGTGTCCAATCTTCATTAATTACACCAGTAAGAGCAGAGTGTGAAGGTTCAATCAGCAGGTAAGAGCACAGTTTTGCTCAAAATACTGCAATGAACACAACATTATGGGGGACAAACCAGAGTTCAAAAGAGGACACATTGTTGGTGCACGTCTTGCTGGCGCATCTGTGACCAAGACAGCAAGTCTTTGTGATGTATCAAGAGCCACGGTATCCAGGGTAACGTCAGCACCACCAAGGAGGACCAACCACATCCAACAGGATTAACTGTGGACGCAAGAGGACGCTGTCTGAAAGGGATGTCGGGGTGTAAACCCAGATTGTCTCCAAAAAATGTCCTTCCCAAGACGAATTGACGCTGTATTGGCCTCAAAAGGAGGCCCTAGTTCACCATATTAATCAATTATTGTGGTCTAAAACCAGGTGTTTCAGTTTCATTGTCCAACCCATGTGTCATGTGTGTGTGTAAATGGTATTTCTTTAGTACAAACCACTGATCCCAGCACATTTCTCTGCTCAAAACACACCTATTAAACCATTCATTGGTCCAGATGTGTTGTGATGAGGGAAATAAACCGCGCTGGATAACAGCCTTCCAGGACTGGAACGGAGACCCTCTGGTCCAAGCTGTGCCTAATTTCCCAATGAAAAGCTTTTCCACCAATCTGATCCGATGAGGCTGTGTGGGTGGAGGGCAGCAATCCGCCCTGGTGAAAGAGTGCATAATGGCTGCTAATGATGCCGCACATGCAGAAATGTCTCTCCTGTAGCGGCCAGGGAGGGCAGCTAATCCATCAGGCAACGGTGGAGTGAGGAGTGCGGCTGCTGTCCTATAGTGAAGCAGTGGGGGCTCTGGCTTCCGTAGAGCTAGAGGGCTTAAGGATGCAAAAGCGGGAAGTGAAAGAAATGTGCTTTCCTCCGAGCAGCAGGATTGCATTATACAGACAACAAGAGCGAGCTGATGAGAGCGACGCTTCAGGCCGCTGTGAGCCACAAACTGGTCAGCCAGTCAGACCACCCAGCTCTAATCCATCTGCTGGAATAACTCCCTGCGCTGTGATCATAGTTTTATACAGAAAATTGATTCGCTGCTGCTCTGCTGGTTCTTTTCTGCTCCAACAAGGACCATAACATTACGACCACAGCACCTCTGACCACACAGGAGCACTTTGTGGTTCTATAATTCCAGAATTCCTAACTCCAGCAGATATGATGTGGGTGGTGGGTCATTCTCAGCACTGCAGTCACACTGACATGGTGGTGGTGTGTTAGTGTGTGTTGCTGGTACGAGTGCATCAGACACAGCAGTGCTGCTGGAGTGTTTAAACACTGTGTCCACTCACCGTCCACTCTATTAGACACTCCTACCGAGTGTCTCCACCTTGTAGATGTAAAGTCAGAGACAGAAGCTCATCTGTTTCTGCACAGTTTGTGTTGGTCGTCCTCTAGTCCTTCATCAGTGCCCACAGGACGCTGTCGACTGGACGTTTCTGGTTGGTGGACTGTTCTCGGTCCAGCAGTGACACTGAGGGGTTTAAACACTCCAGCAGCACTGCTGCGTCTGATCCACTCGTACCAGTGCAAGCTGATGAAATGGACACTGAAGATGAAACAATAGTAATAATGTTATGGTTGGTCAGCGTCTCTTTGGAACACGAACCGTCGCTGCTGTCGTGTGTATTAATGCAGCCGCGGCACCTAAACTGTACATCACACCAACGAATCAGACTCTTTCAATGATTTAAGTACCAGCACACGGCGCTGAATTAGCTGTGATTTCCGCGTCACTATATCACCGTGACAGACACCAGCAACACACAATAATTTACTGGATTTAATGGCTGTGGGGCGCGCACTCCATTCAGGTCCGCAGGGACATCGCACTCACTCCTGACATCAGTGAAAGCTTGGGCAACAATGCATTTCTGTGGAATCTGAAAAGTAATTTCTCTCCTCACGAAAAAGACATGAAAACAGGCCTCGTGTGCTGAGCTTCGCTTGAATTCTCGAAGAAAATCAATCACTTTGATTTATTTAATTCGCAGTTACTTAATTAAGTTTTGTGACTTGTAGAAAAATGTTGGCCTCATCTAATTCCATTGCTTAATTACACGGCTAAATGAGAACCTCTTAAATCGAGACAAATGGTTGATTAATGGATGAAAGTAGCCGGAATAACCCCCGTGTTTATTTTAATTTACAAATACGGTCCAATATAACGTCCAATATCTAAAACGGGGAACGTCACTGTATTTCAAAATGCTCCAGTGTGCATTATATACTGATATTTGAGATGCACTTGAAGAGCTTGACGCCTTGTTTCGATGTAGAACCACAGAGACAAGACAAGGCAAGATGGAACATAATGTGGTAGAACATGCAGAACTGCAGAAGAAACTGTGGGAAGTTCATCCAACATAACGTACACCTTAAACCTCCTCACAACGTTCAGAAGTTGTCAGGATTCAATCAACCAGACTGTCAGGGAGTCACTCAGAATGGCAGCGGGTCGTCTTCAGCGACGAGTCCCGGTTTCTTCTTGGTGGAGACGACCAACGAATCCATGTGTGGAGGCACCGTGGTCAGCAACAAGACCAATGATCTGTTGTCACGCGTCCTGAAGGCCTGGTGTCGTAGTGTGGGGTGGAATTTTGGACAACGAGATCACCTTTGATCTTCATTACAGTCACTTTAACAGGTCCTGCAACCAGTGGTCCAACCGTTTCTCATCAGCAGACCTATGTACCTATGTGAGGAGGTATTCGACTGCAGGGCTTTAACGAAAAAAGCAGAGGAACCCTTTTCATAAGCATAGAAAATACGGAGGCTCTATATTTGTCTGGCTGACAGAGCGAGACACTTCGGAAGGAGCTTTAAGCATTAACTGAACAAGGCTTTAGGCATCAGAGCATGGAGTCAATATGGAAGAGTTAAATAGAGTAACTAATGAAGAAACTGAAGTAATTAGAAGCTTGGGAGGAGAACATCCTTCTTCTGACTGCACTCTGCACTGGTGCCACCGACCTGGAAGCTGGTGACGTAGGTCAGATAACTAGTTCATAGTTGTACGTTCATATGGTTCTGCACACACTGTATTAGTGTTAGAGTATTAGTTTCGCCTGGGGAGGTGGAGGAATACCAATTCAAACGGGGTAAGAGATCAACTGACTGGTGGGAGTGGCACCTCCATTGCACCATCACCTCCTCCAAAAAGTACATGCATCATTTTTGGCTTGACCACTGAAAAAGTATGGACATTTGAGCTTCATTTTAAATATCCAACAAAATCCAATAAAAAAATATCCAACCTATTCTATGCCCTAAAAGCTGGTATTCCTCCGTCTTTTTGGGTCAAACAATGTCAATTTAATGTTTCCTACCAATCAGTGACATCATCTGTAAAAGATTTTCCCACAGCCATGTGATGTTTCAGCGTCAGTCTTAGTACAGACGCTCTTCCGTTCTCCTCAAGCCCCCTCTGATACCATAAAGATCTCACAGTGGTTTCTATGATGGAGAGATCTCCACACCCTGTTACAGCAGAGCAGGACCAGCAAACCATCAGCAAACCATCACACTTCCACTGCCATGCTTCACAGATGCTATCAGGTTCTTGTGCTCAAACATCTATTACTGTGTCCATATAATTCAGCTTTGGATTCATCGGTCCAGAAGTCCTGCTTTTTGTCTAGATGTTCTGGAGAACTCTGGAGAACTTTAGTCTTGCCCTGACAGTAAGGGTGTCCTCTTTGAACACCGCCAGTGAAAATCAAACTTGTTTGGTCTCTTTCTGATGGTTGACGCTACACTTTGACATCAACTGTGGCGAGATCTACCTGACCTGATCAAATGTCCATATGTTTGAAGAGGTTAAAAAGGTCAAAGATGTTTATATCAAATCATTAAAACACAAAACAAAGGATAAAGACATAAACCTCCTGCTGAGCCAAAGGGCAACAGTGCAAGAAACTCCCTCAGAGCTGGAGGAAGAATCGTTAGGAGGAACCAGGCTCCCCTCCTCCTCAAGGTGTACTGGAGTACTGATAAATCGATGGAGGACATAATAGTGAAAGCAGCAGATGATTAGGGTCCATGTACATTTCTACACAGTCAGTGATGGGAAGGTGATGAAAGGGTGAGAAACCAGCCCAAATGCTGGAAGCTGGACGAAGGGGTGACAGTGGAGCTCAAGCTCAACACTGGAGTCCATCTCAGATGGGTTGCAGGGGAGCCTTAAATGGTGTCCTAACTTTTTCTCCTCAAGACTGTAAATGGTTCCAGTAGTATCTCAGGAAAATCCCACAAAACCTTCCGTTCCAGAGGATACGAGGTAGGAATGGATACTCAGGCAACTGTACAATTACCACGACCAATCTATCAGGACTGGCAACTGTGGTCAGATGAGATCCATTTCAAGAGAAATCTTATTTAACAAAAGGTTTTGAGGAACAATCATCTAATTTCATTTAATTACTGAAAACACTCGTTAATCTCACTGCAAAAGGGGTTCCAGGGTTTCAGGACAGGGGAGTTCAAGGACCACCCCAAGGCCTAATTGCCTTCCATTTACTGCTACCCGCTGGATCTGCTCCACTGAGCAGAGCAGCTCCACCTGCCAGACACTACAGTATTAACTAGGGAGACCAGGGTTCTAACAAAATCGTTTCTTGTGCCTTTCGTTGTCAGGGTACAATTTCTGGCACGGATATATTTCTATCTTCAGGTTGTGTAAACTCACATTTTCCCGTCTCCACTGCAGGCTGGAGGTCCTGAGGAGGGGCAGAGATACTTGAATGTTTCCTTCACTGATGGGATTCAACACTGCGGTGCACTGAGGTTATTTATTTGAGGCAGTTCACCACTGAACACCACGGCTTCCAGAACTCTTTAAATATTATTGACGCCATTGCAATGTTCGACTGACTCTTTAGATTGCAAATGACCCAACGGGACAACTGAGGAGGCAACGAGAGGGGGGAGGGGTAGACAGGCAGAGAGCAATAAAAGATGATATTGCAGAAGTATGGACGTCAGGGCTCTATAATTGCCTCCTCAGGTTCTCGGGGATGTGGGCATGCCCTATGTGATCCGAATCTCATCTCAGTCTGCTTGAATGCGAGTGTATGCAATTATCTTGGAGTGTGTGCGAGATCTACAGAGAGGCAATATGGAGCTGGGCTTTAGAAACACCATAGGGTAGCCTCCTCTATATGCTGAAGGCAGCTCCAGCGACGTATAGTGAGGACTGTTCCTCACTCTATTACAAATCAATATCCCTGTTGAGATCTTTGTTTTGCATTCGACGGTAATAAGGGTTGCTATCATCGCATCATCACAGTGTTGGGGGATTTGTTTGCATACTATGAACACACAGAGAATGTGAAATGAGATGGGATGTGTTCCTCAGCTGGCTCCAAGTACGTTATTACTGTCTCTGGTTTCGGGTATTAAGACGTAATTGGACAAAACAAAAGTCTCACCTTGTTCTCCAGGCGTCCGATAAGCTCAGCCAAGCGGTTGATCTGAGACTCCAAGCCTTCTTTCCTCACCTCTGTAGGTCCTGAAACATGCAGACATATTCAGGACATGAGTTCTGTATTACCGTCACTTCGTAGCGATGCACTGAAAGCACCTCAGAAGGCATTACCACCCACAGTGGACAGTGCAGTGGCTGCCCACAGGTGCTTAATGATTGTGACTGAGAGTGTTTGGCTAAAATTGTCCGTGACATGTGACTCTGGCAGAATTCACATCCACATTCAACGCAGGAGCCCCCATATGCATATCCTGCAGCTCACAACAGGGTTCTTAAGGAAACGGGAGCAGGACACCCACCAGAGTGCTGTTAAGACCACAGCACCGGACACAGTGCCTTGTCTGGACTCATGAGGTTGCTAACTGCACAGTGCCATCAAGCCCAAGTTACGCAGAATTGGTTCTATGACGTATTCCTGATACACCCTGTGGATCGTGGAATGTTAACCTCCAAAGGAAATAGGCACCTACTATCGTGCCTCCCTAAATTCACGTCACGTCCCTAAATTCCGTCTAGAACATGTGTTCCTCTAAAGCTCTTAAAGAATGGCCGTCATGGAGGTCAACCAGTGTGAAACAAGTATGCAGCCTTAATTCCTGCAACAAAACATGATGACGGGAGGTCAGGCTTCTCGGGAAAGCTGTGGTCATTGTAAACTACATTGAATGACCGGTCCACACAAAGGTGATGGTTATTAAAGCGTGCAATTGGGGAGAAAGTAAGAACCCCGGTGTTTAAATCAACAATTAGTCCAGCGCTCGCCCACTCTCTGCGTGACATGTCCAGTTAATGAGGAGAAAAGGCTGCCCTGTCTTTAAGTCAGCACTGCTGAAGGTGCCAAAGCAATTAGCTAGGACTCTTCCGTAATGCTGACGAGCCTTCCAGGACATGGATAAATCGGGAACACATCGGCCGTAACCATAGTGACAACAATGGTCTCTTTAGAGATTTAGTGCTGGTTAGACTGGGATTCGAGACGGGCTGCACTATAGATCACAAGTGATATCAAACAACCAGATCTGCAGTAACACTCTCACCACAGGAGGCTGCAGTGGAACCAATGACTGATCTGCGTCTGAATCCCTTTAAAATAATGGAAGAAATATCAGCACGGACGTCATATAATGTAGACCTTCTGGGCAAAAGTTTGTGGACACATGCGGCTGCTGGAGTCCTAACCATCACCACCACCACTCATTCAGTACTATGACTACAACCAGTACCATGCAACTACTACTACCACCCCCCCCCCCCAATACTACTACGACTACTTTGAGGCTAATCTTTGATTGAGACTGTATTGTTTTGACCAAAATAACGTTTGCTGGTTTATGTGAACGCTACAAAGGACGCTTAAATCTGGGTCTCCCTCCCTAACGAGGAAGCAAAGCGTGACGGTAGCATGAAAACCGCCCTGAAGCCAAGCTTACGCCACACAAATCACACCATCCTAACATTTTAAAAGTGAAGAACATCTCACACGTAACATCCATTTTTCATTCATATTTCAACATCCACACACTACACCGGCTTTCGCGTCACGTTGTTGTGTGTGTGTGTGTGTGTGTGTGTGTGTGTGTGTGTGTGTGCAATTAGAAAGTGCTGCCGAGGCACAGGCCACAAATGTCCTCACACTCACAAATCTCAAGTTCCCATTTTCACTGACGATGCTGCAGGTTGTGAACGCACAAACCAGATGCAAAGAAGGACGAAGCGCAGGGTGGAGGCTGGGCAAACGCCGACAGCGCTCACTGTTCCTGACGCTGTGCACCGCTGTGCTTTTATATACACTCATCAAAACAGCTGCACCCAGGACGTGTGGGACTGCAGTGATATTGGGAAGGAAGATAAAGGTTCCCAGGATCAATAAATAATTAATCATTTAGACTCATATGGACAATGTTATTGATTTACACAGACAAACATATGTCGGTCTGTCAAAGTGTCAGTTACGAAGACCAAAGGTGATCTGGCATCGTCCGAAACTGCACCCACACCATGACAGTGTGGCACGACACCAATCACACCAAAGCTTGATTTGGGGGCTCAAGATTCTCTCTTGTGGAGCTCCAGACTGGGAAAATCTGGCAGGAAGGGGACACACTGCCGAAAATCTGGCACAAAATGAATTGGTGTAGGCCTGGCATAAGAGGACAGGAAGAAAGGAAGCCTCTATCGCTGGCCTGGCACAGGATAGGGAAAGATAAAAGTGCCCAGGCATCTCATTTAGCCCCGTATTTGCCCTGAAACTCACAAAGGCCTCGCTGATTGAGACCTGATGAGCTGGAACAGCTGTGGTTACTAAGCCTGACAGATACACTGCACACGTCCTTACAAGCTACTGTAGTTGTGACCCAGTCGTCTAGACCCCGTGTCTCAATTTGTCTTGCTTTGACGCATCAACTTCAAGAAGTGGCATTGTTTACTTCCTGTCTAATATGTAGACGACACCCTTTCACACAGACCAGAAGAGCTGCACTGTAGATCAGTAGATCATCAAACAACTACATCTGCAGGAACACGGTCTTCACAGGAGGCTGCAATGGAACCGATGACTGATCCGTGTCTGATTCCCTTTAAAATAATGGAAGAATGATTTATTTAAAGTAGACCTTTTGGGCAAAAGTTTGTGGACACAGCTTTTGGGCACCCCGCCTGTTGGCCAAATGTTACCCCACGTTCTATGGATCTACACATCCCACTATCATTGTCCATCACGTTCACACATTAATAGTTAAAGTGCTCAATAATTCAACGACTGCAGAACATCAGAGTCTATTATACTAATCAGACTAATGTGTTTACACGTGCTGGTGTAATCAGATCATGGGAAAACTCCAGGTTCACACGAGTCAGACAATAATCAGACTTCTCCACATGCTATTTACACGCCCACTTGAATAATCGGTCAGTCAATGTTTAAATGAGTCATGAAAATCAATCAAATGCATGGCCTCTGCAATCAATCACCCCAGTGTTTGATTTGGGGGGTAAAGATTGACTTGGTTCTGCTCACACACGATCAAATTATCCGCACCGGAGTGTGAAAATCTGCCGGAAGTGGGCAAACTGCGGGAAATCTGGCTAAAAATTCCATTCGTGTAGAAAATCAATTAGTCTAGGCCCGGGATAAGAGGATCAGAAACGTGGGAACCTATTATCATTTGCCTGGAACCGGATAAGGAACGATAAAAGTCTCATTTCCAGTGGGTGCAGAAGAATGCAGGGCTGAATGGAGACCCCAGTCCAGCCCTGGTTCTGTCCCCAAACGAAGCTGTGAAAGTACTAGACGTGGCAGAACCGGTGCTCGCTCAAGCCAAAACCAGGTGTAAGAAAGTGGTCGGACTTCAGTGTCTTTCCGGCGGTAACAGATAACAGACTTGTTATTGTGAGGCAGCCATGCTGATGACAGCGCTCCCTGTGCGCACCAGCTGTAACATACTGTCAGACATACTGGCAGATGGGAAGTCCTCACACACTCCGCTGCAGACGTGCTGTAAATGTCAGAGAATGCACAACCACAACAACACACACACTCCATTAATCCATTTCAGCCAAAAAAAACCCTGATGCCACGTCCGAGACAGGGCTGAGATGGCTTCATTCAGGATGGGCCGTCTTAATTACATAGATGCTGCTGACAGAAATGGACGGACGTGATATTCCAGCTAAGGCTGGAGAAAAGGATAAAGCTGATCGCGGGTTGTGGCGTGTTCTCGGAGCCGTGCCATGTGCTGGTGCATGTGGAAATGTCACTGTAATTAGAGGAGGCATATGAGCCAAACCCTCTGTCCAGTAGCCAAACTTCACGAGAAGAACACTGGGAGCTGATCTGGACTGGAAATGAAGTGGCCCTCATTTGACCTGCTGCTTATAACACATGGTGATTTTTTTTTAGGCCAACGTTTAGGAAACACCGTTAAAACACCACCAAATTATCATCATCCACCCTGAACAGTGGGATCTGAAGACTATTTGCTACTCAATGGCTGGGGTTTCAATGTAACACAACATTAAACACGGTCTGCTGCCAGTCTTTACATGTACAATAAGGAGAGTACTAGATAACTGAAAGGAGGCTCTAGTACCCTGTTGGGTCTCTAGCCTCCAGCCTGGAGGTCTACAGGTTCCATATGGCATCCTGCATCACATTTACCCAAAGATGTTGCAGCTGGGCCTGTAGATCCTGCACACTCAGATTCCCAAAGCTGGTCTCCAGCTTCCCTGACAGGAAGTGTTGCAATCTGGTGAAGACATTCCTGGGAAACCCTTGCTGTGTGTGGGAACATTATCCTGCAGAAAATGCCAGTTCAAAGCCCTGCCATGACAGGAAACATGAGGTCGCAGGATGTCCTGCACATATTGCTGAGCTTTGAGGGTGACGGCTGTCCTGTGCGACGGCTCCACACGGAGACAGGATTGAAGCGCTCACCATGAGACCTCCAAACTCAAACCAGACCATCGTTGGATCCCATACAATTATTACAAAAAAAAAAAAAAGTAGATTCTATTTTATTGATATTTAAGGCAAAATATTGTAGATATTATGTATTAAGTTTTATGAAAGTTACATGCACAGTATCCAAGGCTTCATATCTCAGGATCTGAGTAACCTACAGACAGGATACATACAGTACATCATAAACAACGACACAAACAACACCAATAGAAACAGAAGCGCTGGTTATGAAAGATTATATGAATGTTACGCAGAGGCGGTGTTACACAGAGGCGGTGTTACACAGAGGCGGTGTTACACAGAGGGGCCATTATGCAGAGGCGGTGTTACACAGAGGCGGTGTTACACAGAGGGGCCGTTACACAGAGGCGGTGTTACGCAAAGGCGGTGTTACACAGAGGCGGTGTTACACAGAGGGGCCGTTACACAGAGGCGGTGTTACGCAGAGGCGGTGTTACATAGAGGCGGCAAAAAACACCAACAAACATGATTTATTTTTTAGCTGTTCTGGGCAAAGCAAGTCTCATCGGTAGAGAGAGAACAACAACAACAGGAATATGTCATCTGCCAAGTTTAGCGATCACACTGGCAGACACACACACACACACACACACACACACTATGTACAGTTAAGGAGAAGAGGATTTGTAGTTGACTCTATACTGTACATGTGGAAATAGAGGCAAAAGAAGTTAAAAAAGAAGAAAAGAGAGGGAAATGTGACAGAGGGGGCTGGGAGAGGGAAAAAAGACAAATAGGGAGAGAGAGACTAAGATAGAGGGTGTGAGATTGAGGTGTAGTTGAGAAAGTCACCGAGAGAGAGTGAGTCTCTTGAGAAAGGAAGTGAGAGTGTGAAGAAGACAGAGATTGAGAGCACACCGCATTTTAAGCGTAAACATAATGTATTTCATTTATTCATTAAACTATTTACATAAATGTAAACTTAATACTGTTGATTCTTTTAATATTATGTTTACTGATGAATCATTAACTGATGAATGTGGAGTTTGTTAGTTATGTTCTAGTTGATGCTCCGACAACACTTGATAAATATGAGAGAGAGAGAGAGAGAGAGAGAGTGAGAGAGAGCTTGAGAGAGTGAGAGAGAGAGAGAGAGAGTGAGAGAGAGAAGAGTGAGAGCTTGAGAGAGGCGAGATAGAGAGAGAGAGTATGAGAGCTTGAGAGAGTGAGAGAGAGAGAGAGAGGAGAGAGGTGAGGAAGCAGGAGGAGGCGGGATAGAGAGGTGGGGAGAGGTGAGGCTTGAGAGGAGGCAAGGATAGAGGTGAGGAAGCAGAGAGAGAGAGAGAGAGGGAGAGAGAGAGCGAGATAGAGAGAGAGAGAGAGAGAGAGAGATAGAGAGAGAGAGAGAGAGAGAGAGAGAGAGAGAGAGAGAGAGAGAGAGTGAGAGAGAGATAGAGAGAGAGAGTATTGATCAGTAAGTTCTACCTGACGCTCAGGAACGACAGCTGGAACGGTGGTTTCTCCGTGGAGGAGCTGACAGCTGCAGAGGCTGCTTTTACAGTGAGCAGACGCAGGTTTATGGTCGTCTGGGGGAAATCTAAAACGTATGGCGTCCTCTCAGCGCAGGCTTATACAAGAGCATTTTAATAAAGTGCTGCGATGTCATTTCATGGATATTAGCTCATTGAGCACAGCAGCTTTACTGCGAAAGGGAGCGAGTAATTGAAGCAGATCTCGAAATATGACCACGAATAAAGTCTGAAGCACATCAATTTCAGCCCTTCAACCAGAGTTTCCCTAAATCAGCTCAGCCGAGCAAAGACTGTCCACTGCTGCCCTTCTCACTTCTGTGATACACGTACGTACTGTGGCATACAATCAGACAGGATCACTGCTAGTTTCACACACTTAAGCGTTAAAGTTTTGATTCACATTTTGTTTCATTTTATTAGTTTAATATGTTTTTATTGCTTATTTTTCAAATTTTCTATTATTTTTTATTCTAATTTCAAAAATTCTGGTTCTCAGTTAAAAAATAAAGGTGCTTCAGTGGGTCATCAGACACTCCTACCGAGTGTCTCCACCTTGTACATGTAAAGTCAGAGACAGAAGCTCATCTGTTTCTGCACAGTTTGTGTTGGTCGTCCTCTAGTCCTTCATCAGTGTTCACAGGACGCTGCCCACAGGACGCTGTCGGCTGGACGTTTCTGGTCGGTGGACTGTTCTCGGTCCAGCAGTGAGTCTCAGGGGTTTAAACACTCCAGCAGCACTGCTGTGTCTGATCCACTCGTACCAGCAACACACACTAACACACCACCACCATGTCAGTGTGACTGCAGTGCTGAGAATGACCCACCACCCACATCATAGCTGCTCTGTGGTGGTCCTGTGGGGTCCTCCAGAGAGCGCATGGCCAGTTGTACTTTGTCAGGGTCCAGCTGCTGGGTCCATCCATGGTGCCAGCTCTGTTACGGTGTTACGTGCACTTCAGTTACTGCTCACCTTGCTACAAACTGAACACTCAGGTGGTACCACGCAGGGCCACAAACGGGATTCAAATGTCACTCTGCAACAACCTGCAACTGTTCAAATGGCTTTTCTGCATCACCGTGAAATGCAGCGTAACGTTCAGCGATCTGAATGTGAAACCACTCCGACTGTACCGTGGTTTTGACGTGAGCACATTAGCCGCTGTGAGGCTCGGCACATTGTATGGCCTCCTTCTCCCAAAAGCAGTATTGTGCCGTGGAGCAGAGCGGAGCTGTTAGTTACATAACCACTCTTAAGAGACGCCGACAACACAGGGCTGTCCGTGTGTGAGGTCAGCACTTTCCGCAGACTCGGCCGGGATATACTGCCCGAGTACACGGTCTGATGCAATCAGAGAAAAGACCACTGCAACGGTCCAGCTTCTGAGCAGCTACTGGTGACAGGTTTAACTTAGTACCCGGGATCTGCACTTTACAGGCAGTTACGTGCCATTTTCTAGGCTTCATATCTCAGGATCAGAGTAACCTACAGATATGATACACATCACACACTGCACGCCTGACCCTACGCTGTCCAACTCGGAAAACATCTTGAATTCACTCATTTCCAATGGAATTAAATCCCAGTTTAAATTCCAGCTCTGAACCAGTATAGTGCTGCATGTGATTTTATTCATGTTGGACACAGTAGCCTTGCTGGTCAAGTTGGTCACCCAGCTTTGTCATGCTGGTCATTCTCCTCATCCTGCTGGGTGAGGTCATGCTGGTCATGCTGGATGATCAGCCACCTTTGTCATACTGGTTCGTCAGCTTGTCCAGGTTGGTCATGCTTATAGACCAGCTAAACCATTAAACTCAAACAAAATCATACCCCTGTGCTGGCCAACCAGCTTAACCAGCTTAATCATATTGAGTCTGCCATGCCGTCTTTTTCTAATCCACTTAGCCCTTATGATGTCCAGCTGTGGGACGAATTGCCTGACTGGAATAATGAACATTCATTTCAATTCAATTACTTGAATAATGTAAAAGAAAAGTAACCTAAGGGAGGCTGCGCAGAGCTCACAGCCTAACAGTGATAATGTGATTGTGTCAAGAGCATGATATCGTAACAGTGGTTTCCTATTCTGAAGGAAATGGACATTATGCAGTCAATTATGGGATTTTTACTTTTTCTATATATAGAATTACAGGGGTTGGACAATGAAACTGAAATGCCTGGTTTTAGAGCACAATAATTGATCAGTATGGTGTTCTAGGGCCTCCTTTTGCGGCCAATACAGGGTCAGTTTGTGTTGGGAAGGACATTTTTTGGATACAATCCGGGTTAGACCCCCAACATCCCTCTCAGACAGCATCCTCTTGCATCCACAGTTAATGCTGTTGGATGTGGTTGGTCCTTTTTGGTGGTGCTGATGTTACCCTGGATACCGTGGCTCTTGATACATCACAAATACTTGCTGTCTTGGTCACAGATGCGTCAATGTGTCCTCTTTTGAACTCTGGTATGTCCCCATAATGTTGTGTTCATTGCAATATTTTGATCAAAACTGTGCTCTTACCTGCTGATTGAACCTTCACACTCTGCTCTTACAGGTTCAATGTGCAATTAATGAAGATTGGCCACCAGGCTGCTCCAATTTACCCATGAAACCTCCCACTACAATGACAGGGGTTTCAGTTTCATTGTCCAACCCCTGTATATTCCCATATATATCCTGGGGAGTGAAAATCCCTTTTAGTCCACTGTGATGAATCCAAATCATGCCAGTGGAGCATCAAAACAATCCCAAACAGATCCCATTTTAGAAAGGAATGACATCCCAGCATAAAAGCTTATCTCAGCTGTGAAACATGGTGGTGGTAGTATCAGGTTTCAGCCTGACTTGCTGCATCTGGGCCAGGACAGTTTGTTAACATTGATAGAGCAATCAAAGATCTCGGGACATCCTTCCGTAAGCTGAATGTCGTGGGTCATGCAGAAAGACAACGACCCTAAGCACGCAGTCTCTGGTTAAAGACGAATGAAGCTAATGGTTTGGAATGGCCCAGTCAAAGTTCTGACCTTGATGAAGCACCAGTTCTTGGGAGAAAACCCATCAACATAACAGCCGTTTGGAAAGGAGGAGGAATGAGGTCATTGAGCCAGTGTGCAGGACTAATCAACCATTACTGGAAATGCTGGGCAAAGGAGTCACACCAGACACTCAAAGCAAAGGTTCACATACCTTTGCCACTCACCTCTCTGTAATATTGGGTCACTTTCTGCAATAAATAAATGAGCAAAAAATGGAATTTGGCTTTTGCCTGTTTGGTTTACTGAAGATAAGCTCCACCACTGACAGTATGCCTGTCCAGATAACATGCCCAAGGCATGGGTAGCCCAACAGGGAACCAGACAGGTTTGTCCTTGGCTTCCATGTTGGATACGGATGCCCACCAGGGACACTTTTGGGACCAGGAGGGTGTAAATATGGGGCACATTGGTTATACTGCCCATGAGTCCTAGATGAGACATGTCAGATTACAGTGGGCTGTAATGATGGGTTATTTGGGAAGCCCAACTGGGTCCCAGCAATGTACAACCCCACGCAGAGCCCATGTCCACCTTCAAATTCCACCCATGAGAGGACGTTGACTAAGAGTGTTTCTTATTATTATTGAGTTCAAAACGCTCATATTACAGACTAATGAACTGAAATTAGTATCAGGGACATTATTTTAATACTGGTCAACCACTATTTCATGTCCAATGTATCAGCTGACAATGCAAGCTATGTGCGGAGCCTCCCCGTCAGCTTCAGAGGACGTGTCAACAGAATTTATAAATAACTAGAAATAAACAGACAGAATTATATTTAATGCACAGTTCTGAGTGAAGTGTTTCGAATTCCTGCCCTTGCACCCCTCCCCTCCACGATCAATCCCTTGACACACCAAAGCGTGGTCTGATCTCCGTGTCCTTGATTGAGTGTCTTTGCATTAAAGTGGAAATAAATGAGGTAGCTGGGAAAAGAACTGCACTTTGATCTGCCCTTGCTGCGATTTACAGGCGAGACGGTGATCTTAATGCTAATCCCGAGCACTGCGCTGATGAACGTCTGACATGAGTCATTCAAAAAGCCCCATTATGACGGGTTCTGCTGACACAAACACGGGCGCACACGAGTTACGGCAATGTGTGGAAGCTTCGGAGAAGATTCACCGATCAGACCGATCACCCAGAAGAACACTCTACTGTACCTCTGCTGACCTTCTATCAGAACTGAGTCCAAAGGAGATCTAGACTCTACACTACTTTACTCAACTCTGACACTTGTGGTACCTGGTACCAGGTCGTAGTTCACTCATGGTGTTAATCAAACCAAGAACAGACTAGAACGTGATGCATGAACCTCGCAGAGCACTGACTGGCCTGAGAGAATCACTCTACGTGAGGCAATGCAGACATCCAGCACACATGGACTGTGTGGGTGTTGCTCTGACTGGCTACAGGATTCAAGGAGACGTTGTCATTTGTTGGAACGGGATTACGTACTCAAGGTCCCAGTTACACCCAAAAAAGCAAATATATATATATAAAAATAGAAATTAACAGTATATAAATACATAAGAAAGAAGATACAATAACAAGAAATATATATTATAATTGAGGACCATCCTAATGTTATGGTTGCTCTGTGTGTGTGTGTGTGTGTGTGTGTGTGTGTGTGTGTGTGTGTGTGTGTGTATAACTGCGGAATTTGAGAGGTCAAAGACCTACCTGGCCCCACGTTGAGGTTCCTCGTGGTGTCCTTGGCACTGACTCTGTTATTAGGAGGATAATCAGGCACCGGGGCTTCATAACGTCTTTCTGGAACACGTGGACTGGTTTTACTGGGGTATGATCTACAACCAGAAAAGAACAAGGTTGGTAAATATGGTAACTCTAGGTGGGACATCCTGCAGACCCCTGCACGGAGAAACAACAGTTGCGTGTGCAGTGGATCTGCTTTCATAGTGGACACATTCACACTGTGATCTTACAATAAATTGTGCTTTAATTGACGTAAACTCTAATCAGCCATAACATTAAAACCACCTGCCTTATATAGTGCAAGTCTCTCTCATGTTATAAAAAACAGCTCCATCGTTCCTCGCATGCATCAGTGAGCTTTGGGCGCCCTTGACTCTTGATCATCGGTTTACCGGCTGTCCGTCGCTGGGGCACCTTTGGTAGGTTCTGACAACCTGGAACACCAGTCCCACAAGAGCGGAGATGGAGATCTTCTGACCCAGCTGTCTACTCATCAGAATTTGGACCAAGTCAAAGTGGCTCAGATGTTTGGAAGAATCATATTCATAAATGTAAAAGACCTGCAGACTTTATTCTCCTCCTTTCACCCTGATCTTCAATGATCAGGACCCCACAGGACCACCACAGCTATGATGTGGGTGGTGGGTCATTCTCAGCACTGCAGTCCCACTGACATGGTTTGTGTTGGTATGAGTGAATCAGACACAGCGGTGCTGCTGGAGTGTTTAAACCCCTCAGTGTCACTGCTGGACTGACGTAGGACTAGAGCAGGATGGACAGTGAGAGTAGAGACAGGGCTGTGGTCATAATGTTATGGCTGATCAGTGTGTATCAACTGATAAGGTGGTGAAGAAGATAAGGTGGACGGATCTTCATCATGATTAATGAAGGTTGCTCACCCTACAGGGCAATGCTGCTCATCAATAGCATCCACTGCACTCTCCACCGAGCTGAGCAACGACTGAATCTGATTGGCCGATTCCTTCAGCAGGAAGCGGGTCACAAACTGCTCAATATTAGTACCTCTTTCATATACCTGAGAGAGAGAGAGAGAGAGAGAGAGAGAAGGAAAGCAAACAGAAGCAGAATAAACACTGTGCGGTATGATTTATGCGCATATCCAATGAGAGCTCGTCTTAGACTTACACTGAGCTGCGCTCCAGCCCTTTAACCAACCTCCAGACTCGGGAAATGTCGGGTAAAGCAAAATTACGAGTGCAATCAAATGAGTGCAGTAACAAGAAGGACAAATTCAAATGACATCTCAGCGCTGAAGTGACTTAATTACAGAGTCAAAGATCGGACTGGAAAAGGTCACCTGCAATCAGAGATCACACACGAGCATGATATTCCTACAGTTCCACCATGGAGATATCACGTGACCTCCTGCACCATGTCAACATACAGTGACCATGCACAGAGGGATTATGGAGCTCAACCGTCCGACTGTGACCGTGTTTCTCCACTTATTAGTAAGGGTCACACTATGAACTGGTCAGTTGGGGCAAATATAGTAACAGTGATGGTGACTGGTTTCACACTGAAACAGCCATATATGTCGTTTGTCCAAAAATCTGACTTATTGTCTTTTCGCCCAGCCACTGGAGGGCACTGCTGAGCAAAAACACCCCACAAACAGCCCGTCTGTCAAAGAAGACTTTAACGCACTGGGAGATTTGGGTTATAAAACAGACAGATAAACGACGGGACAAAACCAATATACTCACTAAACAAACTGACAGCAACAACTCCAAGGCTGGACAAACAGGACTGAAACAAAGGGTCTTAGAGGGACACATTAACCACACCTGGAACTGATAATGAAGGGGGCGGGGTTACAAATGGGACACAGCCAAGAATGGGCGGAGCAAGGGAGGAGACAGGACCAAAACAAACACAACCCATGTGCTCAGAAACACATGAGGGAAAGACAAAAGGAAGACAAGACGGGAAGACAGGAGATGAACAGGACTGAAATATGACAGATTAAGGCACCCAAAATAATGCAGAAATGGGAGGTTAAAGGTTAAAATAAGGTTTAGGGGTAAATTGTTGAAGGTTAGCAACACAGGAAGAGAGGAGAAGAAATTGACCAGGCTCACAAAGGGAGACCCATCCTCCTCTGGTCAAACTACTTCTACACAGTTAGGGGACACTGGACCCCCACACGTCTGCTCTAATTCTCTGGTGTACTTGTGTGATGTTAGTTCACAGGTGGACAGAATAGTAAGAGTAGCAGATAATGAGGGTCTGTGTACAGTTGTACATAGTTGCTGATGCAGGTGGGCAACTAGTCCAGGTCCAGTAACCGGACGGTGACAAGACAATGTGAAGTGGTGGCAGGGGAGCTCAAGGTTGGTGTTTCATCAGCTGATGCTCAGAAAAGGTACCGAGATGTGATAAGGTTGGTGTTCTGAGAATGTAAACATCACCAGAGTGCAGCGAGTGACTCCGGCAGATCTGACTATAACAGCTGAACTACAGGGAGAACCTGAAGGTAACATAAGTATGAGAGCATCCTGAAACATTGGCGTCTAACCATCTCCACCGTCACAAACCTGAGAGATTGTGAGAAAGATTCATTACCAAAAGCTACTGAACAAGTACGTTTTCAGCCTTGACTCAAAGATTGAGACGGTGTTTGAGTCCCGCACATTATCTGAGGTCTTCTGAATCCTGGGAACCAGTAGGAAGCCAGGTCCCTGTGATCCCTGAAGTCTGTTTAGGTTCCTGCTTGAACAATCTGACAATAGTGCATTAGAATAATCTAACCTTGAGGTAATAAAAGCACTAAATTAAAGTATAGATTAAGGTGTAGGTTAAGGTTAGGTTAAAATATAGATTAGGGTGTTTAAATTAAAATATATATTAAGGTGGTGTTGAAGCATAGATTGTGTAGTTGCTAAATATATATTAAGTGTAGGTTATGTTTAGGTTAAAGTGTATAGATTAGGGGGTGTAGTTTAAGTGATAAAGTATAGATTTATGTAGGTTAGTTAGATTGTGTATAGATTAAGGTGTAGGTTAAAGATAGGTTAAAGTTTAGATTAAAGTGTAGGTTAAGGTTAGGTTAAAGTATAGATTAAGGTGTAGTTTAAGTTAAAGTATAGATTAAGGTGTAGCTTAAGTTAAAGTAGTGATTAAAGTGTAGGTTAAGGTTAGGTTAAAGTATTAGATTAAGGTGTAGCTTGCTAAAGTATATGATTAAGGTGTGTAGTTTGCTAAAGTATATATTATGTGTAGTTTAAGTTAAAGTATATATTATGTGTAGTTTAAAGTAAAGAGATTGAAAGTGCAGGTTATAAGAAGAAGTATATTAAGGTGTAGTTTAAGTTAAAGTATAGATTAAGGTGTAGTTTAAATTAAAGTATAGATTAAAGTGTAGGTTAAGGTTAGGTTAAAGTATATAATTAAGGTGTAGTTTAAGTTAAAGTATAGATTAAGGTGTAGTTTAAGTTAAAGTATATATTAAGGTGTAGTTTAAGTTAAAGTATAGATTAAGGTGTAGGTTAATATTAGGTTTAGATTAGGTTATGGTGAGGGTTAATGTAAGGTTTAGGTGTAGATTAAAGCGTAAGTTAAATTTAGGCTTAAATGTAGCTCAATTTTAGGGTAAGAACAAGTTAATGAAAACTTTATTGTAACGAAAACAAGTTTAAGGTCTATGTTAAGGTTAGGTTTAGGCGTAGGTTAAAGTATAGATTAAGGTGTAGGTTAAAGTTAGGTTTAGGTGTAGGTTAAAGTATAGATTAAGGTGTAGGTTAAAGTATAGTTTAAGGTGTAGGTTAAAGTATTGTTTAAGGTGTAGGTTAAAGTTAGGTTTAGGTGTAGGTTAAAGTATAGATTATGGTGTAGGTTTGGTTTAGGTGTAGGTTAAGGTTAGGTTTAGGTGTAGGTTAAGGTTAGGTTTAGGTTAAAATATAGATTAGGTGTATGTTAAGGTTAGATTTAGGTGTAGGTTAAAGTATAGATTAAGGTGTAGGTTAAGGTTAGGTTTAGGTGTAGGTTAAAGTATAGATTAAGGTGTAGGTTAAGGTATAGATTAAGGTGTAGGTTAAGGTTAGGTTTAGGTGTAGGTTAAGGTTAGGTTTAGGTGTAGGTTAAGGTTAGGTTTAGGTTTAGGTTAAGGTTAAGTTCAGGTGTAGGTTAAGGTTAAGTTTAGGTGTAGGTTAAGGTTAGGTTTAGGTGTAGGTTAAGGTTAGGTTTAGGTGTAGGTTAAGGTATAAGCTTTAATGGAAAACGATCTAAAGGATCAAAAAGAACATTCGAAGAACATCGTATTGCTGAAGATGCTGGTGTTCTCAGAACCGTGGTCTAACGTTGTCAGGTGTATCAAGGATGATCTGCTACTATTCTACTAGAATACGATGGTGAGAAGCACCTGAAGGTGGACCTGCAAGAACAGTAACATCTATTTCACTCACTCGCAGAAAAATAATGCCCCATGAAGGAGGTGTTGGAATGGAGTTCCTCTGTCTGTGTGATGATGAACTATGTAAGTGATTACAGTAACAGGCCTGGATAGAAGAAGAGATACGGTTGGGCATGGAGGCCTGCGGGTTCTGTATGACGTCCTGCAGCACGTTTACCCTCAGATGCTGCAGCTGAGCCATGCCGAGCTTTGTGGCAGGTCCGATTGTGTGTCAACGAGCGTCAGTTGGACCATTTTGTGCCAAAAATCTTCAGTCAATACCGTACGGAACACAGTGCAGTACAGGATCCGTGCGGCCCGTACGGGTTTCTGATCGTTAGCAGCGCCGTCCGTCTTTATCGCTCTTGTATTGAATGCAAAGCCTCCCACAGGCAGAATATCTCGTTCCACTCCCTCAACCGCTGTCTGACAACAACGGGGACAACACCGATACCGTGCTGCACGCTGACAGCTGACTGTGATGACCGTCCTGGTGGTCAGGACACAAGCCAGCCTTCATTTCTGCTTGCAAATGAACCCTAAATGCAAATCAGCCACGAGGTACAGAGTTCAGCTGGACCTCGACTCCTCGACTCTCCCCGACACATCCGGTGAGTTATACTGCAGTGCTATGCAGATTCCTGCCGCCGGCGCACGACGGAGGATCGGAGGGAAGAGTAATGGAGAAGAAGACAGACTGACAGTGAAGGAGACGGACAAACCGTGGCCCACCTGGTTGAGCAATGAGCCGGTGGATGGGGAGTGTGTGAGGGTCAGCGTGATTAATGCCAGCAATATGCCAGGTCAGCAGTTCCGCACTGCGTTTTAGCACCACTGAAGGATTCCAACATCACCGGCGAGCAGTAAAGCACAGGCTGCCGTTTCTAAGCGCAGATTTTTTTTCGTTTTTTTATTTGATGAAGACTTGATGAAGAGAGTCTGCGAGGACTGCGGGGTAAGCGCCGAGGCTCTCCATCAAAGCAACAGGCCCATAAAGCAGCTGCGCGTTAGAAATATCACTTACAGCCGCCGACATCTACAGCCAGGAGGGCCAGAGCATTACAGGGAGGGCGTTTATTCAAGTCGCGGAGAAAAGAGTCAACAGCTATCAAAGCAACAAGGTCAAAGCGCGGCGCGCTTCGTCTTGACTCTCAGTCAACACACGACACTTCGTCAGCTCCGTCCACTCTGTCGGGTTCATTTACGGTGTGCGAAACCGGGCAAATGCATTACTGCTGCATTCAGGGGGAATCAGTGCGACGTGGAGGCATGACAGAACCACCCCCCCTTAGCCCCTCCGCGCCTGGCAGAATCCCTGTAATGCACGACCTCGTGTGGCTTCTTTCGTTCTTTCATTAAACACCAACAAAGTAAAATGCACTGGTTGCTTGGCAACATAACCATCAAAGCCTTTGTTCCGACAGGCAGCTCAAATCTGATTTTTCAGCATATTCATTAGGAGCAGCACCGATTCCCTGCAGTCGGTTCTGCAACCACACAATGAAGCTCACGTGTTCCATCCAGACTCGAGCCCCATGTGAGGTTCCAAGTCTAATCTGAATCAGATTCTCAAACTGGTTACGGAGTCTGACCAGGCCCTGTTTCCATCACTGGGCCGAGACGGATCAGAACTTATCATTTATTTCTTAGAAATGATTTCGCTCGTAGGGGCTGAAAGTACACAGAAAGTGCTTGTTTCCCGTCTTCGGCTGAACAACTTCGCTGGGCGGATAAATTCATCACATCTCTATGAGTTAGAGTTCTCCTCCACACCGTCAGAAGACCACCGTCGTCAGTCCAGAGAGTGATTAATGAGTGAAACCTGGAAGTCACTTAAATGCTTGTCCAACCTTTTCTGAAGGTTGTTTTGGAGGAGAACAGGGGGTCATTAAATATGCGAAAGCATAACCGTACGAGTGTAAGACTTTCAAACCCTGGAAATCGTGACTAGAGATGATCACACAGGATTTGGACACATACAACTTCATGGAACATCTAATTCTGGTGTTTTATTTATTAAAGGGTTGTTGTGGCTGTAAAGGTAAATCTGAACTCTTTTATAAATAAGTTCTAAAATAAACGAATAAAATGATGGATCTGAGTCCAGCTCTGTTCTGATCGTGGTGCATTAATAACGCGGCTCCACGGTTTAGAAAAGATGACCTGATTGATTGTGACGTAAAATCACTCCGTTTATAAACTGTCTGGATAAAAAACACAACATCTTGTTGGACGAACTTCAGCTTTGATTTTCAGCTCGCGTTCACTACGACTTCGTTTCCACAGGCGTCTGCAACGTCCCTGCCTTTGTTTCTGTCCAGAGTTGCATTCATTTTCCCCGAGATCTTGTATTGATGGTGACCACAGCGCAGTCCACAGTCTTCTCTCAGTGGGGTTCAGGTCTGGACTCTGGTGGCCAGTCCAGAAAATAATGTCTCCTGCTCCGTGAACCTCTCTTTCTCTCTCTCTCTCTCTCAGAGTCTGAGCCGATGGATCCTGGTGGTGTGATCTTGGAATGTGACCGAGCCATCAGGGACGAAAAAAACATTGACTGACCTGGTCAGTATATTAAGGTGGTCAGCTGACCTCATTCTTTGGGCACATAATGCTGCTGAACCTCAACCTGACCAACTGCAGTGACCCCAGATCTGAGCACTGCCCCCACAGGCTGGTACAGTAGGCACTAGGCCTCTCCTCTCACCCTGATGCCCATCGATCTGCAATCCTCAGACCCCATGACCTTCTTCCTCCGCTCCAGAGTCCAGTGTTTATGTTCCCGAGCACTTTTAAACACATCCCTGATCTTCTACCGTCTGATTTCACCAAATTCTCCTCACGGAGAATAATGTCCATTAATGATGTCCTCGAGACATCATTAACAAATGGACACCACCAGATGGTGCTCTGAACACCATGTTTAGTATAAAGAATCAGAAGTGGATTGTGAGTAAAATTGCAGAAACCCAATCCATTAAAATATGGATCAGGATCTGGATTCACGTTGGTCAGGATTAAATTTGGGTCATATGACATCTAATCATCCAAAGAACCAATCACAGTTAGCAATATGTTTATCACCTATTTCTATACTTCCCCCAGCACACGGTTGAGCCTACTGGCCAAACACTTGCTCGTTTAAGCTTGATTTAAACTCTGTGTGCTAGTGAAAGCTCCGTGTTCGGTAAAGGCATATTCTGTTGCATTTGTTCAGTATTTATTTCTTAAGATATTTAATTATGATAGATCCAAACTCAGGGAAAAGACGCCGTCCTGCCAGTGTCCACACAGAAGACAGAACCAGGCTGCAGCTTTACAGTAAACATCTTGGATGTGAGACAAATTGCAATGAATTATTGAATAACGGTGAGTGACAGGCTGGACTACGGGACCCAAAACACCTGCGTCTACTGGAAGCAGACGTCCTCTTACCCAGAGACAGATTTATGCTTTCTAAATAGAATTAATCACGGCACACATGCTCTCAATTTTAACGACGAGGAGGTGCTGAAGTCAGTACGGTGCTGTAGTGAACTGCCTCTGTGAAAGCAGCTAACATTGATGCAGCGGCTGCAACGGGGACAGCCTCGTGGCCTAAATCTAGCGATTTCACACTTCCACAGTTGGACCACAACCACCGAGCACTACATGTGTTCTGCATCCAGATCCTCTAGTACTTTAGATCCCTGCGTTCTCAGATGTTATGCAAATATTTAATGGCATTCAATGGAATCACGGGACACACTGTTAAAAGACGAGCGGCCGATTCTCCTTTCAGACACTATTTTCAGCTTCTCGACTCGAGCTGCTGCCGAAATATTTCCGGCGTCTCTGCCTGTGAGCAGCTCATCGCTGAGGAGCTGGTCATTAAGTGCATCCTGATCTCCAAGCAGAAATGAGAAACGCTCAGTAATCTAACAAGCTCTCCGCACGACAGCAGGTGTAGTGATTAGTCAGTGCTTGCCTTCACAATGCAGTGCAGAAAAATAAGAGAAATGAATGAGATGTGCTTTTAAATTGCGAGTGAGGCCAGACAGGAGGCCAAAAGCTGCATCAGCCCACTTTAAAAGCACAGCGAGGGACCGCGAGGAGCGGAGCAGTCCAGCCATGATTATAAATATATCACTATTCGTGGTAACGAGGACGGAACTCTCAAGGGTGTACAACATCAACATTATATCAACATTCAAATATCATGACTACAGTTTATATCACGACTATATTTAGTATTACACTGGGAATGGGAGCTCAACACAAGCCTCTTCAAAAGCAACTTCTGCACATCATCAAACGCTGTTGCTAAGTAACATATTGACTCCTGTTGCTAGGATACAATTAATTGGTTCATGTCTGAACAGCAATGTAGTGTCTACGACCGAGAGAGGTTATAGCTTAAAATAGATGAAATACAGTTACGCCGCCATATCTATTTAAAACCCTACCCACCTCTGTTTGTCCAATTCCACAATCCAATAAACTGAGACGTGGGCCATCTCCACACAAGCTCTCGCACTTTCTGCATCTTCAGTTCAGAGTTTGGGAGCAACGTTTTCATCTCAGCCAGAGGAACAGACTCAAAGGCTCAGCTCCAGCATGCAATAAGATCATCCGTACTGTTCGCTCATACAACCCAGGATCTTGCAGACAGCGTGATGAACTATGAGCGAGGAATCCAGCTCAGAAGACTCCCAAAATTCACAAAGTCCCAGTTTTCTTCTCATTTTTGATTTCTATAAAAGCTGCTTTGTGACAATATCGGTCATAAAAAGTGCTACACACATACATTTTGATTTGATTTGACTCTCTGGATCTAATCAGGTGTGGGTTGGAGGGGTATAAAGACCCCAGACAATGAGCTGTGGAAGCAGTGTCCTCTGGAAGGATGGAGCTCCATCCAGTACTTTTGGGATGAGGTGGGGTGGTGATCATCCAACACACTGACCTCACTAATGCTCTTGTTGCCAAATGCAATCAGATCCTAAAATCTAAAAGAAAGCTTTCCCTGGACAGTAGGGACAGTGACTGCCTTGAGTTCAGGGGAAACTGTGAACGAGCAGGCGTCCCAATCCATCCACATCTCTACTTTTGGTTCCCTCTGTCCTCCAACTGATGGATAAATAGTTCCTTTCAGAGCGAATGAAAGGCCAAGGAGGTCAAATAGAAACATCACCGAATGTCACAGTAAAACCAAGAGGAGAGAAAGGAGCTCTCTGGATGTGTAGCCTGGTCCGGTTAAACAAAGCTTCTGAGCAACAGAGGAGAGCGATTCAATCTCCATCCCATTAGGCCACCTGAACGCAGAAGTCATCGCATAATGTGCTCATTCAGCCTGGAATACATCCATTTCTGGAGGATCCAAGCTGCACGGACTTTACCAGACCGGGATTAAATGCAGAGCTGAGGGTTGATGAAGGCCACAGAAGACAGGCTTTGATTCACTTTAGTGAGAGAAAGAGATCACAGTGTTGTTTCTATTGTCGGTGTACGTCTGAAAGCTCTTACTGTTTTTTGTCCCCCTGAGTTGTGGGTGTGTGTTAGCACTTGGCACCCGTGTAAATTCACGCTGGAGGTCGGCCTAACCTTGGTGAGAGTTTTTCAGTTTGGAGCAGAGGACTTTTGGGAGGCTTTCATTTGTTACCTCTAATGTGTTTTCACATCTCTCTCGGACAGGACATTTCACACAGTGCTCAACAGCTCTCTTTGTCCTGATAGGATCTGACACGGAGGCTGTGAAAAGCCCGAGAATGGATCGCGGTTAAAGCACTTTTTAAAGCATTTTTAAGTGCATCAAAGCTGAATGGAAATCCCTCCTAGGATTTTTTAGTCTACGTTAGTATTACGATAGTCATAATTAATCGACACTAGTCTTCCAGGATCCATAAGGCAAGAAGTTGAAAGACAGAACAGTGTGGCTGTGGCTGAAATGGATCCCTATTTCCTCATTAGAATTCAGCTTTATAAGGAAAGGCTAATTAGTCTCATCAACATATGAGGGTGTGAGCCATGTTTAAGCTACACACACACACACACACACACACACACACACACACACACACACACACACACATTTCTGAATTAGTATAACTCTTTGCTGTTTATGGAATAATCCTTGATTATGTTGCTTACAAACATAAGACTCCCATTAATGAACTAATGTTACAGGAAAACATCTGACCTTCAAAGTGTCCAGTGGCTCATATCTATCACCAGTTTAGCAACTACAGGGGTTGGACAATGAAACTGAAACACCTGTCATTGTAATGTGGGAGGTTTCATGGTTAAATTGGAGCAGCCTGGTGGTCAGTCTTCATTAATTGCAGCAGTAAGAGCAGAGTGTGAAGGTTCAATTAGCAGGTAAGAGCACAGTTTTGTTCAAAATACTGCAATGAACACAACATTATGGGGGACATACCAGAGTTCAAAAGAGGACAAATTGTTGGTGCACGTCTTGCTGGCGCATCTGTGACCAAGACAGCAAGTCTTTGTGATGTATCAAGAGCCACGGTATCCAGGGTAACGTCAGCACCACCCAGAAGGACCAACCACATCCTACAGGATTAACTGTGGACGCAAGAGGAAGCTGTCTGAAAGGGATGTTCGGGTGTTAACCCGGATTGTATCCAAAAAATGTCCTTCACAAGACGAACTGACGCTGTATTGGCCGCAAAAGGAGGCCCTAGTTCACCATAATAATCTATTATTGTGGTCTAAAACCAGGTGCTTCAGTTTCATTGTCCAACCCCTGTATATGAGTTAACGTTGACCATTCATTCCACTGTTACTTAGTAACATAGTGAGTCACAATGTTTACTATATACTCTGACGCGGTTGTGGTGTGTTAGGGTGTGTTGCACTGGAATGAGTGGATCAGACAGCAGTGCTGCTGGAGTGTTTAAACTCTGTGGAGCATTAGTGTGAGTTGCGCTGGTACAGCTGTGTCTAAGTGACTTACATTGAAGTGTGAAGTGACCTCTTCATAATGATGTGTGAGAAGGACTTGATCAGACCATCAGCAAAATGTGTTCATCCACAGCTTCAGAGCATAAACCCTTCTGTCCTTCTGCACCATGTTCTCCACAAGCGGAAGAGTGGACTAACAGAGCGGCCATCCTCAGTGGATGACCCCTATAATCAGGTGGTTGAGTGGTTCTATTAGGTTGTGTTCAGACAAACTGTTCTACAAAACACTGGCATCTAAACTGTGAGCAACCCAGCTGGAGAAGGAGATGGAGCTGGAGATGAGTGGAGGAAGAGGCAATTTATTGGTTGGGAAGTTCGAAATGGATAACGGGAAGAAACTGCTGGTGTGTTCAGTGAAGAAGACACTTTAGTGACAGTGTAGAGGATGGCACACACCTGCATTAATATTTGTTCTTTCCATTTCTGTCCAAGCACATGGCAAACGATTGTACTCAAATCATGACATCATTTTTCACTTTGTGATGTCATTTAAAGGCTGTTTACAATGTAAACAGAACGCGGAGTTGAGAAAGAACTGATTCTGGGACGAGGAACGTCTCTACCCTTCACCTTCACAAACTCCTGTCCAACTTACTCTGAGTTTGCAAACACACACATCCATTTTTTAACGTAGCTGCCAGTTGTTGTTGTTTTTTTTGGTTTTTTTTATTTCACAAAAAAAATAAATATTAAGGAACATAAACAGTGCAGAGTGTTTCCAGAAAAGAGATGTAAAAACGAGTGTTCGGCCTGACGTATTTATGGTGTTACAGAAACTGCATCATACATTTTAACCAGAGTTTGACTGCTTTCACCGTTTTTCATCTTTTCTGCTGTGAAAATACAGAAAAAAGTGACAAAAATAACATTTATTTGGTGACATTTATTATTATTTTGTTCAGGACGGAAATGTGCAAATGGACACATTCTCATGCAAGACTATATTTTATTAATGAATGGCTTTGGAAACACTTTAGTGTCAGTGACCAGTGACGGTGACACCTGTTCTGTCAAAAATCACAACCTGAACTTTATTACGGTTAAACCAATCAGTTGGGAAGAACAGGGAATGGGAATGACGTGGGAGGAAATTAAAACGTAAAGTAAAGAGTGTTTGCTGATGTATGATAGACTAGCTTACATATGTTAGTCTGCTCCAGCCTCCCGGTCACACAGAGGCTGACCTGTCCATTAATGGCAGAGCTAACAATGACGCAACAAGGAGAATAACGAATCCTATCCCGAACTCATTCCCTGCGGCCCTCTTGTCCTGATTCATGAGCTGCTATGAGCTCCGAAATCTTCTTCAGCATTTAATATGCGATTTTCAGGTTGAACATTACCGTGATTATGCCAAAGGCTTTTTGTAGTTATTAGACTCAAGCGTTCTCGTGCACTGAAGACCTATTGCCAGGAAATCATTATCGTAGAGCAGCAGTGGAACTGAATTTGCACAGTCTGCAATGGAATCTGTCCAAGCATCCTGCGCAGTTTGGCACGTGATACGTTTATAAATCCGCCGTTGTCGCCAAAATCAATAGTTATTCTGACTGATCATGATTCTGTTATGATGATTTTATGCCCATCCGTGCTAGAAGCAGATGGCTGAACTAAATAGAACCCAACACAAACAGATCGACAGGTCTGCAATCTGCTGCTCTATCCAGGAGGAGGCACCACGACGTCCCCGAGAAACATATTTTGGACTGCTGTCCTGTATCATCAAATCCCTGTGCAGTTATTTCCCTCTCACTGTTGATTGGTGAAGGTGTCCATCATGCTCGGACAACAGAGGAAATTACCATGTAAATGTGGTTTGACTTCACCGTTGCCTAAACAAAGCACTCGCCAACGCCCAAGATGGTCACATTTCAGGAGAAGCCAACACAAGGTAAAGGAGACATCATGCTGATGTTTGACTGATATACAAAAAGGCTCTTAGAGGCTACCTTTGGGTAGTGTACCTTGGTGAGATCTGAAAGAACTGAGAGAAGGAACCATGTTTCAACGAATTGTCGCCCTGGAAGCTACAGACTGGATCCATTTTGTCTTTCGTAATGGTCCCAGACTCTGTTTGGGATCCAATCACTGTCAAAGGTCTCATGGTGAGCACTTCAAACCTACCTTTGCTGTGGAGCAATTCACTGACCCAACTGCTGGTGTGATGATCTGGGGACCATCGCCAACAACAGTCGGTCACCCTTAGTAGTCAATGGAAGTAGAAACTATGACAAATGGGTGACAAAGGATGGATATATTATGGAACAAGGGACCAGTCAGTTCTTCAAGGTGTGTTAAAAGGAGAACATAGGCAAGCAAAAGGATCTGAGCCACTCTGACACGGTCCAAATTATGAGGGCTAGACCTCATAGGGTCAGAACATCTCCGAAACATCAGGCAAGTCTTCAGGATTCTTGGTACCTACTAAAAGTGAATGCTCCAAGGAAGGATAACCAGTGAAGCTGTGGTCTTATGATGTGATCCATGGGGACCCCACTTCCCAACTTCCGGGATCTGAAGCAATGTCTTGATGCCAGATCTGTCGTGGTGACAGGGGATGCATGCTAACATCAGGCAGGTTGTGCTGGTACGGCTGATGGACGTAAGGAACCACAGATTCTTGCGTATGAAGGGGTGAGTTATTCAGCATGTGCAGAATAACAACGTGTTAACAGTGCTTTAGGAAAGTGGCATCAATAACGTCTCCCTCTTATTGGCCTGATTTCCATCCCCACCCCAGAGTGATGACACAGTAACTGTGCACAGATATGTAAAATAACGCTAGTGAGAATCCAAACTCGCAGCACGAAGCAGGACCGAGTCAAAGCCACCATCGCCTAACAAGAAGAGCCCAAATTATAATCGCCTCAGGCCTCGTGTTCCAGGAAATCCAGCTGGATGAGCTGGTGAATTTACCATCATAAAGGCAGAGGATCCTGTACAGTGATCATGCTTTTGTTTAGACAGAGAAAGAATGTGAAACGACAAACCTGTCTCACCGCAGGAGCTTTTTGTATCTGCCTTATTAGAGACAGTGCTTATGGAATTGGCAGATACAATCATCATCCACCTCCTGAAGGCAATTCAGCCATGAAGAGCGTTCAGAACAAGCTGACCATCACAAATAGTTTATTAACCGAATGAACTGATGAAATGATAAGAACATTCGACGTAAGACAGAGGTCCCGAACAATGCTGTAAATGGGAAAACGGGAGTCCTTAGGAAAGCTTGGTTTCTACATTTCATACACATCCTATCAGCTCCTCTGACCACACAGGAGCTCTTTGTGGTTCTATAATTCCACACTGTAGTTCATCTGTTTCTCTGCAGACTTTATTCTCCTCCTTTCACCCTGATCTTCAATGATCAGGACCCCAGAGGACCACCACAGAGCAGAAATTATGTGGGTGGTGGGTCATTCTCAGCACTGCAGTCACACTGACGTGGTGGTGGTGTGTTAGTGTGTGTTGCTGGTACGAGTGGATCAGACACAGCAGTGCTGCTGGAGTGTTTAAACCCCTCAGTGTCACTGCTGGACCAAGAACAGTCCACCAAACAGAAACGTCCAGCCGACAGCGTCCTGTGGGCAGCGTCCTGTGAGCACTGATGAAGGACTAGAGGACGACCAAAACAAACTGTGCAGAAACAGATGAGCTTCTGTCTCTGACTTTACATCTACAAGGTGGAGACACTCAGTAGGAGTGTCTGATAGAGTGGACAGTGAGTGGACACAGTGTTTAAAGCATCAAACAGGTGAAAAAGCGTGAAATGACCAGTCTGTGGCAAGATTGGTGATGAATCACTGGTTTTACAGTCTCTAGAGTTTTCGCAGAACAACGCAGTCAAAAGACAACAATTTATGTGTGACAGTTCTATGAGAGAGGTCAACAGAGTATGTCCAGACTACTTTAAGCTAAAGGCCGTCTCCCGCCACTGAAACCAGTCCAAACCAGTGTTGTTAATGGAGTTACGCCCTCTGGCACAGATGTGCAGTGGTGCCCAAGGACTCCAAGAGCTGTTCAGCATTAACAGAAAGGCACCAGTAATCAGAACTGTGATCCAAACGTGTCTCTGAATGTACAACATGTCCCACCTTGAGGAGGTAAAAACAGTAAACGACCACGCTGAGCTTCATTTCTGCCAAGAACAGAAAGCTGAGGCTGCAGTGGGAACAGGCTGACCTAAACTGGACAGTTAAAGACTGGAACACTGGAGCCTGCTGGTGTTCACAGATTAATGTCAGTATTTAAAGAGTATCTTAGCACAATCAGACTTTAGGGTAGTTATGCTGTTTTTTAGGCTTTTTATCTCAGGAACAGAATAACCTACAGACAAGATACACATATCATAACTAAAACACGTATCCGATCCATACAATGTCATATAACAGCTAATATTCATTCATTTACAACTGAATTAAATCCCTGTTTAAATACTAAAGGAGCTTCCAGTGCATGTTTACTGCTCTGTCCACGTGAACATGATCAACCTGCATACAGACTCTGACTGATCAGAGAGAAGGGGCGGGGCTGATGCTCTGAAGGCATATTATTAATGAGGCCATTTATACTGAGGCAATGAAGTAACTCAGACACCAAAGAGATATGCTGCGTCCATCATCTGTCCATCATTTTTATGACCGTGGTGATGAAATTTCAGCTCAGTCTGAATCATTACATCACTACTGTCGTCAGAAACCTCTGAACATTAAAGACTTTCTGATTCTTCTTCAGTTCTATCAACAACGTTGGATGTGCTCTTGTTCATGGTCGCACAGCTTTATTCCATTTTTCAGTCCACCTTAAGAGAGGCACCAATTAAGGTGGAAGGGAAAGTTGAAGAAGATGACGTAGAAAACCTTGGCTTTATCCTCTTTTCCACACCACCCGGTGAGGAACCCTGTTCTGTGGTTCCATTCCTTGTATCTCATTCACTTAATGATGTTCTAGACTGGAATGATTCACTTGTTTATGTATCAGCTGTGACACGATGCTGCGTCTCTTTCGTAAGGAGGTCCATTCGATTGTGAACATGCAGAAACACCACACGTATTTGTATGATTCCTCTTCCGCTGACAGATGGAATGACAGCGTGTCTGTTTCGAAACACTCCGGTTCTGAATGGTGTGTAAAGTCACTCCGACGCTACACTCCGCCATACTCCTGTTTGTGGGACGGGACAGCATTGCAGCATGTCACTCTGAAAGCAATTAAAGAGCATACGGCAGCGAGGGACTCGGAGCCAGGCTCGTTAGTGCTAAGGATAGCACATTCACTGTACTCCGCTCAGGCAACACGCAGCTTCAGAATTCCAGGCCTGCCTCTGCCTGCATCCATATTCATGAGCCGAGAAAGATCTGGGAGAGAACGTGTGAGATGGAAGGAGAATGGGGGAGGGATTACAGTGCATCTGCTTATTGTTTACAGACACTCGTTAACTTGGTCCCCGACACAAGTTTTAGCCGTCGGAACAGATCGGTTAATAGCTGAACAGCATATGCCTGTGCTTTGTTTACCACTGCTGTGAGGATTTGACTGCATTCAGCCACGAGAGCATTAGTAAGGTCAGAATAGCTGATGACCACTCCACCTCATCCCAAATGTATCGGATGGAGCGCCATCCTTCCAGAGAACACGGCTCCACGGCTCCGTAGTATCTGTGTCTTGAGACGGCAGCGTCGTCCTGTTGGAATAGAGCACCGGAGTGTTTGTTCAGAAAAGGTAGAACCGCTGGTTGCAGAACCTCATTAATGTAACGTTGGGCTGTAAAAGCGTCTGTAATGAAGACCAAAGGTGATCTGGCACCACGACACCACGTCTTCTGGACCTGTGATGCACGACAACAATCCTGTAATCCATACAATTCGTTGGTCGTCTCCACTAAGACAATGGCGGTTCTCATCACTGCCATTCTGAGTGACTCCGTGACAGTCTAGTATGTGTCCTACACCTAAGAATATGCGTTCATACACTCAACCACGGAAACGTTCCTGCTGCTCCTTTCTGCCAGGCCACGTCCTCACGGTGTGAAGTTGATAATGGCATTGGAGGCAAATACTGTGCAAGCAAACCAGAAATAATGATTCCAGTTGTGCACAGCATGCCCTGACGACTGTCACATGCAAGACAGTGTTCTGAAACGACTGAAACCGCCGAGTACGACAGTGATTCGGGGTTATCTAATCTATCTGCTGCACATGTACCCCCCACACACTCAGATAAACACCCATGTAATTACGGAGATTACAGCCGATCCTGCTCCATTACATTTTTCATCCGTCCAGACAGTCATCGACAGACTCGTTCAAATGGAACCCTCTCCAGTGACCCCATTATCAGTCCAAACGAGCTCCCATTAGGTCAGCTCACAGCAGCCACTCAGTGCATGTTTACTACTCTGTCCATGAGCATCAGCTCAACCTGTATATCGCTGTAGTCTGACTGCTACTGACCAGTGAGAGGGGGCAACACTCAGGCCAGTACAGTGAGACTCAGAACCCAGCAGAACCAGTAAACTCTGATAACACAAAAAAAGACTGCAGACCATATTTGTCCAGGATCAAAAGTAGAGCTGGAACAGTTGGAACTTCAGGAACTTCATGTCTAAAGTGATGGAATTGTTCCACATTTACAGCTACACACTACAGTTAATGTGTGTCCAGCCCTGACCTCAATCGCGAGCTGTGATTGGCCATCAGCAATCAATGGTCAGTCCATATTTGCACCTTCCTTTAACTTCTTATAAAACGTTCCCGACCCAGCGTTCAGTGTAAGCATCCCGATACTGAAAGTCCAACCGTCCTCCGTTTAAGGTGAACACACATTTTAACGTCCTCTGCAGAGACAAAAACCCTTTAGCACTTTTCTAAATGGAGGTCATATATGATTCTTCTCAAATAGCCCGAATCTTCTACAACATGCGGTTACCAGGGAAACAAGGTAACCGAGGTGACAGCGTGCTACCAGATGCAGAGCAAACAGCAGTGACAGGTCAGTGCAGGGCAGCTGTAATAGGGAAGGATGCACATGCACAACCTGACCAGCCATGGCAATGAAACGGAGGAAAGAGTTTCACCCAAACAACAGAAAAACATCTTTCATTATTCTATTTTGGGCCACTGGCTCACAGCCTTGCTCTAGAACTTCTAAAGAGGAGCTCTCTCGTTCTCTCTCTCGCTCTCCCTCTCTCTCGATTTCTCTCTCGCTATATACATATATATATATATATATATATATATATATATATATATATATATATATGGAAAAAATTAAGAGACCACTCCACATTACCGGTTTCATTTTGGCTGGAAGGTCACCGGTTCGAATCCCTGAACCTGCAGGACATGACTGAAGTGCCCTTGAGCACTCCAGCTGCTCCAGCTGCTCCCCGGGAGCTGAGGATAGAGCTGCCCACCGCTCTGGGCACGTGTGCTCACTGCCCCCTGGTGTGTGAAGTCACTAGAGTATGAATGTATAAGGCTGTGTGCAGATGGACTAAATGCGGAGGACAAATTCCCCTTTGAGCAGCTCACCTTAGAGAACCTACGTGGTCTCTTCGTTCTTTTTCAGAGCTGTTTATATGAACATGAACCTCATTTCCATATAGTTGCAGGTGCGACTGTCCGAGTAAACATCTGGATGTTAAATCGGTGCTAAAATAAACCATATGCGTGTGATTTCAGTGCTGACTGACCCGTGACTGCTCACTGGAACGGAAAGAAAACCCATGGAATTTCCTGGGTTGGTGCAGCAAAACTGAACTACAACGTAACCAGAAAAGGGGATTTGTTGGGGAAAGAATATCATAAAACGGTTTTGCTTAATTGGTTCCCAGTTCTAGGCAATCCTAGGCTGCTGTGGTCACTAGGGTAAAACTCCTTTAGATCAGCGGGTGCTCTGGTGAGCCTAGGCGGTTGCTAAGGTATTCTGGTTGGTTGCTAAAGTGTTCCAAGTGGTTGCTATAATTATTGACGTGTGTGCGATGATGTTGCCGGGTAGTTCTTAGTGCTGGTAAGGTGTTAGAAGTGGTTGCTTTGGGAGTTGCTACGGTATTTCAGGTTCTTGCAATGGAGTTTCTAAGTGGGGGCTATGGCATTGTTAAGGTGTTTCTTTGTGGTTGCCAGGGCAGCTGCTATAGCAGTTGCAATGGTGTCTCGGGTGGTTTCTCAGGTGTTGCTGTGGCACACCATGGGGTGGGTTTTAAAAGAAAATCACCTTGATTAGAGTTCTCCAGATAAAATCCTGACTTCACATACATTTACTGTCACACCCCTTGCTCACCACAGGCGTACCCACCTGTCCACCTGCTGATCTGAGTCCAGTGTGACAGGTCACACTGGGATTACAGTGGATCAGGACTGACAGGCAGCATTGCCTCGGGGCCTCTGGGAGCAGGCCCGATGCCTCGCACCACATCTCTCCATCTAATCCTGTCAATCTGCACAGATGCAGAGGAGAAAACAGGCAAACAGGTTGGGAATAAAGCCTGACCCGTGCCTCATGAACACTCCTGCGGCTGGAGCTGCAGCCACTTGCTGCCATGTGGCAGGATCATGAATATCTCTCTTTGGCATCAAACGTGACGATGACTTTCAGAGCTCAGCACAGACTCAGCCTGTTCAAACAAAGCCAACCTGCAATTCAGCTCTTTAATCAGTTTCTGCGCTTCAGCCGCAGCTCCTTCGGTCCTTCTGTACGACTGTGACTTTACAGGTGTAACAGAGGGTCTCTCTGGACACGGGGGAGAAATCTGAACCTCACAAACGGAAATAATGTGACAGAGGAGAGGAAAGAAGAGAGCAAAGAAGAGGAGGGAAAAGTAGATGAGTGAAGAAAAGAGAAATGAGAGGAGAGGAGAAGGAAGGAGATCAGAGGAGAGAAGAGGAAAGGAGAAAAGTGTGAAGAAAAGGTGAGGAAAGGTGAGGAAAGTAGGGGAGAGAAGAAAAGAAAAGAGGACAGAGGGAAAAGAAGGGGAGTGAAAAAAAAGAGAAGGTGAGGGAAGAAAAAGGTGAGAGGAGACAGGAGAGCAGATTTAGAGGAGTAAAGAAAAGAGGAAAGAAGGGCAGTGAAGAAAAGAAGAGAGGAGGAAATAAGGGGAGTGAAGAAACGAGAAGAGAAGAGGAAATAATGGGAGTAAAGGAAAGAGGAGAGGAGAAGAAAGAAGGGGTGTGAAGAAAAGAGGAGAGGAAATAAGGGGAGTGAATAAAGAAGAGGAGAGGAAAGAAGGGGTGTGAAGAAAAGAGGAGAGGAGAAGAAAGAAGGGGTGTGAAGAAAAGAGGAGAGAAGAGGAAATAATGGGAGTAAAGAAAAGAGGAGAGGAGAAGAAAGAAGGGGTGTGAAGAAAAGAGCAGAGGAAATAAGGGGAGTGAAGAAAAGAAGAGAGGAGAGGAAAGAAGGGGAGTGAAGAGGAAAAAAGGGGTGTGAAGAAAACAGGAGAAGAGAGAATAGAAGAAAGATGAGAGGAAGGACAGAAGAGAAGAAGGGAGCAGAGGAGAGAAGTAGGAGAGAAATGGATAAAACAGTAAGCAGAGACGTGATGAAAGGATAGGAGAGAAGAAAGGGGTGGTGTAGAAGGAGGAGACAAAACAATAGAGAGAAGAAGAGAAGAGAAATAAAGAAAGAAAAAGGGGAGAGATAAGGTGAGGTGGAAGGAGAAGAGAAGAAGGAGGACGGAAAAAAGAGAGGGGAGATGAGCTGGAGAGACGAAGAGAGGACAGGAGGAGTGGAGAAGAAGGTGGAAATGGAAGGAAGCGTTTGTAAATTCGAACAATGTGCATCAGCTAAACGGAGGGAACTCTAATGAGAGGAGCTCATTAAAAGCTGAGCTGGACAGACAGAAGGACCAGGAGACACGTTTTAAAATTCTCTCCTTACACCACGTCCCCCGTCCTCCACTAACCACCGCAAGCGTTCTAAAGAGCCAATTAAAAATACACGTTCTAGAAATCCCCAGACTTCGGTTAACAGCCGCACTGCCAGGGACTCACACACGGCTGCTCTGCATTTCACTGACTGACTGATTAACAACCGTTAACCCCCAACACCACTACAGTCAACACTACACTGAAACAAAACGCGCTCAGTGTCGGCAGAATACCAACCAACCAAAACATTAGGACCACCTCTTTGTTTCTACATTCACTGTTCTCCTCCTTTCACCCTGATCTCCAACGGTCAGGACCCCACAGGACCCCACAGGACCACCACAGAGCAGCTATGATGTGGGTGGTGGGTCGTTCTCAGCACTGCAGTCACACTGACGTGGTGGTGTGTTCGTGTGTGTTGCGCTGGAGTGCTCTGTGGTGGTCCTGTGGGGTCTGTCTGAAGTGTTAACCAGAAGTTTGTGGACACGTCTTTTGGGCACCCCATATTTTGAGGACCACATCATCAGTGAACATGGATCCAGTGATGCATAGCCGTAGATCTAAGTTCTTTACCAGAGTGCAGGCTAGAAAAAGTAAGTTCTTCTGAATGAATCGAGGACATGAGATATGGTGGTAACTGATCATTCTGTTCTTGTCAACGAGGAGTTCGTGTGAGCCATGCCTCAATGCAGATATCTTCAGAAGACCTCAGAAAATGTAGTATGTGTTCAGAGTGAAGCTCCTGAGGAGTCTTCAGAGGCAGTAACGTTCATTCTAGAGCGTGTGAATGTCTCTTCTTTTAATAAATGCACCCCATCATGATAAAAGGTGCCCGAAACGTTCAAGCTGCCCGCTGCGAAGCGGAGACGAGGGTTTGGATGCCATCTCCTCGCCGAGTCTGGGGTTAACGGTGTTAGTTATATCGTGACTACACTTGAGGGAGATAAAGGACCTCTGACAGAGTGAGCTGAAGCTTCCTCCCGTCCGTGTCTCGTTCAGCCGGTCTAATCTCACTCTTTCGTCCTCTCGTTCAGACGCGTGGAGACGGAGGAAGCGGGCCTTCCTCGGCACCGACACCACGGCGTGCTCTTTTTGAGCTCATTTGTTCTGAGGGGTGTCAGATCCAGCAGCTGCTAATGAGCGCCTGGACGAGTGTGGGATCTCAGCTTCATGGAGAAAAACCTCGCAGTCTGAACAGCTCGCAGCTGCAGCCTCACTCAGGACACTGCCGTGGTGCCACTGTATGGATAATTGACCAGAGGTCGGTAGAGAGGGAACCATATGCTCCAGTAAAAGTCTTGTGCTTCGGTCAGATAATGACCGGTGATGGTCGAAGCTACCAAAAAGTATCATTATTATTATACAATCCCCTGGATTTCTACACTGATAACCACTAATAACTAATAATAGAGAAATAACTCGTGTTTTGTTTTTATTACGGAGCTTATTGGCTAAACATCCACAGAGCAGGCTAGAAAAAGTAAGTGAGCCCCTGTCCTGCTGTCAAAAATGTAATAGATATGAGACAAAAGACTGAATGTACATCAATCCATGGGACAAGAACCTTTGGCACATCTCCCGAGAACTGGGTTCCACGTGTAACGTCCACGAAGATGTCTACGTAATGCATGACCCGAGTCCTTACGGGAGCGGCTGTTGACAAACAGAAACACACCGACTGGATCCACAGAATTACCCGTATAACACACGTATTAATCAGAACCGTTGTAATCAAAAGCCCACACGACACTCAGCAGATACATTAAGCCTCCTAACTGGCTCTAAGCCGATCAAAGCGTGAATATTTCATGAGCTGTATGAAAATATCACATTTACATTAATAATTACTGGCAGCCAGCGACACAACCTGTGGAGCTGATGGAGGATATGGAGCTGAATACGGAGAGCCCTACTGATTGCCAGGGTACAGAGCATTTCTGGAACAAAGGAGCAGAGCATTTGATTAGAGAACATTACATGGGCCTCGATCTCAGGGGCTTTCTATGCACTTAAAGAGGAGATCATATCCAACTCGGTCTCTTGGGGAAAGGCCTTAATGCAGAGGTTTGGGAGCAAACAGTGGCCATAAGGGGTAACGTGAGACCAGGAGGTTTGGAACAAGCTGTAGTCCAGCAGGCCAGAGGCCTCGGCTGTAGACGTGATGAGCTTTATTTAACCTTCAGACTGGCTATCAGCAGAATTCCACGCCGTCTTTAGACTGCAGCTGTTTCTCCTTGTTTACGGTGCTAGAGATGCATTCGCAGACGAGGTTGTGCTCGTAAAATACCTGAATTATTGTTTGAAATATGATTCTAACATCATTGAATTCTAGGATATCAATCAGCTAGACTTGCCATAATCTAACCAGTGGCATGACATTAATTATCAGCGAGTAATCCAGTCTCTGAATTAAATCCCAGTTTAAATGCCATAGCAGATTTCCAGTGCATGTTTACTGCCCTGTCCACATGCATGCAGCTGGGGTCTGACTCCAGATACTGGGTTACGGAGAAGGCAGAGGCTGTTTACTCTCTTTCTTTGCTCACAGTGTTTTGAAATTTTGCATTTCAAAATAAAAGCCCTGAGACAGAATGATACTGGTACATAAATACGTAGTAAAGGACTTTTATTTTATTTGACCGACTATCATGTAGCTTTGAAGAACTTACAAACTTACAAATAGCTAATCATTAACATTTCTGCATTTACAGACTGAAATATTGTTATATATATATATATATATATATATATTTATTTTTTTTTTGTAGTCCTTACAATCAAAACATGGCCAAAATCATATTAATATCTAAATTCTGTTAATATTTGCATCTCAAATGAAATAAAAATCGAGTGGCCGAGAACACCTCTGGCATGTCCCATAAATACGATGTAAAGGTCAAACTATTAAAGCAACCTAGGGCCTAGGGGTCTAAGAGTTATGCAAAATATCACTTTTTTCATGCAGTAACACAGTTTGATCTCAAACATTGAGTTGGGATATGCAGTCTTGTGTGACGGGCTCATATGTAGCAACATTTTCAGGAAAATCTAAATCAGATTATTAGAAATGAGAAGATCTGGATTAGATCTCAGTTAGGGATTGTGAAGCTCTGAGGACCACAGTGTAATAATAACGGAGTTGGCACTGCTCTGTTGTTGGCACTGGAAAGGCGTTACTGCACATCTGAAAGGATCAAAATATTTCAGCCCCGTAAAAGGAATCTACCTCCTAAATGCACATACGCACCACAGAGCTTCCAGCCCCTGAACCGGCTGCCTTTGTTCAGTGGTGTGATATGATTTTCAGCAGCAGAGGAAACGGTCTGTGGTTGTCTGATGGAGGTGAGTTGGATCAGATGACACAGTTTCTCTTGGAATAACACATCGGCTGATACCGAGAGAGGCATCACCTCCGGATCATATTACCCTTCCTCGCCAGAGAAAACAATCTCTGTCCGATCCTCTGCATCCCTCTCTCTCTCTCTGTCTGCCCGACCAATCAAAATAGGTTTGCTTATATGGAACAACAACTTCCAAAAAATAATATTGTATAGATTTATTGTGGTTAAATATTAATCAGACTATAATAGATATAGTTAAAGAGTATGGGATGGGCCCCGAGTCCAGAGGGAGGGAATTTGGCTTGCTCTCACCGGTGGGGGGGTGGGGGGAGGGTAGGGTGGTTAGATGGCGCTCTTCCCACATCTCACAAGTGTGCTGCTGGTCGACGCAGGCGTCTGCCGACCATTGCGTTGGAGCTCCTCCAAGCACAATGGCTGCCTGGCAAGGATGCGGCAGTTCAAAAAGAGGCGGCAGGCTTATCGTCACAAGACTTGGAGGAAACATGTGGACGATCTCTGCCCCCTGGCGTCGAGAGCAGGGCATGTAATGTGGGAGGCTACTTATCTAAATTAGTGTAAATTAGTAAGGGCAAAAAATTGGAAAAATTGGAAAAATAATAATAAAAATAATAATAAAATATATATATATGGGATTACTTTAACATGGGGAGCTGGGACAGTGTAAAGACTGTAATGATCCCTTAGGAACTGACGTGCATAAATCTTCATGGAGGTGCTCAAGGGAGCATTTCGGTCATAGCGCATGGCACTGGGTATGGCACAGTCAGGTCGATCAAACCTGGAAAATGTTCACGCCTACTGCGGACGAGTTGTAGCACCAAACGGCTGTACTCTGCAACAAGCCAACCTCAAAGAAGGTTGTATATGAGGTGTGAGGAAGCCCTTGCTGGTTCGTCCCAGTGGTTTGGGCTGCATGCTCGTCCCCTGATCGGGGACAGCTGCAGCTCCTCAGCCAGAGTGCATGTGCAGACAGAGAAATCCAAAAGAAATCTGATTACTGAGCTAAAATCCAGTTCTCTACATCTGACCGAAGATATTGCTGTCTGATGTTCATGTGACCGATTAAATAATCATATCATTGCAGAAACACTGGTGCAAACCAGCCAATAAAAGCAGAGATTAGCATTATTTTTCCACCATTAAAGAAAAATCAGCATATTTCATTCTGAGTCACATAATCCAAACTGAATCCGATCTCTGCAGTTATCGGATTTTTCCCGTGGCTATGTAAACAGCACACTAATGAGATCAGAGTAGAGCTGGTCAATATATCAATATTAAATCGATATTGAGATATAATCAGAGAAAGAAATGGGCTGAGGCGATAATGTTTATATCCAGCTTTAAAATTTGTAAATTCTGTCTCAAACTTGCGGAAAACCTTCATTCCACTGCCCTGCTCGGCTCCACCCCCGTTCTCGGCTCCTCTCTGCCCCCATTCGTGTTCCCACGTATGCACCATGGAGGGGGGCGCAAGACTTATGCATAAATAAAAAAGAAGAAGGATTTCATGCTGTGTCAATTTCTCCCACTGTACTTTTCACATGCTGCTAAAATCTATCGGGACATGATTTTTTTGTCCATATTGTCCACCTCTAGATCAGAGTATGAGATTTTTCAGTGCATGCATACAGCTTGTTATAGCTGTCCCTGATCAGGGGACGAGTACGACGCTCCACCACCAGCAGGGACGCCACCTTCGTCCCGCCAGAGTTTTCCTAATATCTGATTACTCACGTACATGTAAATGTGTTAATCGGACTACCGACCAAATCTGATCCTGGGAATTCACGACAAACAATCTGCATGTTCTGAACACTCCCATCTCAGCTTCAAACCTAGAATTTCTACAAGAAGGAATGTGCTGACAACGGGAGACGGGAGTCGGCTCCATTTCCCTCCCGCCGGCCTGCGTTAGTGAGCTGCTACTGTTTCTCTGGAGGGAAACATCCCAACCGAACGGTGACGTCTTTGCAGGAGATGAAGAGAAATGGGCACAGCTAAAAGCTATAAATGAGACAGGAGACAATGAGTCAGAGAGAGAGAGAGAGAGAGAGAGAGAGAGAGAGAGAGGTATGGTGGAAATGAGGTATAACACTAAACAGGGGGGAAAACAGTTTCTAAATCACTGACGTCGGCGCTTTGTTTGTAGTCGTTTAAGTTGCAGTTAAACAGAAGCGCTTTCATCAGAACGGCCAAAGCAAACCCCAGAGGCCACTGCAGCAGAGGCCTGCGCTGATATAAACACACACACACACACGCACACACACACTTTGTCAGCTGGGTCACACAATGCACACATCTATATGGGGGTCATAAATATTTGAAGTGGTAAACTCAGTTTGTATTGGGATGGATATTTTACAGCCCTGGAGCCTCTGTGGTTCTTAAGGAGCAACTCAGTAATAATGTGCACTCCACATGAACCACACTCAAACTGCACAGAAAGAGAGAGAGAGAGAGAGAGAGAGAGAGAGAGAGAGAGAAGGGGGAGAGAGAGAGAGAGGAGGAGAAGAGAGAGAGAGAGAGAGAGAGAAGGGGGAGGAGAGAGAGAGAGAGAGAGAGAGAGGGGTGAGAGAGAGAGAGGGAGAGAGAGAGGAGGGGAGAGAGAGGGGGAGAGAAAGAGAGAGAGAGAGAGAGAGAGAGAAGGGGGAGAGAGAGAGAGAGGGGAGAGAGAGGGGGAGAGAAAGAGAGAGAGAGAGAGGGGGAGAGAGAGAGAGAGAGAGAGAGAGAGAGAGAGAGAGAGAAGAGAGAGAGAGAAGAAACAGAGAGAAGAGAGACCGAGAGAGAAAGAGAGAGAAGAGAGAAAGAGAGCAAGTGTTGTAGTTGTATGTGTGTCTTATAAGGGAAGTCGAACAGTACAGGAGACAGTGATTTAGTCAGGCTGAGCCTAATGAGATGTTAATAATACCAGAATATTCCAGCACAGCTTACACTGAACACTTATATTATCATCACATATCATCATCATCATTATCATCATCATTATCATCATCATCATTATTATTATTATTATCATCATCATCATTATTATCATCACCATATTATCATTATCATCATTATTATCATCATCATCATCATCATCAATAGCTATCATCATCATATTATTATCATCATCATCATTATTATATCATCATTATTATTATTATTATTATTATCATCATTATTATTATCATCATCATTATCATCATTATTATTATTATTATTATCATCATCATCATTATTATCATCATCAATAATATCATCATTATTATTATCATCATCATTATTGGTTATCACATTATCACTACCACATAATATTATCATCATCATCATTATTATTATTATTATTATTATTATTAATATCAACATCATTATTATCATCATCAATATTATTATCATCATTATCATCATTATTATCATCATCAATATTATCATCATCATCATCATCAACATTATTACATTATCATCACATACATATCATTATCATCATCATCATCTCATCATCACTAATATCATTATACATATCATTATCATACGCATCATCATTATCATCATCATCATCATTATTATCATTATTATCATTATCATCATTATTATTATCATTATTTTATTATTATTATTATTATTATTATTATTATTATTATTATTATTTATTTTTATTATTATTATTTATATTTCATCACACATACACTATTATTATTATGATCATCATCATTATTATCATCATTATTATTATTATCATTATTATTATTATTATCATCATTATAAAGCTAGAATTCAGCACCGCTGTATAAATCATATATGTCAGCCACAACACACACACACACACACACACAAGATACAATATCATTACTGTCACAAAGCTCAACATCTCCCTTTGCAGAGAATATTCCCTTCACCCACTCGCTTACTAGAGCATCATAAAATATCCTTGTCTACACTGATCAAACAGACAGTATTATCAGAGGTGACCGCCTGTCTGGACAAAGACGACTGTAATGCTGCAAAAAGTCTCCAACAGACGCCCAGCTAAACACGCGTATTATCAAATTAACAAAACAGAGCAGAAATGACCACTTCAAATAAATACTGACTTCTGAGTTTTTAGTGCTACAATGTGAGATATACTACCTGAAACACCCTGAGGTGAAGTAACTTCACCACTGTGCTATAAATACCGTAAAAGGGTTTCTATCTGCCAGGTGAGAAGAGGAGGTTTCTCAAAGGACATGTTCAGAATTTGTACAGATGAATTTGACGGCATGTGATTTGCTCATTCAGAACATCTTCTAGAGGTGAACGCTGGTGATGTTCTATTCTATGCAACAAGCATCGAACACAGTGAGTCAGAGGTCAGCAAACTGACTCACATTTACTGAACAATAAGTTTACATGTTGGGTCCATGAGAGTCAGAAAGTGATCAGCACCAACCTCAGGAAGTCCATGGCTTTGAGTGATTGAAAGGCTGAGGGTCAGGATGCCAGCACACCTTCATACTCCCCCATGTGTTTGGCAAAGTAGTCTGGGTAATGGAGCAGGAAAAGAGGAGACCATTAGACACTTAATACAGACACACACACACACACACACACACACACACACACACACACACACACACACACACACACACACACACACTCTCCACAATCAGCGAGTTACGATTCAAACGGCTGTGACTGGTCCACTATAGACTACAGCTACATGCCATCTCCTTGAGGATAGACCACCTTGAGGAGTGCTTCAAGGCCAACTGGTGGTCCACAGGTTGAGAAAGCCTGCTCTATGGCACTGCTCAAAGAACCGAATACAACGTGAGCTTTGGGGAACCCTATACATGAAAGCCCCATAGAGTTTAAGGGGTACACAAACTCCCACTCAGCCTCCAACTACCAATCTTACAAATCCCAGACGCGCCAACGAAGGCCTGCGAACGTTTCTTTGACGATAAACATCTGCATGACTTTATCTGCTGTCAGTTACAGGCAGGAGAAAAGGATGTGCCTGGAAGCAGCCATGATGAAATCTGTCACCATGTTCATGCAATAATCTCTACATCTGCATGCACACAAATACAAAACATGCACACACACACACACACACACACACACACACACACGCGTGGTTCTTCTGATACTCACCACATAGTTCCTTAGTGTCAACATTACTAAGACCCCACAGGCGAAGGGGGCAGCGTATGGAGGGATAGAGAAGGAGAGGGAAAAGGAGAGAGGGATAAGAAACAGGGAAAAATCCAAACATGCCTCGTCACATCACCTTCTTTATCACAGGGATAAAGACCCTGAATTAGATCTGCCACACACACACACACACACACACACACACACACACACACACACACACACACACACACACACACACACACACAGGGTCTTTAATTGGTTAAAGCGTTCCCACTGATTACCGAAAGGTGCGCTGGGCAGAGAGAGTGATCACACTTCATTAACCCGTCCAGGTGATGCACAGTGAAGTAACCCCGGCCTGTGATGTGAAGTGATGTGAGCGAGTGCACACAGTCGATAAACGAGTGCGGCGGCTGACGATGGGAACGAGTGCATTTTACAGGAATCAATCACCTCCTTAAAGAGCGACACGGGAAACGTAAGTCACCAGTGGTGGAGGTGATGGATGGATGGTAGGTTTCCAATACTGTCTATTACTTTCTCCTTCCTTTATTTCTATTGTTTCTTTTCTTTTTCTCTTTTCTTTTCATTCGTTTCGCTACGGGGACGACTGGAGCTCTTCACTGAGGATCTGAACTGACCCTGAGGCTCAGAATCATCAGTGTATTGTTTACATCCAGCCAATGAACCAAAATAGGGAATGGTTGCCTGTTGGTCATGTGTTCTTAATTACACTGCAGACGGACGGATGGACGGACGCCGTTCTAGATACCCAAGGACGCTGTACAATCAGCATCTTCATAACCACCAACACGCACCAATGAGAAGAAACGGCCGTCCACCTGGAGCGCTGCATCGAGCACCTCATTCACACACCAAAGAAATTTCGAGCAGCCACCTGATCACCACGTTTTTGGAATGTGGGAGGAAACCCATGCAGAAACTGGGAGAACATGGAAACT